>JACEEZ010009866.1:667500-687500 GCA_016584305.1 Chionoecetes opilio | reverse complement strand
CCCCAGGCTCGGTGCATCATCTCGGAGCTCTTAGGAGAACACGGGCAATAAAGGTGTTTTCCCAGGTTTTTGCCTGGCAAAATGAGCCTAAAGGTAAAAGTCACAGTAGGAGTTCGGGTGAGGTGTACAAATATAACTTCTCGATTATTTTTAGCTGGGTGCTCCATAGCTCAGTGGTAAAGTGTTGGTGTTTCAATACGTCAACAAAAAGGTGATGGGTTCGATTCCCGCACAAGTCCTTTACGGATATCTTTACCGAGCTCGGACCCCGTCCCCCCTCAAACCCTCTGGCGGTCTGTCGACCTCCCTCCCTCTGGCCAAGGGAAGGTAACTGATAGGCAAGACGTGGGTGAGAGGATCCCCCCCAACCCCCTCCCCATCCCCCCGTCTATCGACCTCCCTCCCCCTGGCCAGGGGAAGGTAACTGATAGACATCCCCCAACCCCTCCCCCTCCCGTCCACCTACCTCCCTCCCTCTGGCCAGGGGAAGGTAACTGGTGGATGAGAGCTCCCCCATCCTAATCCCCCCTCCCACCCTCTGACCGCTCATCGACCTCCCTCCCTCTGGCCAAGGGAAGGTAACTGATGAACGAGACGTGGGTGAGAGATAAAAAATAAAAAATAAAAATAAATAAAAAAATAAAAAACAAAAAATAATAATAACGGGTTGATCCCCCCAACCCCCATCCCCCCGTTTATCGACCTCCCTCCCCCTGGCCAGGGGAAGGAAACTGATAGACATCCCCCAACCCCTCCCCCTCCCGTCCACCTACCTCCCTCCCTCTGGCCAGGGGAAGGTAACTGTTGGATGAGAGACTAATCCCCCCTCCCACCCTCTGACCGCCCATCGACCTCCCTCCCTCTGGCCAAGGGAAGGTAAACTGATGGGCGAGACTTGGGTGAGAGATAAAAAATAAAAAATAATAATAATAATAAATAAATAATAAAGGGTGTTAATCGTAAAGGGTTGTTAATAAAAAGAAGTAAAATAAAATAAAAGAAGTAAATAAAAGAAGTAAATAAAATAATAACATGAAGCATTTGCATAAAATGTATTATTTACAAACTTTATTTTTATATATACCATCCAAGTTATAATAGCGCAAATAGCATATATTATACCACTTCAACACCACTACTATCAGCTACCTACTACTATCTTTTGTTACACACGTCCATGTATCGTTAATTTAGGTTTGCAGTCTCTCCTCTCTCTCTCTCTCTCTCTCTCTTGAGAGAGTTGGTTGAAACTCGTTGGTTCTAAGTTATATAACCAATGACAGGTATAGTATGTGTTTTATATATAAAGATATATTATATATTGTAATTAATATATATTTATGTGTATGTATGTGTGTGTGTGTGTGTGTGTGCGCATGACCACATGCGGTGACCACACCACACCACACCACACCAACGCACCACACCACAGGTGATGCTGTATGAGCACAGGCATATAGATTAAGATTGACAGATAGATGGATATATATATATATATAGTTAGATAGATTGATGGATAGAGAGATGGACTATTAGATTTAAAAACAAATGTATTAACTGAAAATATTTCAATCAAGTTTGCACAAAGTAAATTATTGAATTACATGAAAAAATATTTTACGAGTACGTTGAATTTCATAACAATATTTCATGACAAGATTAGAACTTGTCATGTGCAGAAGAAAATGAGGAAGAAATCTTGTCAGTGTGACGAGTTTTCTTGTCAAACTATAATGACGAAGGCCGAGCTTGTCACAGTGACAAGATTTCGGCAATTCTGTGTTTACAGTGTACTTATACATATGTATGAGAAGGGGATAGACTTATAGGAACCCACAATGGATGAGAAAATGAGACGGAAAAGGAAGTTAAGAGTTTGTATTCGTTAAAGTGTACGAAATGAACAGGAAAAAATGTAAGTACAACAGGACATGGAGAGAGAGAGAGAGAAAAGAGAGAGAGAGAGAGGAGAGAGAGAGAGAGAGAGAGAGAGAGAGAGAGAGAGAGAGAGAGAGAGAGAGAGAGAGAGAGAGAGAGAGGAGAGAGAGAGAGAGAGAGAAGAGAGAGAGAGAGAAGAAAAAGAGAGAGAGAAAAGAGAGAGAGAGAGAGAAAAAAAAAAAGAAAAAAAAAAAGAAAAAAAAAAGAGAGAGAGAGAGAGAGAAAAGAGAGAGAGAGAGAGAGAGAGAGAGAGAGAGAGAGAGAGAGAGAGAGAGAGAGAGAGAGAGAGAGAGAGAGAGAGAGAGAGAGAGAGAGAGAAGAAAAAAAAAGAGAGAGAGAGAGAAAGAGAAAGAGAGAGAGAAAGAGACAGAGAGACAGGGAGAGAGAGAGAGAGAGAGAGAGAGAGAGAGAGAGAGAGAGAGAGAGAGAGAGAGAGAGAGAGAGAGAGAGAGAGAGAGAGAGAGAGAGAGGAGAGAGAGAGAGAGAGAAGAAAAAAAAAAAAAGAAAAAAAGAGAGAGAGAGAGAGAGAGAGAGACTGCAAACCTAAATTAACGATACATGGACGTGTGTAACAAAAGTAGTGCTGATAGTAGTGGTGTTGAAGTGGTATAATAGTAACCATACCACCAAGGTTGTGCCCCCCACTATATAACCCCCTCGCCTCCCCCACCACAATAACCCTCTTACAACTAATCGAGTGACCCCATAAGCACATACTGTTTACTCTCGGCGTGCCCAGACAGGTGACGCGGACGCCATAACTTGTAGCGTCGAGGACAAGTGCCAATACTACCCAGGGTCGCCGTATTGATTCCTGATGGCATTGATGGCACTCGTCAAGGATGCCAATAAATTAATAAGTGATTTAGTAGACTTTCAAGAGAATGTATTAACCCCTTCACGCCCAGATCTTTCCTTTGCTATATAAAAGCGTCTGTTGTTAGCCATAAAATTACGAAAAGTAACTTAATATACCAAATTAGTTAGTCGATAAGGATACTAATAGGTCATATCTATAAAATATTGCTTATATTCACTAAAAATTGTCTAATGGTACCCAAACTACATGGAAATTACGTTTGGGTCTCAAAGGGTTAAAGAATAAGTAATGAACGTCAGCACGTCATATAAATACAATGAAGTATATAGGTAGTCGGTAGTATAAGGTCGTTAAAGATGCCAATATATTATCAAGTGATGTAGTAGACTTTCAAGAGAATGTATCAATGAATAAGTAATGAATGTCAGCACGTTATATAAATAAAATGAAGTAATTTAGTAAAATAATAATAGTAAGTAGTAATTTAATAGTAATTTAGTGATAGTAAGTAGTAATTTAATAGTAATTTAGTAATAGTAAGTAGAAATGTAATAGTAATTTAGTAATAGTAAGTAGTAATTTAATAGTAATTTAGTAATAGTAAGTAGTAATTTAATAGTAATTTAGTAATAGTAAGTAGAAATGTAATAATAATTTAGTAATAGTAAGTAGAAATTTAATAATAATATAATAATAGTAAGTAAACATTTAATAGTAATTTAGTCATTTAAGTCAAGATCGATCAGGAGAAAGTTGATGCATTAATTAAAGAATAAATAACAAATAAAAACAGAACAGGGATAATTAAGGTGATCTATAAAGTGTTTTTATATAGAGAAAAAATCGATGACAGAAAATAAGCACTACTCATCAAGAGGTAAAATGTATACACACAAAACACACACGCAGCCCGCCTTTTTACAGGGCTTGATTTCTGACGCCTCTCTCTCTCTCTCTCTTTCTCCATGCCCTGTTGTTGCACTCACAATTTCCCTAGTCATTGAAACTCCTATTTATACTTATAACCGAACTGATAAAGAAATACAACACCTGCAGACACACTGAAGAAAATATCAATGACTCACATGAAACATTTGAAAACCAACACTCTACGGAAAAAAACTAACTGAAAAAACGAATTAACTAGCAAAGTAACTAACTAATAAAAAAAACTAACCTAACTAATAAAAAAAACTAACCTAACTAATAACAAAATCTAAGAAACTAACAAACAGGTTTAGCTAGGTACTGTATTTCACTTTTTAGCACAATATAGAGATTAGAGAAAAGTACCCATTAACTAACTAACTAACTATCTAAATACCAACATTTTACGGGAACCTAAGGAAAGAGAACTTCATCAAGCTATGATATACAAATAAAAAAATTGGCGGATCCACTGCAGTATTTCTTTCCACACCGATCTTAACGTGAACTAAGATGTAAAGCCCTCTGTATTACCATCAGACATGTGGCGTAAGATATCTCGGCATAATTCGGATAAAAGAAATTTATTAGACATGCAAAATTAAGATTCTGTCAATGGTAACTTGAAATATTTGCGAACGTGTGTGTGTGTGCGTGGAGAGAGAGAGAGAGAGAGAGAGAGAGAGAGAGAGAGAGAGAGAGAGAGAGAGAGAGAGAGAGAGAGAGAGAGAGAGAGAGAGAGGGGGGGGGGGGGATGGGGGTAACAAGAGTGCTCAAGCTACGAATAATCTCTTAATAGCGCTCGTTTCCCTATAATCACGTGACCCCCGGAAGCCAGTATAAGCAGTCTGGCCCGCCCCTGCCTCACTGTGGGCGTGGCCTGCCTTCACTCACCCTAATTGGACGTCTTATGGCCGCAATTAAGATAATACCTGCGTTCATAATCACCAAATTACCCTGCGCCTCGAAGCTCCTGCATATAAACAAGATGTCTAGACCATGACGTTGTTTTTGTTTTTACTAACTATACAACACCAGTGGATATTGTTTTATAGTTTTTATCAGTAATTTGTTCTGCTTCTTCTAGATGTGTAAAGAGAATATCATTTAGACGCTTCTTTTACCCATTGAGACCCAGAGCATAATTTCCATTGTAATTTACTTGGGTACCATTAGACGATTTTTAGTGAATATAAGCAATATTTTATAGATGTGACCTGTTTAGTATCCTTGTCGACAAACTAATTTGGTATATTCAGTTACTTTTCGTAATCTTATGGCTCAACAACATACGATTTTTTATAGCAAAGGATAGATCTGGGGTTGAAGGGGTTGAATACGTCATCAAGTAATATCAAAAATACCAACTCTTGTGGCTCAGAATCGTACTGTTCGACCCGGAAGAAGCTTTATTAGACCCCTCACGCAACGACCCACCTTTGTAATGATGGCTGACATCTGCCTTACACAAAATCGTGGTGATGCAGATTATGTTATCAGAAAAACAGTACAAGTCCTACAGATAAGAGGAAGCACAATTTCACGAGAGTACGTACTACAACACCTACATCTAGATAAGAGCGATGGATAATGAGGAAATCAAGAAAAAAATGGAGGTTGGTGAACTTCGTGATAGCATCTGTAACGACTCAATCAAAATGGTGGAATGAGAACATATATAACTACCTCGTATATACTGTATACCTCATATATACCTACCTGTAACTATTACTACCTATATTTTACCTCGAGCTTCTAGTTTATTCTGCACGTAGTGATGACAATACTGATATTTGTAAGGTACTTAGATTGGTAACAGGTGCGCAGCTCACTACCGTATCACATATAATGCTGGTGTCTATACATATGGCATTAAAAGCGTCACGAAGGGAACCCTACTGTCAGGCGATATCACCACAGCTGCCTCGGTTGTCTGCCTTACGTATGGAGATGATCGTTTCTATGCTGATTGTGGTAGATGTTTCACGCTAACACAATTACCTGACTCCCGACACGAACACACACACACACACACTCTCTCTCTCTCTCTCTCTCCTTTAAAGAAAATTCGGCGTTGATATCAGTAAAAATAAATAATATAAATAAAAAATAACGATAACATACGACCCATTCAGGTATAGCAATAATGGGAATCATTTATAACAGCATCATAACAAACAATATATCATAGCCGCAGCTGTGATGATTCAACTCTATATAGTGGCAGTAGAGAACAATGTTGTAATCATAACAGCGCCAGCCCGGCACCTCCCGCGCCGACAACGTAGCTTAAAAGTTTATATCTATCTCTTAAGTCATCTTCTCGTAAATCCACCAACAGTCATAAGAACATAAGAAAATAAGGAAGCTACAAGAAGCCGTGAGACCTACACGTGGTAGTTCCTGTTACTTAACACTACCTACATCTACATCCACCTTTCATCCCCATCCATGAAATTGTCTATCCTCCTTTTAAAACTCCCTATTGACTCCGTACTAACTACCTACCCAGTCACAAGATACACACGTTATAATATGATACAAACACTGCATATTGCATCACTTATATAGAAATATCCTAAACACATCATTTGGGAACATCAAAGCACTTGAAGATAAATTCCATAGCACTACCGTCAATAATACTATAGTCACCACTGCACTAATGTCGCCAGGCGCCATATATTACGAATTTTAGCATCACTACAGATTTGTATGTGCCACTGAAGAGGCATGCACAGGAATTTATATATCTTTAGTGGCACATACAAACCAGTAGTGATGCTAAAATTTATAATATATGGCACCTGGTGCAGTGGCGACTATAGTGCTATTGGCGGTAGCAGGCAACCCAGACCAGTCAACATTACGCGGCAAACCACAGGAGCTTTTAAATAGAATACCCTGCAGGCTACATAGGCCAACTAATCCATATACACGTTGAATACAGCACAAGCACGTACACAGTGACACGCGTTATCACCCACATCAGCACATGACGTCGCAAACACGCAGGACAAACCACAAAAAATGACGCACCACACACGCGTGACCAACCATAACACATGCCTACCTCCCTCCCGCCGTCACCACAAATCATACGTCTCTACACCTGTTAATTTGGCATGAAACTCGTACTTACCTAGTGCTGCAGGTGCTTAGATGTTTCCTGGCGCTGAACCTATGCGTGACACGACCGAGGAAGCACAGTGACGCGAGCAGGACGCAATAAATATAAGACAGGGCAGGGATGTCTTCGACACTGTTTGGGGCAGAGATGAGAGGTGTTGCCGCGGTGTCTTGTGGCGCTGATGTCTCCTCTCAAGCTTCCCAGAGACACACCTATAAAATTAGCGGGGTAACAAATTATTATTTTGAATTGTTGCGGAAAAACACGATTATCTTTCAATAGTAATAATCATTGCCTTCATTTATCGCTAAAAACCTTTAGAGAAAACCTTAACCTAGCGTTTATGTGTTGTTATTGTTGTTGAGTCGAAGTTTTGCCTATGCAGCGGCACGGCACCTCTGCTGATATGTTTACTTGCTGATTTGTTATTTAATCTTTAGTTCTCTATTCTTTCCTATTTTCTAGTATATCTTTCTTTTCTTCAATATTTTCTTTCGTCAATCAAGAAATGTCCTATCACTTAATTTATTGTCTTCTTGTTTACCTACCGTAGATAACAGTAAAGTCGCCAGGATACCTTTTTTTCTGTTTACAGACGTGTGGTGGCGTTAATACTTACATTTCTACATCCATGATTTCAGGAAAGTTAGAAGGGGCTATCTGGAGAGTCTGTGTCATTTTGTGTCTTCATCTGTGTCATATTATGGCTATAAATGTACAAATGACAAAAATATCTACAAAGTGGCTACCAACAAAAAAGTCGCCATCTAGTGTTTATTTACTGAGTATCCTCCCGCTGTCGTCGTCGCCCGAAGAAAAAAAACGAGTAGTGAAATTTGAAACCGTATATACTCGCAGATACAAAGCATAAAACAACGCTGAAACAGAGTAGACTATACATTCATGATATAAACTACTGTGTATCATCTTCAGTGGCACATAAAAATCAGTAGTAATGCTATAATTCGTAATATATAGCGTCTGGCGACATGATTGCAGGTTAGGTGGCGACTTTACTGTTATCTACGTTAGGCTACTGGAATATAACGCAGCCTATTTCTGTTGTGACAATATAACAAGAAATTATTTAGAACCCTTTTATCTACATGGCAACGGTTACATTATATAACCCTCTCTAAAGTGACGTCTGATGTAGTTTAGGAAAATATTGGATCTAATTCTGAATCAAATTATAATGTCCTTAATCTACATTGAACAGCTATGCTTGGTAAAACAACAAAACAGGCTACACCAACCAGTTTATTTATTACCTGCCTTGTATTTAAAATGTATAGTGTACCCTGTGCGTGCATCTGAACACATACAAAGCACCCACAACACACCAACAGTACCCTGATACATGGCCACATAGGACTGGAAAGTTAACTAAGATTTCTGCCAAGTTTTCTGCCAAGTACTCGCAAGCGTCGTTTAATCTGCATTTCGTAAGAGGCGTCTGGGAGGCGGGCGAGGCTATTTGAGAGGGATGTCACGTTTTCTTTTCCACATTAGCAGTAGACTTCGCTATTTTACTCCCTCCCTTGAGACCCGCGAGGAAATAAATATACGTACAACTACAACTAAGAGGAAAACTTTAGTTCATGAATTTTTCAAGTCACTTCTACAATTTTAATCATAAGTGATCCCAACTGGTTAGAATTCCGTGCTATCAGTGACAACTTTTATTCATATCAGTTGTTTGCTTTGTGTTTCTTCGTAGTATTCACGTTCTAAGTTTCCATCAACGCAGTCATATTTTTGCCTAAACCATGACTTTCCTTTGCTCATTTTCCTCTTTCCTTATTGTTTTTTCCTAGCGGGGTTTTTTTTCCTTTTTCTTTTTTTGTTGTTTTCCGTTTTCCCTTGGTTGTGTCTCTTTTAAGCACAGGATTCTCACGTTAAGTTATAGCCAAGAACCCAACGACGCTCCATGCCTGGCGGGACGAAGGTGTAGGTGGGGAGAGGCTACTGAGGCGAACCACTACACCTCCACGTACGGGGGCACGCCATTCATCTTGCTGTCATGCGCCACACCCTCGCCACTACCTTCCCCTCACCCCCCCACCCCCCCAACACACACACTGCACCTCCACCCAATGACATCTCACTCGAGGGTACACAATCTTGTCGCTCTTCACTTGCCTCATCCTTACGACTCAAAAACTTCCACTTGTATCATTCCACTATGGAAAGGTAGATTAGTTGTAACATTAAACAGTTGCTTATAAAACTTTAAAGAAAAGGCACTGAACAAGCACTCATCCCCATTTATCTGTTAACTCGTACCTTTCCTGTTTCTCTTCTTCTGATTTTCGTTAATGAGATGGCTGTGGCAGTGTGAAGAGTAGATATATGCGAGTATATTCGAGGTAGGGAGACGTGCAAGCTACTCTGACCCGCTTCTACCCTAACCTACCCTAACCTAACCGAAACCTAACCTAACCTAACCAAACCTAACCAAACCTAACCGAAACCTAGCCGAAACCTAACCTAACTTAAGCTACTCTCCACCGCGTCTCCCTGTCTTTGTGACCCGCTGGGTGGTCCACGAATACACAAAGTCCCTGCCACCCTGCCTTTCTGCCACCCTGCCTCTGCCCCATGCTTGTCCCTGCCACCCTTCCTCTGCCCCCTGCTTGTCCCTGCCACCCTTCCTCTGCCCCCTGCTTGTCCCTGGCTCAATGATGCATCCTGGCCAGTGTTATTGTTTGCTCTATTTACTGCTGCTACATGCCAGAGAGATAAATTAACAGGTAGTTGAGCACTTACAAGGAAAATCAGATGGTGAAGGATTATAAATAAAGACTTATCGCATTCTTATCTCTCTTTAGTTGTTGATAATGATATAGAGCGTAAATTGCTATTGAGAGTAAAACTGTACACACATGAATTTTTGTGAAGTTATGAAGGAGTATTATTACGAGTACATATTTATCTATAGAGACCTCCTTTGTACTCCTACAAAAAAGAAGAGAGTATGTAGTTTATAATGCATGATGACCTTCATCATTCTTCTTTCTTTTTAAGTTAATTATACATAATAGAACTCATATGGTGTGGCAGCCACGTCGCACTACAAAAAAAAAAACGAACAAAATTTGATCTAATTTACTAAACTGACTATAGTAGCAAATATATTTCTGTATTTCCTAGTCTACATATGGATGTGTGAAGATCCAAGGTGAATACTAAAGCAATTTCCCGTCTGTATTATACTTTATCTTTAACCTTTAGACCTTCATTTAGCTGTTCAAAGGTATTTAGGTATTGAAAAATGTCTTTGCTTCAAATGTTCCTTACTCTCTGACTTCTTGATAGCTAATCCCTTTGTTCACGAGAATATTTGTAATTAATAAAAAGTACCTTTAACACTCCCCACACGATAACACAACGACCTGTGTGTGTGTGTGTGTGTGTGTGTGTGTGTGTGTGTGTGTGTGTGTGTGTGTGTGTGTGTGTGTGTGTGTGTGTGTGTGTGTTGTGTGTGGTGTGGTTGTGTGTGTGTGTGTGTGTGTGTGTGTGTGTGTGTGTGTGTGTGTGTGTGTGTGTGTGTGGTGTGTGTGTGTGTGTGTGTGTGTGTGTGTGTGTGTGTGTGTGTGTGTGTGTGTGTGTGTGTGTGTGTGTGTGTGTGTGTGTGTGTGTGTGTGTGTGTGTGTGTGTGTGTGTGTGTGTGTGTGTGTGTGTGTGTGTGTGTGTGTGTGTGTGTGTGTGTGTGTGTGTGTGTGTGTGTGTGTGTGTGGTGTGTGTGTGTGTGTGTGTGTGTGTGTGTGTGTGTGTGGTGTTGTGTGTGGTGTGTGTGGTGTGTGTGTGTGTGTGTGTGTGTGTGTGTGTGTGTGTGAGGACGTACGTATACAGAATACACAACACCCTCAGGAGCAACACAGCTGTGACACTCACCGCCTCATTTTTCACACGTGGGACGCGCCTATCTGCATCTATATCCACCCAATCACCCTCCATCACATCCCTCTATGGACAGGTGCGCCGCCCCCCACACCTCTCTTTCCCCCCCGCACGTGTAACATTACCTGCCGTTGTTATGTTGCTGCTTATAATCCACAACAGTCCCCGTTATACCTCCTCTTCCTTACCCTGTATTTATTCCTCCTTACTTCAACCTCTTTTTCAACATCTCTCTTTTTCTGTTTTGTTCTTCATATCACTAACTACTTTTTTTTTTTTTTTCCTATTCTTTTTTCATTTCCTCATATTTCTCTTCTCCCTTCTCCTGCTTTTATTACTCCTTTCTTCAATCTCCTTTTCAACTTCTTTCTCTTCCTATTCTTTTCTTCTTCATTTTACAATCTACTTTTTTTCTCTCTTCCTAATTATATTGCGCTTCTTCCTATCATACATGTTAACTTTATCCGGGAGCATGTTTTTTTTTATCGCTTTTCCTCCTCTGCTTTATAAATTATCCTCTGTCATTCCTTTTGTTTTCGTTCAGACTTCCTTGCTTATTTATTCGTCGTATTTTCCTTCTTCCCCGCGGCGTGAGTGTTCAAGCTAATCAGTCTTTTCTCTCCGTGTCGCATAAACGAACCTTTATTGCTGCGCAGTGTTGAGCTTCCTTTCCCAGGCATTATTTCCCGAAGTCTGGACCCTGCACACAAAACACACACACACACACACACACACACACACACACACACACACACAACACACACACACACACACACACACACACACACACACACACACACACACAACACACACACACACACACACACACACACACCATACGTACAGACAAATACACACACACACACACATACGCACCCACAAAAAAAAAGTAGATATGGAGACGGGGCAATACAAGTGTAGCTTAGGCCCTGTAAAATACAACTAGATGAATACTAGATGAACACACACACACACACACACACACACACACACACACACACACACACACACACACACACACACACACATTTAATACCAGACTCGTTGCAGTACCACATCGAGATTTGCAATGCATCAATACACACTCCCTCATAGTAATACTGTTGCAATGTTCTCTTGATACCTGTCGCAAACACATTTCACCTTACAATTCAACACAAAACAGTACGAATATCAGTTAAACCAATGTCTCTCAGCCAACGATATAAATTGATTAAGTTTATAAGACCAACAACGATTTCAATATCACATATCACTACGAGTTACATATTCACACATGATTTTTTTTTCTCTCTTTTTTTTTATCGAGTTTCTGATTGATTATGATTTATTTGGACATTTACCGCACCCACGATGGCGACAAAAACTATATAGTGTTAAAATACATGGTAAGACGCCGCTTCTCTTGTTTACGTGTGTGTATGTTTACCTGTCTATGTGTTTATGTTTAGGCCACACCCTCCGCTCTGCATCACAATGTAGAAGACTATGAAGACTATGGGTGAAGGCGTGTGGCTGAAGAAATAATACGATGATTTTCTTCAATCTATACTTTTTTGTTTTTTTCACCTTATCTAAGTTACGATGTATTTCCCTTTTCGATATCAGTTTTCGTAGTTTTTTCTTGATATGTTTCGAGATATTTTCACTTGCACTGTGCATACTTTGCTTTAATTTTCTGTTTTCCATTCAATTATTTTTTTATACAAGTCAATGTAAACCTCATTCCTCCCTCTTTCTCTCTAGCTCTCTTTTCCTCATCCTTTCTCTCCAGATCTCCTTTCCTCCAGCAAAACTTCCTCTCTTTTCCTCCTTTCCTCTCTCTTTCCTCCACCTTTCCCTCTCACCATGGGGATGCCTCCGATACGCTAAGAGCTATAGGTGAGGAGAGAGAAGGACGAGGGGCAGATTAAAGCAATATCCGCAAAGTTTCATTAATAACCCTAAGTACAGTGTGAGATTGGAGATCGCCAATGTCTACCGTTTAGCACTCTGATGCCGCGACTTTGTATTTTTAGACAGTATTACCAACGCCTCGTGTAACCTGACCTGGGTAAGGAAGGTTAAGAGCGGAATACACCTTTTCTCTTACCTGTAGTTTGATAATTATTTCAGGGGTACATGTTGATATTCTAAGTAGTCATGTCCACCTCATGTGTAGCTAAGGTTCGCTAATCAGAAGGTTGGTTAGGTCAAAAATACGTGGATCTTGTCAAAAGTACAGGCGGTTGGTAGTCCTGGCGTCAAGTGGCGGGCCGGGGAGGGTAAACAAAGCGATGCAGCAATGAACCTCTAGCAGTATCCCCCCTCTCTCAACCCCCCTCCCCTCCTTGCTACAGCCCCCCCTCTTTCTCCCCCTGCCATGCTACAACCCCCTCCCCTGCCTTGCTACAGCCCCCTCCCTGCCTTGCCCACTCCCCCCAACCCCTGCCTTGCTACAGCACCCTCCCTGCCTTGCCCACTCCCCCCAACCCCTGCCTTGCTACAGCATCCCCCGCCTTGCTACAGCCCCCTACCCTGCTTTGCTACAGCCCCCTCCCTGCCTTACCCACTCCTCCCAACCCCCTGCCTTGCTACAGCCCCCTCTCCCTCCCTCTCCATGTTACAGCTCCCCCCCCCCTCCTCCCCAACAGGTAACTCGCTAACATATACACCATAATACTACGATCCGTCTTGCTTTATTGATTTACTGATTATGAGACTTTTCGCCCTTCTGCAGTATCAAAAATTATGCTAAATATAAGTCCAGATCGCAGGTGGAGACGGACGCAGGCAGGGAAGACTCGTCGGCGCGCGGTTCATTAATCAAGTCAAGTTATAGGGCCATAAATATAAGAGATAAATTCTCAAGACCGACGCATATCATCGAGGAATCGTTTCTGAAACCCCTTCGCTTGTGGAAAGTGTGTGTATGTGTGTGTGTGTGTGTGTGTGTGTGTGTGTGTGTGTGTGTGTGTGTGTGTGTGTGTGTGTGTGTGTGTTTGTGTGTGTTTGTGTGTGTGTGTGTGTGTGTGTGTGTGTCTGTGCGGGTGTGGGGGGAATGGAATGTCTGTGTGTGTGTGTGTGTGTGTGTGTGTGTGTGTGTGTGTGTGTGTGTGTGTGTGTGTGTGTGTGTGTGTGTGTGTGTGTGTGTGTGCGGGTGTGAGGGAATGGAATGCCTGTGTGTGTGTGTGTGTGTGTGTGTGTGTGTGTGTGTGTGTGTGTGTGTGTGTGTGTGTGTGTGTGTGTGTGTGTGTGTGTGTGTGTGTGTGTGTGTGTGTGTGTGTGTGTGTGTGTGTGTGTGTGTGTGTGTGTGTGTGTGTGTGTGTGTGTGTGTGTGTGTGTGTGTGTGTGTGTGTTGTGTGTGTGTGTGTGTGTGTGTGTGTGTGTGTGTGTGTGTGTGTGTGTGTGTGTGTGTGTGTGTGTGTGTGTGTGTGTGTGTGTGTGTGTGTGTGTGTGTGTGTGTGTGTGTGTGTGTGTGTGTGTGTGTGTGTGTGTGTGTGTGTGTGTGTGTGTGTGTGTGTGTGTGTGTGAACTTCTTGAAGAATATAAACGCGGAGGGGAACAGAGGTTGGGCTATGAAGCACTCCTAGGACTTCCCACACCTGCATCACTACCATCAACATCACCACTACCACCGCTACCATCACACCATTACCAAAACCATCATACACCACCGCCACCATCGTATCATTCGCACACCTGCATCACAACCACCATCACCACCATCACCACCATCACCCACCAGCATCAGCCTCATTTTAAAAACAATACTCAGTAAGATTAAATTTTCCTACATTTTTTTAATACATTTTTACAATCAAGACAATGCTTTCATATCGATTTATCTGACACTCCTAAATGGAAAAAAAAACCGGTATAGCCTACGTCTGTCCAGCTCAGGTTTATTAAGTTTTCACCGCGTTTTTTTATTCATTTTTATTTAATCCAGGTCATTCTACCACGAAGCGACTTATCCTAGCCAGTGATCGATAATGGAAAATAATGATGTGTCTCAGTTCTGTCTCAGTTTTGTGCAGTGACGGCTGGTTTGTGTGTCTTCCGCCCCTCCAGGAGACAGGGTATAGATTATAGAGGCAGGGAGACAGGGTATAGAGGCAGGGAGACAGGGTATAGAGGCAGGGAGACAGGGTATAGAGGCAGGGAGACAGGGTATAGAGGCAGGGAGACAGGGTATAGAGGCAGGGAGACAGGGTATAGAGGCAGGGAGACAGGGTATAGAGGCAGGGAGACAGGGTATAGAGGCAGGGAGACAGGGTATAGAGGCGGGGAGACAGGGTTGAGGCAGGGAGGTAGCCATCAGTCCACCTACTCTAAGGGAACAAAGCTGTGCGCCTGTGACCACACCGTGCATCCATTGCGACCCTCTGCCTCCTTCACATTACCTCTAATCATGCAAGTTTTCTCTCCTAAAAAATGTAATAACACCGAAACATACCTATAAGACGTCCAACCAGACCCAGGAAGAACCACGTGAGCTTGACAACTCTTCCTAAGAGGTGCTCGTGCCTGCTAAGAGTAATAATATCCTCCTTCATGGCCGGGGACTCAAGTGGCCTGCAGACGATAACACTAAGCCGGGAGTGCCGTAGGGGCGAGAGGCGGGCGTCCTGGCAAGGGAGAGTGAGCCTTGTCGCTTGCAGCAGTTAAGCGGAGAGAGATCAAGCTCGTTTCAGTTCGCTTATCTGTGGATTGAGGCTCTTATGCACATTATGAGAGATTTAGGAAAGGTTTCTCCGCCCCAAACAGTATTGAGATCTGAGGCTTGCCCTGCGGGGCGTGAGCAACCGGCACTGATACGAGTGCCTGCTTGAAATAAAAGAGGGAGAAAAAAAAAGGAACGGATCCTCTCTCATCGCGATGAACCAAAGTGGCAATCCCTGACTATGGTTTAATCTCCGTGGCAAACTATAGGCGCTGGTTAGTGAGGCGGCTTATCAAATGTCTTTATCACTGTTGTATTGTGGCGTCAAAATTATGACCGAGGTTCGCTCCGCTTAAGCTGGTCACATGTTGAGAGAAATGACATCGTAGTTTAATATTTTTCAGAGAGAATAGCCACCGGGTTATGGTTTAAAAGCTACGTGCTAGCTGAGTCTCCTCGAGAGAGAGGAAGAAAAAGGCGGCAAGGTGTCACGCCTGACACACTGACGTGATATCGATCAAACAAGTCATTCTAATTTATGTATTATTCCGCTGTAAATTGAAAAAGAAAAGTACAGGCTTCTAAGGCGGCTGGTTGTTGCCGAGTCTAAGTGACTAAGCGCGGGGTGAACTGTGATCTCTTTTCTCTGTCTCACGTGGGTGTTTTTCTTTCCGCCGCAGGTCCGGAGCAGCTGGCTTATCTCCTACAGCCCTTCCGGAAGCCCAAGCGGATCCGGACGGCGTTCAGCCCGAGTCAGCTGCTGAAGCTGGAGGATGCTTTTGAGAAGAACCAGTACGTGGTGGGCGCCGAGAGGAAGCAGCTCGCACAGTCCCTCAACCTCTCCGAGACACAGGTAGGCTGAGGCTCAACCACTCCTTCGCTTCCTTCGCTCACGACTAATCCGCGACGAGTGGGAAAAAGAGAAATCTAGTAATATTTTCCAAAACTTCTTCTGTATATTACCTCACATACTCAGGTCTCAATAACAACAATCATATCACAGAATAACGTCATATAAAAGACAAGACTGACATTTTTGTATAACTGAAGGTAGGGTGACATTTGTGAGTCATTGTTAACCCGCGAGTGAAATGCAAATTCATATTCTTTTCAGGTTAAAGTTTGGTTTCAAAACAGAAGAACGAAAGAAAAAAGGATCCAGCAAGAGGACGGAGACACCGGAGGCGACTCGAGCACAGGCAACGGCGACGGTGGAGCAAAAAGTGGAGGTGGAGGCACAACGGGAGGTGGAGGAGGTGGAGGAGGTGGAGGAGGAAACTCAGCCTCAGGAAGCATGGGAGGGGGTGGTGGCTCCTCGTCCCCAGTCAAGTGTTCCGCCTCTTCCTCTTCCCCCGACAGAGCCTCGAAGCCCGTGGAGGACGACGACGAGGAAGACGAGATCATTGAGGAGGATTCAGAAAACGAGAGTGTGGAAGTGAGCGTGGGTGTGGGTGTGGGTGTGGGTGTGGGTGTGGGTGTGGGTGTGGGTGTGGGTGTGGGTGTGGGTGTGGGTGTGGGTGTAGGGGTGGGCGGTGGTGGCAGAGTGGATCTCAGCACGGGATGAATTAATGGATGCCTAGCCAGAGCCAAGTAAAGGGAGTGCCGTCCCGTCCCGCTGACACCCGCCCCAGCCGCTATGTGGGGACCGCTGTGACTGCTGTGAGGGACACCGCGTGTATATAGTGTTGTGTTTGCAGTGGTGAACAGCATCATGGTGACGTCAGCATTGTGCAGGATAAGCCCTTGACTGTGAACACAGACTGGCTGGCCGGGCTCCGCTAGTCACAGGTAAGCAGGAATATTTATATGGTCACTGCAGAAAGACAGCGGCACGTGTACATTTTTGCTTGACGTCAGTGACAATAGTACTGAATCGCTATTGTTCAGTGAAATATGTTCAATGAGAAAAGATAATTCTGGGATCAGAGGAAGTGTTTGGGAAGGATTCACAAGCAATCCAACACGTATTTTGTGGCCGCCTTGACAAGATAACAAAGGCATTACCTGTAGAGACACTCAAACCACAGTGGTCGTCTGTTATCTGCGGCAAAAGTGTTACGATGTGGTGCGACGACCTTAAGGCAATGAAGGACGCTCCTACGCCTCCACGTTCTCTGTTTTCAGCATAAGGATCCAGAGCAGTCCCGTGGTGCATTCCTGCCCCCCAGACCTGAGCTGCTGACGTGCTCCCCCGGGCATGGCATCCTCGGGCACGTCGCCTCCTATGGTGTCTAAGTTTATGAACACATCGTCTTCCTGTTGTTTTAACGTCCATGTTGGTGTTGCTTTGTTAACTATGCTGAGTAAGAGTCTTGTATATCACAGTTTTGGTGTATTCTGTATCATATCACAGCGACCATATTCCTGACACACACATGGACAGTGCATTCTACCACTACTGCAACCCATCAAAAAAAGATAAACCTTTGATGTGAGTGTTTGTTACTTATGTTTTACGACACTTGCTTTATGTACATGTAAGCTGCAAGTAATTTACTATCACAACCGGCAACGAAGTTTTCTTTGTATGTTTTATGAGGTAGATTTTTTTTTCTTCTGAGCATTCACTGATGAATGCGACAACGGCCTCGCTCACCGCAAATGTCTTCTTCAGTTTAGCGCCAGGAGCTAGCTTGAAGAGAGGCAGCAGACAGTGATGGTTGTGGCGATGTGCTGCAGACTGGGAGCCACGCCATGACCTGCGAAGCCAGAACTCGCGTCGCCCAAACCATCTTGAATGACGAGCCAAAGGAAGTTGTCCTGCTTTTTGGCTTCCGTTAACACTGAAACACGTCTTCAGTGATGCACCGGTGTCGTGTGGGCAAGTGTCTGTTTATGAGGGAATGTCTGTTTACTAACAAAGGCACAGAAAACGGGAGTTGAGGGGAATAACTATTAATTTTGACAGGATTTTCTTGAAAATAACCTCATTGTGATTCCCACACAGTTACTATAATTAAAGTAAACCTAAACCTAATCTAACTTAACCTAACCTAACTTAACGTTTTTCTAACCTTACCTAACCTAGCGGTCTGCCGGAAAGGGAGAGCGCGTGGAGAATTTGCCGCCTGGACATGCCTTTGTTGATCAAGTCAAAATTAGTAATTACTCCCCTCAACTCCGTTTTCTTTGCCTTTTGTTAGTAAACAGACATTCCCTCATAAACAGACACTTGCCCACACGACACCGGCCCGGGCGTGGCGTAAGGCCCCTTGTTGTGGTCAAAGAATGTTTTCCTGATTGTGTCGCCGCCCGTCCCTCCGCCGCCTTCACCTCCGCTGTGGCTGATGGATGGTTGTCGCTGTTATGAACTAAAACATTTGGATAGAACAGGCTGTGCCAAACACATATCTGGACGCTGACTTTATGTAAACCTGATGTAAAACAACAGGTGTGCATTTTTGGCAAGTGTCTGCCATTCATCACGTGTAAAAAGGAATTAATTATTTCCCTTGTTTATATTTCTTTTTATTTTCAACGTCCAATCAATGAAATCCTAATAGAGTAACAGTATGAATACCTTCAGTACTTTCGTCAGTCAGTGAGTGACGTCTTCTTGCGTCTCACTGCAGTGGAAAACTCAATAAAACTTGGACAGGCCGCATCGCTGTCCATGGTTGTAAAGCTGATAACAGCCGCGGCTGTTGGAAAATTTGGGAGCACCTGCATGTTGAGGAAAAATGCCCAGGTGATTGGGCGGCAGCTTAGCAGCACACCTGTGCGGCTTCATGAGAGAGCATCTGCCAGCAGCCGTCGTGGCGATACCTCGGGACTCATTGAACGACCCATCAAAATATCAACCTTGCATGGCCATCCCTTCCACGCTCTCCACATTTACAGATGGAAGGTTTGAAGAATGATGTCAAGCATGCACATCAGGTTTGGAGAAAATGTGCCGGTTACTTGTGTATATTAGTGACATAAGTGTTCAATCATGCATATCTTTTATCAGTCATTCATTCCACCCTGTCAGCATGAAGCCGCGTGTGTGTATCCTCCCTCTCCCCTTCTCTTCCTGCCGAGTGCTACGCTGCACGGGGTGAGGAGCGGGGGCGGGGCCGCCCAGACACTGTGTACAAGACCACTGAGGGCGCCGCACCGCCGGTATCTGCATTTTGTGCCATTGTTGGCGGCAACAGCATGATGATAAAGAAAATTTGCATACATTTCTGCAGCGTGTTTGAGTGCATGAGTGTGTGCGAGGCATGCAGGCAGCAGGCTGTTTGGACGTTGTTTACAGGCTGTTGGACATTGGTAGTGCTTTCTTCTGTAAGGAGATCCTTCATGTGTTTGTAAAAGCGACTTAACCCAATCCTTCACGGAGCCATCCTCACAGAGTTGTGCTATTCCTATAAGGTTTAACATGTTGTTTATGTTTTTAATAAACATATATCTCAAAAGATTATTATATGTACATACCAACACCAAATGTATCAATAAGACATTTACATGTATAGCAATTATTTGAAATAAATCTACAAACCATTAAATGAAAACCAACATGATGCGGTGAAGAAAAAAAAAAAAAAATTATACATTTGCATGATAGATGGGTGAGGAGCGTGTTATAGGAGGCGACAGCCCGGGAGCGACAAGGTAATCTTTTCCTGTGTAACTCTTCTTGTTACCATAACCCT
>JACEEZ010009866.1:652500-655000 GCA_016584305.1 Chionoecetes opilio | reverse complement strand
TGTGTGGGGTGTGTGGGTGTGTGTGTGTGTGTTGTGTGTGTGGTTGGGTGTTGTGGGTGTGTGTGTGTTGTGTGTGTGGTGTTTGTGTGTTGTGTGGGTGTGTGTGGGTGTGTGTGGTGTGTGTGGTGTGTGTGTGTGGTGTGTTGTGTGTGTTGTGTGGTGTGTATTATCTATTTTGTTTTTTTTTTTCTACTAGGGCCTGGCTACACTTGTAGGGGCCCCGTCTCCAGTCTAATTTTTCTGTGTTTTGTGTGGGGGGTGTGGGGTGGGTGTGGGTGTGGGTGGGTGGGTGGGGGGGTGGGTGGGTGGGGGGTGGGGGGGTGGGTGGGTGGGTGGGGGGGTGGGTGGGTGGGTGGGTGGGGGGGGTTGTTGGGTTGAAAGGGGAATCTAAGGAAAAGAACAAAGAATGGGGGGATAGAGAAGGCAAAGGGGTTGGAACAAGGGTAAGATCAGGGCGGGGGGAGGGAAGGGAGGGAGGCAGTAGGACGTGCCCTCTGTTTTGACGGGTGTCGGTAACGCTGCCCCCCGACCCCCCCGCCCCCCCCCAAACCACCCCCCGCCCCGTTACCCCCGGGGGGCAATTTAACCCTTGTCTTTTTTCGGGTTTTTTGTACCCCACATAATTGTTTTTCCTTTCGCCTTTATTATGGGGGGGGGGGGGGGGGCCCGAATGGTTTTTTTTTTTTTTTAAGCAAATTTTTTTTATTATTATAGGTACCCCCTTTTCTCTTTCCCCCCCCCCTTCCTTTTCTTTTTACCCCCCCCCTTTTTTTTTTTTGGGTTTTATTGGGTTTTTCCCCCTTACCCCCTTTCCCTCCCCCGGGCTTCTCTGGTTTGGTTTTCCCCCCAAAAAGGGGGAAAAAAGGGAAAGGGGGAAAAAAAGGGAAAAGGGGGGGGGGGGGGAAAAGAACAGCTTTTTTTATTTAAAAGGTTCCCTCTCACATTTTTTTTTTTTTTTCCCCCCTCTTTCCCCCTTCCCGGTTTTTCCCCCCCCTCTCTCTTTTTTTCTTTTCCTCCCCCCCTCTCCTCTCCCCCCCTTCTTACCCCCCCCCTTTTTCTCTCTCCTTCCCCCCCTCTCTCTCTCCTCTCTCTCTCTCCTCTCTCTCTCTTTCTCTCTTCTCTCTCCCCTCCTCACTTCTTCTCTCTCCCCCCCCTTTCTACCTCCCCCTCCCCCTTTCTCCCCCTTTTTCTCCCCTCTCCTCTCTCTCTCTCTCTTCCCCCCTTCTCTCTCCCCTCTCTTCTCTCTCCTTCTCTTTCTCCTCTGCTGACACACCCACGTAAATAATGCTCAGTATTTTTTTACGGTCAAAATATCCAAGACATCATTCTACGGGGCGATTGGGAGTTTTTAAAAAACCCAAAAGTGATAACAAATATTAGGAAAACGCGTAGACCGCATCCAATTCCTGCCCACGAGATGACTCATTAATTTTCCCCTTTAATTATATTACTTTCTGTATGCTATTAACTTTCTTTAGATATACCCTACTTGCATATTAAATGAGGGCTCAGTTTCAAAACACCGTGTGTACTTACGAAAACCTTTTCTTTAACCAAAATAAAGGGGTCCAAACACACACCAACACAAAAACACACCCACACAACCCACACCACCCCAAAAAACAACACACACCACAACACAAACACACACAAAACACACCCAAAAACCTTTAAAAAGAACAACCCAAAAGACAGATTTTTAAAAATGAATTTGGATCAAAAAACCACTTTTGGGCTATAACTTAAAGGTGATGGGCAGGAAGGAGGGGCCTAGGGGGTCCTGTAGGGGGAGGGGGGTGCCTAGGGTCTAGGGGGGTACCCCTTTCTCTAATTAACGCACGTTTGCTAAAAATCTGGGGCCGGAAAGTTGCACTCTAGCCTCATTCTTAATCTTTGGGCCCGGCCCAATGGGGATATACCATCATTTTATCGCTGTTTTTATTTTGAGTTAATTTTTTCCCCCCCACCCTATCCTTTCCTTCCCTTCCTTCCATCCTCCCCCCTTCCCCCCCCCCCCCTCACTTTTCTCCTTCCATCTCCCTTCCCCCCCCTTTTCCCCCTTTTAATTTTTTTTCCCTCTCCTTCTCCCCTTTCTCTTTTTTCTCTCTCTCTCTCTCTCTCTCTCTTCTCTCTCCTCTCCTCTCTCTCTCCTTTTCCCCTCTCTCTCTCCTCTCTCTCTTCTCTCTCTCTCTCTCTCTCCTCTCTCTCTCTCCTCTCTCTCTATTTAAACGTTTTTTTAATCCAGTTACACAAGAGTTACATATGGGTTGAAAAATAGGAATTAAACCAAAAAATTTTTTTCTCTCTCTCTCTCTCTCTCTCTCTCTCTCTCTCTCTCTTTTCTCTCTCTCTCTCTCTCGCTCTCTCTCTCTCTCTCCTCTCTCTCTCTCTCTCTCTCTCCTCTCTCTCTCTCTCTCTCTCTCTCTCTCTCTCTCTCTCTCTCTCTCTCTCTCTCTCTCTCTCTCTCTCTCTCTCTCTCCGCCACCAAACCCTCTCCACT
>JACEEZ010009866.1:622500-650000 GCA_016584305.1 Chionoecetes opilio | reverse complement strand
GTATCCCCTGCCCCTGTATCCCATGTATGCCCTGCCCCTGTATCCCATGTATGCCCTGCCCCTGTATCCCATGTATGCCCTGCCCCTGTATCCCTTGCCCTTCCCTGCCCCTGCATCCCTCCCCATGTATCCCCTGCCCTTCCCCTGCCCTGTATACCCTGCCCCTGTAGCCCATGTATCTCCTGTCCCTGTATCCATGTATCCCCTGCCCCTGTATCCCATGTATGCCCTTCCCCTGTATCCCCTGCCCCTGGATCCCATGTATTCCCTGTCTCCTGTATCCCTTGCCCTTCCCCTGCCCCTGTATGCCCCTGCCCCTGTATCCCCTGCCTTCCCCTGCCCCTGCATCCCCTGTATATCCCTTGTCCCGTTATCCCTTTGCCTTCCCCTGCCCCCGTAACCCCTGTATCCCCTGCCCCTGTAGCCCATGTATCCCCTGCCTTCCCCTGCCCATGTATCCCCTGGCCCCGTCCCTGGTATAAAAAAAAGTTGTTATAGTTACCCACGTCCCCTCCATCGCTTTAGGTATTTGACGTGATTAACGACTTCATTAGATGCCCGGAATGTAGTAATTGCCAGCAAAGGTGGATTGATCTGCATAGTTCCTCCGCGGATGACGGCTGGCCAAGGCTGATTAGCATGAAGAATGTCAAAACGGGTTATCAAGTTCCATCCCCTCTATCTGTTTTTATGGGGGGGGGTTGGCTTATGTTATCTGATGGCGTCAGTCAATTTGGTATCTTCATCTCCTCTGGTCGATCAATGGAGATAAAAAAATAATGATAACAATAATAATATATGTAAAAGTGAATCTGCATTATGAATCCATATGTCAAAATCATGGACTGGCTAAGGCAAGATATTTTGTTTGGTCATATTGTCAATATTAGAAAATCTATAATGATAATAATAATAATAATAATGATAATATGTAAAAGTGAGTCTGTATCATAAATCAATGTGTCAAAATCATGGACTTGGCTAAGGAAAGATGTTTTGATAGGTCCTATTGCTAAAGGAGATTAGATTAAGATTGAAGATTAGGTTCAAATTTTCTAAAGACACTGCGTAATGAAAGTAATGGGTTCTATCTATGTTTTGTCATGTGTCAAAACAGCAAAACTCTTCTTTTTAGTTACACGATGTCTTTATCACACCGATGATTTCAGTTCCTCTCACAGGATGCTAACCCACAACAATGCTAAGGATGTTATGTGTTTAATGTGTTCCCGAAAAAAAATGAATTGCATACCAATGTGTATCAAGGAAGACAAGGATGTAACAATCTTATTATGATATTTACCTTTTAGGAATGTATGCTCTCTCTCTCTCTCTCTCTCTCTCTCTCTCTCTCTCTCCCCACTACTAATGAACTCTCAAAACTCAGTTATCCCTTCTTCTCTTGTACTCCGGTCTCTGAACTACTCACATCCCCATTAATAAGCGTTATCTCTCTCCATTAATTTGATTTCCACTGTCACCCGATGGTCAGCGCTTCTGGGCTCTCTTCATGGTTTCTCGAGGTCTCTCTCCTCCTCTTCGTCTCACTCTCGCCTCAATTTAGAGCGCAAACATTCCCTATTTGTAGTCCGGTCAGATATGAACCCCTTTTCACTCATTAATTGATTGTTGAATGGGCGTGAAGGTCGTTGTTTTCGAGTGGTTTCCAAACAAACCTAATTTGTGCTGCTCCCCGACGGTACTCGTTGGTACCCTCCCCCTTATTATAATGTGGGGCCTCTGCATGGTGCTTTCTCTCTCTCCCCTCCTCTTCTCTCATTCTCCTCTCTCTTTTCTCTCTCCCCTCTCTCTCTCTCCTCTCTCTCTCTCTCTCTCTCTCTCTCTCTCTCTCTCTCTCTCTCTCTCTCTCTCTCTCTCTCTCTCATAAAACATCCCTTTAGTCTGGAGAGAAAGGTAGACACATGCACAGTACTATTGGAGCGGTACAAACAACGATTAAAAGCAACCTTTACATGCATCCTTCAGGGAAAAATAGCGCGACATACAAGAAAAAAAAAGTCTACCTTTCACACACACACACACACACACACACACACACACCACAGGGCCTAGAGGAGAGGTGTATAGGAAGGAGAGACGCTTCTGTTTGAGCCGCTCTGTCTGCCGCGTCAACCAAATCAGATTCCTGGGCTGCGTTCCGATACGGCCGTCAGTGAGCAGGTTCTCGGCCGTCACAACACTAACTAATGATAACTAGTCTCCATAGCTGATCGATTTGGTGAAAGAGGAACTCTTCTACATTGTATGCTGCCAAAACAGTTTTTTATGTAGTTTTTCAAGAATGGTTTATTGTTTAGATATGAAATGTATTATTTGTATTTGTATTGGGCCTTTTATTGTAACGTTTGTATTAAATATAGTTGTTGTGGTCAATAAAACTAACTAACTAACTATGTAACTATGGCCATCAATGCTGTTTATATTTTTGGTAACAGGATGAAAGGAGAGGAAAGCTTAACGTAACCACGATGTCTGGTCGAGTATATAGGGGAGAGCGGGGCAGGTTGCATCGAGGGTAGGTTGCATCATTGCCTCTAACTCGCATGTTATCACACGTACATCGTCTTAATACTACTACTACTACTACTACTACTACTATGAACTACTACTACTACTACAACTACAACAATAATAATAATAAAAAAAGTTAATACGAGTTAGAGGCAATGATGCAACCTACCCTCGATGCAACCTGCCCCGCTCTCCCCTATAGACATAAAAGGCTTCCAGTTAATTTACAGGCAAAAAAAACTATAAAAAAAACTAAATAAGAAGCTTATCGTAAAGGTAAATGTAAGGTATCGTAAAGGTTATTATCGTAAAGGTAAACGTAATGAGGCAGAGTGCAATCACGTAAGTACAACACCGGCGCTTCCTTGGGCCTGTCAGATAAATATTCATGATTGCAATGATAAGAATACTGTTGCTGCCGATGAGACTGTACTTAGAGGCGTGGAGTAGCCTAATGAACCATGTTTTTGTATGTGTGTATTGGGTTGTGTTTGTGTTTGTGTGATATGTTGTGTGTGTGTGTGTCGTGTGTGTATAGTGGTCGTGTGTGTTTTTTGTGTGTGTGGTGTGGTGTGGTGTAGTCGTGTTGTGTGTGTGTGTGTGTGTGGGTGTGTGTGTGTGCATGTGTGTGTGTGTTGTGCTGTGTGCGTGTGTTGTGTGTGTATGTAGTGTGGTGTGTGTGTGTGTGATGTATTGTGTGTGTGTGTGAGTGTATGATCGTGTTGTGTGTGTGTGCTGCTGTGTGTGTGTGTGCCCTGTAGTGTGTGTGTGTGTGTGTGTGCTATGTGTTAGTTGTGTGTGTGTAGGTGGATGGTAGTGTGTGGTGTGTTGTGTTGTGTAGTGTCGTAATGTGGTGGTGTGTTGTCGTGTAGTGATGTAGATCGTGTCGCTGTGTGTGTGTGTGTTAGTAGTGTGTTGTGTTGTGTAGTGTTGTGTGTTGCGTGTGTGTGTCTGTGTGTGTGTGTGTGTGTGATGTCGTGTGTGTGTGTGTGTGTGTGTGTGTGTGTGTGTGTGTGTGTGTGTGTGTGTGTGTGTGTGTGTGTTGTGTGTGTGTGTGTGTGTGTGTGTGTGTGTGTGTGTGTGTGTGTGTGTGTGTGTGTGTGTGTGTTGTGTGTGTGTGTGGTGTGTGTGTGTGTGTGTGTGTGTGTGTGTTGTGTGTGTGTGTGTGTGTGTGTGTGTGTGTGTGGTGTGTGTGGTGTGTGTGTGTGTGTGTGTGTGTGTGTGGGTGTGTGTGTGTGTGTGTGTGTGTGTGTGTGTTGTGTGTGTGTGGTGTGTGTGTGTGTGTGTGTGTGTGTTGTGTGTGTGTGTGTGTGTGTGGTGTGTTGTGTGTGTGTGTGTGTGTGTGTGTGTGTGTGTGTGTTATAAGGCTGGCTGGGCGGGAGGGCTGGAGGGAGGACTGAGGAAGAGCGATGTTTGCTTGCGGGACACGGTGGGCGTTGCGGGAATGACAAATGATGACGCGCGGGATAAGTGCAGCGGCGGAGTGACGTGTGGCGCGGCGGCTCCCGTGGGACACTGTGGGCGTGGGTGCCGCGCCTTGTGGGGTCCCTGTGGAGGGGCTGAAGGAGGGGCTGAAGGAGGGGTTGAAGGAGGGGCATGTTCACTGGTTTAACCCCTTCACGCTCAGATCTTTCCTTTGCTATATAAAATCGTCTGTTGTTAGCCATAAAATTACGAAAAGTATCATACCAAATTAGCTTGTGGACAAGGATACTAAGCAGGTCATATGTATTAAAATATGGCTTATATTCATAAAAAGTGTCTAATGGTACCCAAATTACAATGGAAATTACGTTGTGGTCCTCAAGGGGTTAAGGGGACACGTTCCTTAGTTTCACGGGAAGGAAATTAATCATTTGGTAGTGACCCTTCGATGTTCATTGACGAGGCATTGTGGGGTGTGAGGTGGAGGGTTGTAAAGACGTATACTCATATTCGTAGCTATGTTATATAAGTCCTCATATGCAGCCCTCAAGAATGTGCAGGGCCAACCAACTGAGCCCTCGAGGAAAAATAAGAATAGCCTACAGATGCTATAGGCCCCAACGTAAAAAAATAAAATAATAATTAAATACATGAGAGAAACAGAAAATATCACGCGTCAGGAAGCTATATATATGACAGTGCAATATTGTAAAGAACTTGGAATTGACACACTATTAATATTTCACTCAAAAAAGACAACATACGACAGAAAGAGGAGAGAGCGGGCAATAGAGTATGGCAGTACATGAGACAAAAGAAAGTTAGAACAAAACAAAAAAGAGTACATTACAGCTCTTGAACAAAACCAGTCTATTTAGAAGAAGAAAAAATAAATAAACCTCTAACTCAAAGTAAAACTCATAACAACAATACGCCTCTCACCAAATCACAATAACAACAACAACAAAGCAAAATTACAAGAAAACTCTACATTGCAACACTTAAAGTAATCGTCCAGACCAGTGGTTCCCAACCTTTTTTCTGTCGTTTCCCCCTTCAACCAGTTCAACTGGGGGATTTCCCCCTCCATGTGAAAATAAGTAGCCAAAACACAAAATTTACTTGCTGAATAACACAAGTATATAGACACATATACTTCTACATTATATCTATATATACTTGAAGAAAAGTCAATAGCCGTATTCTAAAACATTTTTTTTCTTCTATTGACTAAATGCTAGTAATTTAGATGTCCCTCAGGATAAATTTCCCCCTTAGAATCCTTAAATTTCCCCCCAGGGGGAATTTCCCCCAGGTTGGGAAATACTGGACCAGACCCATTTTTTCTTTGCATAATTATGTTGAATGCACATTCAAAATACCTAATCCACAAAAAATTATTCATTTCCACGCCTTATTTCCCTAAAAACATGACTTTTGTAAAAAGCGCGGGAAAAACAACAGCCCCATTCCAGCCGTGGCGGGAAATTTGCTGGTGACGTCACGGCAGGCGACCTCCCAGCCCGGCCCTGATACAAATACACGTAAACTCAGAAAAAAATATAGTACTTGAAGAATTTTGGGAGTTTCTGATATAATTGTTTTGCGATATGGCATATACTTGCATCCTTTATGGGTGCAGCAAGAAAGTTGTGCCTTTCCAGAGAGCTTAGCACCCATTTTTGACCTATACGGCCACGATATATGTGTAGAGCGCCAGGGAGAGACGGGCGAGAGGCGCGCAGCGAGACAATCTGCTTCACACCGCCTGCCTCTCCCCAGCGCTCCAAACATATATCGTGGCCGAATAGGTCGGAAATGGGTGCTAAGCTCTCTGGAAAGGTACAGCTTTCTTGCTGTATCCATAAAGGATGCAAGTATATGCCATATCGCAAAAAAAAAATATCAGAAACACCCAAAATTCTTCAAGTACTATATTTTTTTTCTGAGTTTACGTGTATTTGTATCAGGGCCGGGCTGGGAGGCTTCCTGCCGTGACGTCACCGAGCCGTGGTCCGTCGTCTACTGGTCGTCAGTTGTGTTTTGAGAGCTCAGGGAATTTACAGATTTTGAATGCGGATCATTTAAAAACGGGTGACTGGATGCAAAAAGTAACAACATATTGTTGATATACTCGATAATGGCTATATTTTGACTGCATTAAATCAGGAACGATGAAATGGTCTGGACGATTACTTTAAACACAACCAGCCTATTTACAAAAACACACACACACACACAAAACTCTAACTCTAACCCAAGCAAAACAATGTCAACAATACTCTTCTCTAACAATATCACAGAAACAACAACAAAAAATCAGAATCACAACATACATAAAAACAAATCACCGATACAAAAAACGCAACACTGATGAAGCACATAAGAGAAGACAACCAACCAGCCGTCTTTCAATCCCACGACAGACCCAGTGACCAGGTATGCATCGTAAGGTAAGATAGGTGGTTTACGCAACGTTCAGCGACTAGCCACACGCGCTACACGACGCCCTGGTAGTGAACGGATGGGTTAATTGCGAGTAATCCTTTTGCGATGCTCGGTAGTGGCTGGAGCCCTGATAGCAGAATGAGTCCTCTTATCTGAGTTACTGTTTAATTAGCGAGCCACTTCCACCCAGGGTTTAAAACTTATCCAATAACAAATTAAACCACGCATTAACTTCAGCATTGAGAGAGAGAGAGAGAGAGAGAGAGAGAGAGAGAGAGAGAGAGAGAGAGAGAGAGAGAGAGAGAGAGAGAGGTAAGAAATATCGAAACAAACGGTCATACACCTTATTTTTTTTTTTCTTCTCTCTCTCTCTCTCTCTCTCTCTCCTCTCTCTTCTCTCTCTCTCTCTCTCTCTCTCTCTCTCTCTCTCTCTCTCTCTCTCTCTCTCTCTCTCTCTCTCTCTCTCTCTCTCTCTCTCTTTGTCTCTATCTGTCTTTCTCTCTCTCTCTTTCTGTATCTCTCTCTGCCTTTATCTCTCTCTCTCTCTCTCTCTCTCTCTCTCTCTCTCTCTCTCTCTCTCTCTTCTCTCTCTCTCCTTCTCTCTCTTCTCTCTCTCTCTCTCTCTCTCTCTCTCTCTCTCTCTCTCTCTCTCCTCTCTCTCTCTCTCTCTCTAGCTTCTGCAGGGGTAAGTGAACACATAAGGGCGATAATAGGCACAAAGCAGAGGGCGAGGGAAGCGTCGTGGAAGTGTCGTGCCAGGGCGGTCGGGCACACTCGTTTCTCAGGTGTCACCCGCTGATTAATGACGTCACAGCGCCCACGTCGCCCCGCCCGCGCCGCCCTGACACCTGCCGGCCGCCGCGCCCCCGACACTGATGCCCGCCTGATGATACGTCCTTCGAAGGGCATACGTGGGAGGGGGTGAAGGGGAAAGGGATAAGGGAAAGGAAATGGAAGTGTGGGACGAAAGAGTGAGGATGAAGGAGAAAGGAGGAATGAGTAAGAAGGAAGAGGAATGAGGATAAAGAGGGTTTTATAGGGAAAGGAAGGGATGAATAGGAAGGAAGAATAATGATGCAAAGGGATAAGAAGAAAAAGAAGAACAAGAACAAGAAGAACAAGATGATAGTATACTAATAGCGGCAACAACAGCAGCAACAGTAGCAGCAGTAGTTAGTTAGTAGTAGTAGTAGTAGTAGTCGTCTAAGTATATAAGCAGTTATAGTAATAGTAGTAATAGTAGTAGTAGTAATAAAAGGTGTGATTCTTTATATTTCTGTTCTTGTTTTTCAGCTTTTTTGTTGTTCTTGTTTATGATATTGTTATTAACATTATTCCTCACACTAATCAATCTTACTACAGTACGTTGATTGTCCAAACACATAGTTATACATACGGGCCTTCCAGGTATGAATACGTATACAGATGTCAAGTCTTACAGAAATAATCACTTGGCCTAGAGGTCTCGTGCCAGCAGAGCGACTTGTTGTCCCATCGAGGCCTTGTACTAATACGATACGTGGCAGGGCAAACCACACCGCCTGAGTGGTGGAGGCGTAGCACATGGTCCCAGCGGCGCCACCATGACCCGGGCCCCTGGGAAGCACGGGCCCCTCACTCCATAAACCCTCCGGTGACAGAAACGCGAGAAATCTAGCAATTTAACTCGTCCCTTTCACAGTCGGGAACCCTCACCCATTTCCAAGGCTAATCTAACATTTCGTCTCCCTTTTGTTGAGTTAAAAACCTATTACGGAGAACAAGTGCGTTCCGCCCCCGGGGGTTGTCTGGGGGCGGGGCTCCTCCACCCGCCGCCCCACTCCCACGCCCTCCCGCCACTACATTCCTCCGCAGCACGCCCCACCAAGCTCCTGGGCCCTGACGGATGGCCTCTCTTCATGCCTCTTGATTTTCCTAACAAATATTTAACTAGTTTTATTTTCCTCTACTTTGTGTTGGCATTAATACGAAAAAATATATATTTGCCAAAAAAAATTCACGAGTACTATAAAACTGCATGATAAAGTTCCCAGATTTCAATTTAAAAAGAATTATTGATTAATTTGCGATTTTTTTTAAAGTTACATATATACAGAGAAGCAAGCATATTACAGAAAACACTAATCCGTTATTTACCAAAGGACCGTTAATGGAAAGGGATCTCCTCGGTTACGTGTGTTTTCGAGCGAGAAAGCAGACATATTGGGTTTTCTTACTTATATTGCTTTCCTCCCGCCATGCTCTACACTCACTAAACCCTGATAAGAAAACCCGAAGCAGGCAAATTATTGGGTTTTCTTACTTTGCTTTCGTCCTACACTCACTTAACCCTGGCGGCAAAAAAAACCCGATATTGCGCCTCCGAGAACCAAGGAAACACAGACGAGGATGAACACCAGCACCACCAACCCCTTCTAGCCTGGCCAAGGGCGGGTGGCTGGTGGCAGGGGGCAGGGGGGGCGGCAGGGGGCAGGGTGGGCGGCATGGGGCAGGGTGGGCGGCAGGGGGCATGGGAGGGGCAGGGGGCAGGGGGAGCGCCGTTCACGTATGAGATGTTGCATAATGTAGTTCAGGAAATCTGGCAACGTCCTCACTTGGCCTCACTATAGTTTTTAGCAATTGTTTTCTTTCATCATTCTTTTTATAAGTTTTTAGCTATTGTTTTCCTTTTCTCTTTATTTACCTATCTTCTTCAGACCGTTATCGTAAATTTCTTCCTATCCATTTATCTCCTCCCTCTGAGTATGTATTCCGGCTTTTCCTTCAGGTGATATATAGCGAGAACTGAACATTCACCCTTCAAAGTGTATTAACGATGAAATACAAAGCTATTTATACCTATTTTTCACTTCATAATGTGTATATATAAAGCAAAAAAAGAAGTCATAGGCATGGATAACACTTCGCTTCAAGATGAGTATAAGTCTTTATCCTATTATGCAAGGCTAAAGGACTATCTCTCTCTCGGCTTTACTATTATGAACCTCTAAAATACATGGTAGTAAATAGGAGAGCACACAGTCGGGTTTACAGAGTACCGTGAAGGAAACCATTTCACCCTCCACTAATTCGCAGATCAGTTAGCGGCGATATGAGGAGGAGGAGCGATGTAGTAAGTGATAGGTGGCCACAGGATACAAAGGCAGACAAAGGGTGGAGTGGGGAGTGAGGCACGGGGAAGAGGAAAGAGAAAGAAGAGGAGGAGGAGGAGGAGGAGGAGGAGGAGGAGGAGGAGGAGGAGGAGGAGGAGGAGGAGGAACCATAGGCCTACAGTATTACATTCCTCGCATCTCAACCCGCCTATTGCGACGCCACCCGCTGTTATCCCCGCCGCCCTTCCCTTACATCCTCACCCTCGCCGCTCCCTGCTCCTCGAGGCTCCCTCGTCCACACAGAGTCCTTACTGGGGTGTCAGGTGTGAGTCTAACCAAGTGGTGATGGATCATAAACACAGGTGAGGCGTCCCGTAACCCGACATGTTATCGGTGTGGTTCAGGTTTTGATATGTGGCGGTCAGTCGGGCGCCTACCGAAACTCTATGCTCCACAGGGTTGGTCCGCGGCAGCCAATCCCCGGCCAGAACACCCCCGTGGTTCCTGAGGGGCTGGGGCGGGGCACACATAGGGTTGGGTGCCTCCTTCCGTTGCCTGGAGCCCGTCTTTATGCCCAATGATGAGGCGTTTGAGCACCTCTGTAAGGCTAGGGTGAGGCCGCCCTATAATGATATGACCGCCATGTTGGGGTAACACCGACCCGCTGCCGGGGGCTCGGATGGCGTGTGAAGCTCCAGTGTGTGTGTGTGTGTGTGTGTGTGTGTGTATGTGTTGGTAAAGCCTGTTTGTACTGCAGCACGAGAACTTGGTCGTAAAATTTGATATGGGAAGTAGACTGACCTATTGCTTCCTTCTAGGTGTGAAAGACTCGGCAACTAACGCTCACTAACTATATGTGAGGAATAAAAATAAAGTACTGAATCTCTTATCAGAGGCACAACCATGAGGAGCATAATGACGCAGGAGACGCGTTGACGACGGAAGACCCTTGGGTGATTTATAAAAAAAATATAAAAATATAAAAACAATAAACACAAATAAACAGGAATATAAACTAGAGCTATAAATAAAAGTAAAACGAAGAATGCAAGGAAGAAACCAAAAAAGATTTAATGATTTGCCGTATTACTGGCTTTTCTTCAGTTACACATAAAGAAAATCACAAAACTGCTACAAAACTCTTCATCCACCTCCTCTTCATCAACCTCCACATCGGTGCCTAAGCAGGTGCCTGTACACGTATATCCCAGTCATACCTTGAGGCACTGGCATATACTAGAACCTTTCTGAATTATACCCAGACTCAAATAGGCCATAATTCACAACCACCTGACGTCCGAAGCTCCATGCGTCCATCAAGACTCCTCAAGGCGCCTCAAAATACACTACACATCGATCACCAAGAGAAATGTGTCGTATTAATTCAGAGCGCCGCCCCATGCATCACCCTGCCCCGGACCTGTATAGAAATAACGCATTAGCAACCTATTGCCTTCCATCACATAAATCTCCGACGGCTTCAGCGATAAATATGACCAGTTATCCGTCACCGAGGAAGCCCATGAAAGATATAACTGTCGGGTGAGGCCAAGACCTGCCTACCGTGGCTAATGTGAATCCTTAATAGTGAAGAAGATGGGGGAGAAGGAGGGAGAAGGAGCAGAAAGAAGAGGGGCAAGAGCAGGGGGAGAAGGAGGAGAAATGCAGGAGGAGGAGGAGGAATAGAAAAAGATTGTGGTTAGTGATTAAAGGAATAAGGTATCAGTATTTCTGATGTTTCTTTTTCCCATTTTAATATAATGGCCTATTCGCCCCCCCCCCCCACGCAAATACAAATAGCTGTATAAACAAACAAATGAATGTAACAAAACAAAATAATAAGATGGTTCTATTATTACATCTCAGTGTTGTTCTTCAGATTTCAGGCTATGGAGTGTACTGGAGGCGGTGTGATATCAAAACGGACTCCCTACCACCCGCACCATCAACACCATTACAGACGCCACCGCCGCCACCACCACAACCACCACCACCACCACCACCCTCATCCCGCTGGTGGTGGCGTGGAGTCCAAACACAGAGAGTCATCACCAGGCCGGACCATTACGCATAATCTCAGCCTTCCACCGCCCGCCGCCTCCGCCGCAACTCACGCACCAGGGGGTCATGTCCCGCCGTCGCCGCCACCACCTCCTCCACACTTCACTCCATGCCTGTAACGAACCCCCCCTCCTCCCTTCCGTTGCCACACTACCCCCAACCCTCCCACCCCATCGGATATCTCTCCACCTCTCAATGAACCTCGCCCTCAATGAACATGTGATGAGCCATGTCCTCATGTCCACCGTCACACTGTTTACTGTGAGGCATCGGTGACGGCGTGACGGGCAGGCAGTGATGGGAGGCGTCTGGTAGGTGGCAGTAATTGGGCACCAGCCCCCCCCCCCCCCCCAGCAGGCAGGAGGCCGCCCACAGCTCCGGCTGCTGGGGTGTAAATCGTATCGCCCCCCGTATTGAGGCATTGTAAATTGTAAACATAATTGCATGGGAATATCTACTAACTGATGCATAATGGATCCCATCCCAAGCCTTTGTTTGTGAATAGGTTTGGGGTAGTAATTTAGAAAAGTTTTATCTTAAAGACCCATCTATGTAAAACATCCTGCAGCTGGATGCTGTGTTCCGGTGCTGGCCTCTGGCGGGGCCGGCCCTCCACACTGCATCACCACCACCACCACCACCACCACCGCCGCCACCACCGTTGGGGAATTGATTGTGTTGAGCTGCACGCCTTCCTGAGTGGCTGCAGGTGAGGCAACTCAAGTAATTATTCTGGGTAGTGTTGTGGCAGTCACCTGCCTAATGGGCGCTCACCTGTGTGTGCATGCTATTAACAAAGGTCTTGATCACGCGCTAAACTCATGACCGCCAGCCATCACCCACCCGACAGGGAGCTCAGAGATCATAAGACCGATCTTTGGGTAAGTCTGGGATCTCATATACCACACATACCCCATCCCCTTGCTCAAGGGGGACAGTAGCTGCCCACTTTTGTCAGTGAAAAATCTCGAGTCTTAGCGGGGCTTAAACGCGGGCCGCCGAGCTCTTTACCATTGAGCCAGTGAGTTTGTGTGTGTGTGTGTGGGGGGGGGGGGGGGGATTACTACTCGGGCAGGTCTTTTAAGTCAGAACGTTGATATTGTTTACGGTCAGCGGTCATAAAATAGAGAAAACCAAATAACCAAGAATAGAAGCTGTAACGCAAACTCTCTGATACATTCACACAATGGCTAGTGACTGCGCCATGTTGCCCACTTTTCCTACATGACTACACACACACATTATCCTCCTTTCATGGAAGACTAATTATTACCCTCCAGGATTTTCTTACACCAGCGGCACCTTTCCCTCGCCCCGCCATCCCTGCAGCACCCGCGCTCGGCCATTACCGGGACAAAAGACGCCCATTTATTCAACATCTCCATACCCTCCAAGGTCTTTACCGGCGTGCCTGCCCCAGCGGCCTCCACGCGACGCCCTCCCTATAGACCAGCCCCTCCCCGCCCTAGCCCCTCCCCGCCACTTAGCCGCGGTGTCAAAGGCTTTGTTAGGCCATTAGCGGGAGATGATGTGGGCAGGGCCAGGCCTCGGTGGACGCTTGGACACGGCAAAGGCATGTTGTACACCAGCCGCGGACAACCCCTGCCCGACCGCCGCCGTCTTCACTCACTCACTCAGGAGGGGAATGTAACAGCCTTCCACCCAAGGATAATACGAGCCAGGAATTACAGGAACGATTACAGGAACTACCTCGTGTAGGTCTCATGGCCTCTTGTACCTTCCTTATTTTCCTATGTTCTTATGTAATGTATGAGACCTTTATCCTCGAGTATACCTTTGCTTCCACCCAAGGATAATACAAGACCCTTATCCTCCTGTATAGTACCTTTGCTTCCACCCAAGGATAATGCAAGACCCTTATCCTCCTGTATAGTACCTTTGCTTCCACCCAAGGATAATACAAGACCCTTATCCTCCTGTATAGTATCCTTGCTTCCACCCAAGGATAATGCAAGACCCTTATCCTCCTGTATAGTACCTTTGCTTCCACCCAAGGATAATGCAAGACCCTTATCCTCCTGTATAGTATCCTTGCTTCCACCCAAGGATAATACAAGACCCTTATCCTCGAGTATAGTATCTTTGCTTCCACCCAAGGATAATACAAGACCCTTATCCTCGAGTATAGTATCTTTGCTTCCACCCAAGGATAATACAAGACCCTTATCCTCGAGTATAGTACCCTTGCTTCCACCCAAGGATAATACAAGACCCTTATCCTCGAGTATAGTACCCTTGCTTCCACCCAAGGATAATACAAGACCCTTATCCTCGAGTATAGTATCCTTGCTTCCACCCAAGGATAATACAAGACCCTTATCCTCGAGTATAGTACCCTTGCTTCCACCCAAGGATGATACAAGACCCTTATCCTCGAGTATAGTACACTTGTTTCCACCCAAGGATAATTGCATAGTATCCTGACTTCCACCTGTCCTGGTTCTCTGCATTTTAAAAACGTAGTCATTAAAATTAATCTAAGACTTCGATGCCTAATTGTATCGGAAGTTATAAGAACATAAGAACATAAGAAAATAAGGAAGCTACAAGAGGCCGCGAGGCCTACACGTGGTAGTTCCTGTCGCCTAACACTACCTACATCCACCTTTCATCCCCATCCATGAACCTATCCAGCCCCTCTTTAAAGCTCCCTAATGACTCCGCACTAACTACCTGTCTACTGAGACCATTCCATTCATTCACCACCCTATTTGTGAACCAGTTTTTCCCTATTTCCTTTCTAAATCTACGCTTTTCCAGCTTGAATCCGTTACTTCTTGTTCTACCCTGGTTAAAAGTCGTAAGAACTTTTCCTACCTCTCCTTTATTAAATCTCTTTATCCACTTAAAAACTTCTATCAGATCGCCCCTTACTCTGCGTCTCTCGAGTGAGTGTAATTTTAATAACTTCAATCTCTTCTCATAACTAAAGTTACGCATCCCTTGTATCATTTTGGTCATCCTTCTCTGCACTGTTTCTAACAAGGCTATATCCATCCTGTAATATGGAGACCAAAACTGAACCGCATAGTCTAGGTGAGGCCTGACTAGAGCCAGATAAAGCTTTAGAATAACTTCCGCACTTCTACTTTTAACACTTCTGGCAATGAATCCTAATACTCTATTAGCTCTATTTCTGGCCTCAATACATTGTTTCCTAGGACGGAGGTCTGGGCTCACCCTCACTCCAAGATCTTTTTCACCTTCTGATCTTTTCAGCGATACATTGCTTATGGTGTATCTATTACCAGGGTTTTTTCTACCAACATTCATAACGCTGCACTTATCAATATTAAATTCCATCTGCCATCTGACTGCCCACTCGTTAAGTTTATCTAAGTCTCCCTGCAATATGTTTACATCAGACTGTGATCCAATAATCCTACCTACCTTAGTATCATCAGCAAACTTGCTGATATCACTGCTAATCCCACTATCCAAGCCGTTGGTGTAAATCAAAAATAGTAATGGACCCAAAACAGACCCTTGTGGAACTCCACTTGTCACTTGCCACATGTTATTGTGTAACATGTGGTACTTTAAAACGAGGATGGAAACTTATATGAATAAGAATGTTTTTCAAAATAAATGAGAAACAATACGTGCACACGAAGAGGCAAACCAACGCAAAATAATAGGAATATAAGGATAATTTTCTATATGAGTATAGGGATGTATACATTTCACCCACGTATGATTCGAAGTATCGGTACTGATATATTGCAGTACTCTTACCATATGAACTCAGCCCCAAATAACAAAATACGATAACAACTAGAAATTAAACGCAATACACTTGAGGAAGAGGAAAAAACAACAACAATGACAACAACAATAACAACAGAAACAAACCATCACGTTATCCTTAAGAGCAGGAAACACCAAGCGCGAGGAGGAGGAGGAGGAAGCAGAATAAGAGGAGGAGGAGGATTACATAGGATTACATAGGAGTAACAGACACCAGGAGACCTATTGGTCCATGACGTGGGTATCTGCTGAACTACATACTACTAACTATCAACTACTTGTAAGAAAACAGTTGGAAAAGGATACCATGTCCTTAAAAGAAGATAGGAACGCGGAAGTTTCATAGTGCAGAAGAATAGGGTATGAAATATACTAACTACAACTACCACTACCACTACAACTAATCGATCCGGGGGACTAAATATGAATTCGCAGGGCACTATCAATACCCATTTACTTTACAGTGCGCGTCAAGTCTGTTTTTAAATGTAGTTATTGTGCTGGCTTCGACAACATTTGCTGGTAACTTGTTCCATCGATCAACGACTCTCACATTGAAATAATTTTTACGGAGATCAGTGATGCAACGTTGACCGTTTAGTTTTAAACCATTATTTCTTGTTGTCACTTGAGTTGAAAGCTCGAATAGGTTCTCTTGATTATTGACATCAAAACCTTTTAGGATCTTAAAGGTTTCTATCAAGTCCCCACGGATTCTACGATCCTTTAAGGAAAACATATTAAGTTTCCGCAGTCTCTCTTCATAAGTGAATTTCGCAAGAGATGGAATTTGTTTGGTTGCTCTTCTTTGCACTGATTCCAATTTTGCTTGGTCTTTTACGAAACAGGGCGACCAGAATTGGACGGCATATTCCAAGTGTGGCCTAACCAAGAACGTGTATAATTGTGTCATTACTTTCGGAGTTTTGTGTTCAAAATTGCGTTTAATAAAGCCCAACATCATATTCGCCTTTTTACTGGCAGCTGGGCAATGGGGGACTGGTTTTAAGATCATTACTGATGATGACACCTAAATCCTTTTCTTGCTGTACTTCAGTTAACGATTTATTTTGCATTTGATAGTTATATTTGAGGTTATCGTTGCCTATATGCATTACTTTACATTTATCGGAATTGAATTTTAATAGCCATTTATCACTCCAGTCTGATAGTTTGTCGAGGTCACTTTGTATGAGTTCGCAGTTTTCTCTAGTATATGCTTTACCGCCTAATTTGGTGTCGTCTGCAAATTTCGATATTTTAGATACAAGTCTGCAGTCCAGATCGTTGATATATATCAGAAAAAGAGTGGGACCCAAGACCGAGCCCTGAGGCACCCCACTAGTAACATATAACCAATCAGATGTTTTTACCATTTATTACTACCCGTTGTTTACGATTTGAAAGCCAATCGCCAATCCATGAACATAGTTGCTCTCCCAAGCCATGTGCCCTTAGCTTGGTCAAAAGTCGCTTATGGGGAACTGTATCGAAGGCTTTCTGAAAATCAAAGGGATATTACATCCGAGGGAATTTTAGCGTCCCAGTTTGAATAAATGACATTAAAAAATCCAGTAGGTTTGTAAGCAGGATCTCTTATTTTTAAAATCCATGCTGCGAGTTTAATATTGAGTTATTTTCATCGAGAAAAGACACTATTTTATCCGCAATATTTTCTCAAAAAGTTTAACAATCACAGACGGTTAGACTAATTGGGCGATAATTACTTGCGAGGCTCTTACTCCCTTTCTTGAAATCGGTGTAACATTAGCTAATTTCCACATACTAGGAACATTTTTGTAAATTAGCGATTTGTTGAGGATAGTCTTTAGTGGAAGCGAAAGTTGACTGTGACATTCGCGAAGTAATCGCGGCGATATTTCGTCCGACCCCACGGATTTTGTTGGGTCAGGTTTTTGCAAATACTTTGATACTTCGTCTACTGTTATCTCTCCTATTTCCAATCTATCCTTTCGAGTCCCGCATACATGTTTACTGGTTCTGGTAATGGAGCTTCGTTTCTTTAATAAATACCGCATTAAAGTAAGCTTGAGTACGAATGCCATGCTCTTATTAACATTTACCAAGATGTTATTTTTATCTTTCAGTGGCCCAATACTTGTTCGAACGTATTGAAAGATCCTTTTCGGGTTTGACTTGGATTCCTTTGCAATTTTTTCTTCATACACGCGCTTTTTAGTCTTAATTAATCCCTTGCAACGACGTTTTACGTCATTGTATTCTCGAGAATCGCAGTCCGCATTTGATCGCTTGTTTAAAATTTATACGCTCGGCGCTTTCTGCAATGATTTGTTGAATCTCATTAGTCATCCAACTGGGTCTGTTTATGTTATTCAGACGTTTTCCTACCATGGGAACATGTTTTTCAACCACCGATCGGAGTTTATTTGTGAATACATTACACATGTTTTCCGCATTATTACCGTTTAGTAGGTCAATCCAATCAACTTCGCGAGGAGGAGGACGAGGAGGAGGAGGAGGAGGAGGAGGAGGAGGAGGAGGAGGAGGAGGAGGAGGAGGAGGAGGAGTAACGTAACCTGAACGGCTGAGTAGACGTATTTGTACACGTCACGCTCCCTCCTGGACACACAAACAGCCACACCTGAGCACGAGGGGATCAAAGCATAACCCTTCTCCTCCTCCTCCTCCTTCTCCTCCTCCTTCTCCTCCTCCTTCCCCTCCACCTCAGGGCGCCTCAGGAGTGGTAGTGGAGAGAGGTGTGGAGGAGTGGAGGAGGACGTCAAGTGCATGTGGAGGGCCACGTTAGAGGGGGAGGGGAAGACCGAGTGCCTTGAATGCCTTTGTGAAGAGAGTGCAAAGCTCGAGAGCCTGAGCGGGGCTTGGCGAGGTAACTTAAGTGGCTCATTCAGGAGTCTATGAACCCCTGGGGGCCTTAAGGAGTGTGAAGTGTGTTCTGAGTCCTTTATGGGAATTTATGTCCTGACCTTCGTAGGGAGAGGAATGTGCCAATGGGTGGACATCACTCATACCCTCCAAGCCTCCTATGCATGTATGTGGTGCCGCAGTGCTAGAGCTTTACCGTGATCCTCTCAGGTCTTCCCCTTCTTCTTCTTGTGACCTTTGACGCTTAGTATCACTTTATAGGTCCTCTTCAACTTCGTCTCCTCTTCTTCTTGTGACCTTTGACGCTTAGTATCGCTTCATAGGTCCTCTTCAGCTTCATCTCCTCTTCTTCTTGTGACCTTTGACGCTTAGTATCGCTTCATAGGTCCTCTTCAGCTTCATCTTCTCTTCTTCTTGTGACCTTTGACGCTTACTATCGCTTCACTATAAGTCATCTTCAACTTCGTCTCCTTAGTCAACAACTTGTCAACTCTTTCCTTGTCTATTTCACCTGGGATACTAAAACATTTTCATTAGTTTTCGGTCCTTTACTAACATCCTAATTCATTGTCTCCTTAGTGTGTGACGTGTCTTGGGGTTAAGGTCAGCCTCGCAACCCAGTGTATTCTGCGATGCACTGGGTCATGTACGCATGTGGTGTGCTACATGAGAGTGATTGCATAGATAGCACAAATGAAAGTATTTATCTTCATCATGACACGCGCGATACTGCTTGGGCGGATTGTCTTGTTTGTTATCATTATCAGTTGTCGTAATGTGGTATTAGAAGCAATTCCATATCAATATCTGCCTTATATAAATGAGATGATAAATAAATGTTGTTATGTTCCTTACCCAAATTAAATCGATCGTCATTTCAAGTCTGACAAAAGGTTTCCAATGAATCAATTTCTGATTAACTAGTAAATATGCAAAGTGAAAAATTTTGAATTAAGATAACTGATTCGTATGTCAATGAGATATCACATTTAAATGACTGTACTTAATCTACCATTTTCAGCGTTTTTATACGATCTGTAAAGTATTTACAAGTTGGAATTTTCCCCCGGTTTGGGAGACGATAGTCACACTATTACCGTAGATAACACTAAAGTCGCCACTGGTAGTCCCTTGGCCATATATTCTGAATTTGTATTTATACTGATAATTACATGTGCCACATGAAGATGATACCCCCCCCTGTAGGTTGTAAATTTTTCATGACTGTATAATCTACCCTGTTTCAGCGTTATTTTATACTTTGTATCTGCAAGTATAGACGGTTTCAAATTTCGCTGCGCGTTTTTTTTTCGGGCGACGACGACAGCGGTACGACATTCAGTAAATAAACACTAGATGGCGACTCTACTGTTGGTAGCCACTTTGTAGATATTCTTGTAATTTGTTCATTTATAGCCATAATATGACACAGATGAGGACACAAAATGACACAAACTCTCCAGATAGCCCTTCTAACTTTCCTGAAATCATGGTTGTAGAAATGTAAGTATTAACGCCACCACACGTCTGTAAACAGAAAAAAAAGTTGTCCTGGCGACTTAACTGTTATCTACGGTAGAGAGGAACAATCATAAAGAAACATAGGTGAAAAAACCTTATTCAGCTTCCACGAGGTTATAATCTTACTGAAAATAAGTGTGAAACTATGTAATATAAACGGATGATTGTATGACAAGGGAGGGGGGGGAGAAGTGTCCCGTTTTGCGATACTTCTACCTCTTGATGAAAATGCAGATATGAGTCTACAGTATGAATATGTATGCATGTATTATATTAGATTATGTGCCCTATAGTAATTATTGCAATTTTTGTCTATTATTTTTGGGAGCTCTTTAAAAATGTTCGCATTAAAAGAGCTCTGTCTAGATGTTTGTGCTGTGTTAATTTTCTTCGGCTTGTAGTTGGGCAAATTAATTTTTTTTACTTATGACTTTTTTTTTAAATGGGGGAAAAATGTGAAAGATGTGTGGGAGGAAGGTGGAGGTGGTGATGTTGGTGGTGGTGAAGTGAGTGGTGAAGTGTGGTAGTGGTGAGAGAGGGTGACAGATACGTATATAATAGTGGTGATGAACTAAATTAGGGAGTGGATGGGAAGGAGGTGTAGGAGGGTGTGCATGGGAATAGCTGAAGTAGGTGAGGCTGATGGTGAAGAGTGAGGAAGGTGACTAAAGCAATATTAAGCTTGAATTCATCACATTATTATATATAACAACCCTCTCACTCGCTCTCATTCCCATTCAGAAACTCTACCTACTGTTAATCCCCAGCGCCTAACTTCTGATCTTTCTATAATTTCTGATTGGGGCAAAGCAAACCTTGTTTTGTTCAATGCCTCAAAAACCCAATTTCTTCACCTATCTACTCAACAAAACCTACCAGATAACTATCCCCTCTTCTTCAATGACACTCAACTGTCTCCTTCTTCTACAATGAACATTCTAGGACTATTCATAAAGATACTCTACATCAACCAGTCGGTCATACCTACCATGTAAACAGTCCTCTCTTTGCAATGACACCAAACACCTAATCATTACCACCATTTAATCCCCACCACCACCACCATCCAATCCCCAATCCCCACCACCACCCAATCCCAATTCACCCTCACGCTTCGGTGCCCAGCAAGACCCTCGTAGAACCCAATCCCAATCATCAGCATCCCAATCATCAAAGCCATAACCCAGATGCATTGATACCCCATGATTTACCGAGTCAAAGTCTTCACAGCCTAATCAGCGGGTTTGGGATGGCAATAACGAGCTAAACCATTATTTGTTGACTCTTCTTAACCCTCCTCCTCCTCCTCCTCCTCCTCCTCCTCCTCCTCCTCCTCCTCCTCCTCTTCCTCCTCCTATATCAAGTCTACAGTAAGACAGGTTAATATGATCACGGGTCAGTCTGCGGTGTGTGTATATTCTATGTTGGTATGCATGGCCACCGCCCTAAGGCTTCTCCGCATCTCCTAAATAAACTATAATGCTCCTATCGCCATCTTTTCTACCCCCCTTTTTTTTTTTTCTCTCTCTCTCTCTCTCTTCTTTTCTCTCTCTCTCTCTCTCTCTCTCTCTCTCTCTCTCTCCTCTCTCTCTCTCTCTCTCTCTCTCTCTCTCTCTCTCTCTCTCTCTCTCTCTCTCTCTCTCTCTCTCTCTCTCTCTCTCTCTCTCTCTCTCTCTCTCTCTCTCTCTCTCTCTCTCTCTCTCTCTCTCTCTCTCTCTCTCTTATTCTTCCCCCACCTATCCCTTCTTCCCACTCTCCTTTCATGGCCTATAACTTCCCATGTCATCTTTCCCCTCCCTCTCTCTTCAACCTCTCTCCCTCTTTCTTTTCTGTTCCCATCCTTCCCCCCTCTTCCCTCTTCCCCCCTGTGCCACCCTCCCCCTTTCCCCTCTATACCTGGACACACTTTTCGCCCCTCATCATAGGAATCCCACGGTAATGAGGTGATGGAGGTAATCGGTCTTCCCAACACTAAGAACAACACGCTAATGGAGTGCCACATTTCTCTCCTCTGACGGAATAAAAACCTAATATTTGCCCTAAAATAACATGGCGACCTCCACCTCTACATCATGTTGGGTTGGCGCCTAACTATCACCTTTAGCGTATTAGTCATAGTGGTTAGAATAGCTCGCCCTACAGGATTGGAAGGCAGGCTTGGTTTAACCCGTAGATTATAGTGTTTAAGGCACCTTTCTATACAATATGCCTGACTTACGAGGGGCAGAAATAATTACTTAGATTCAAGTATGTTTTTGTTATGGTAATGAGTCGCGGCATTAAAAGTGGAGAGGCGTGACTGGAGCTCAAGTAAAATCGGCGACTGAAAGAAAGGTCCAATGAGCAAGATGGCCGCTGATAGACCAAAGGGAGAATTAGTGGATGAGTTATAGCACGGCAGATAATAGGATCCAGTAATGTTTACAAATGTTACCTCAGTCAGGGCCTGGTTGTAAATGTTATTTATTGGCAACTGGATCTCACGTACACTGACCTAACCCTCGCGGACGTATACCTGGAGAAACAACCCTTACTGCACCCTGTCTTTAAGGTCCTTTTTGTGATACCAGACACATATTTTATAGCATATTAAACTTCGCCTCATATTTGGACATCTACCGTTCATATGTCTTTCAATAATTTATGATGGATGAACTGAAAAAAAATATTTACACTGTATTAATCGTTCATCATATTGGATACAGGACAGACGAGGTGTTTGTAGAGAGGCGGTCATTGTCTAACCACTACTATAAATACTACTACTACTACTATATAACCCTTACCATCACCTCCTTTCCCCTCTCCTCCCCTCCATTCCCTTAGCCTCTCCTCACTACCCATCCCATCATTTCTCTCATTCGCTATATACTGAAAATCGAAATTGTAAACCATGACGTACCCCAGAAAGGAAAGAGTGGCATAAAGAGTGATATAAAGAGTGGTATTAACTTTAAAGAGTGGTAAAAGAGTTATATAAAGAGTGGTATAAATAGTGGTATAAAGAGTGGTATAAAGAGTGGTATAGAGTGGTATAAAGAGTGGTATAGAGTGTGGTATCAAGAGTGGTAAAAGAGTAAAAGAGAAGAGAGTTTCCCCTAAAATAATAAACACTTCATGTAGAGTAATATATTGCTGTGGTTTTGACAAGGCAGTGAAGTGAACAGAAGGAAATTAAGTGTCCTACAGATTAAAAAAAGAAGTTAATATAGTACAAATTACGCATCGAATATCTTACGTATACAGGTGAAGCTTTTATTAAGATCGAAATATTTACAGGTGAGGCGGCGGCTGAGTAAAGTCAGACAACAAAAGACCAGCAAGTGATAAAATGAAGCCTTCTGTGTAACCCTTGATAAGAAAGAATGGAATTATGAAACACCTCACCAAACAGGAAGGAAACAGAAGTAAAACAGAAATAAAACAGACTGAGGAGGAGGTAGAGAAGAAACAGAGAAGATGAAAGATGCAAATGAATAGAGGAGCGAAGATGACACCTCACGAAACAGAAAAAAACATTATAAATCAGAAGTAAAACAGACTGAGGAGGAGGAGGATGAGGAGGAGAAATAGAGAAGATGAAAGATGCAAATTAAAATAGAGGAGCGAAGATGACACCTCACGAAACAGAAAGGAAACAGAAGTAAAACAGAAGGAAACAAAGTAAAACAGAAGTAAAAGAGACTGAGGAGGAGGAAGAGGAGAAATAGAGAAGACGAGAGATGCAAATGAGTAGAGGAGCGGAGATGAGCAGGGAGGATGAGGGAGTAGCGGGAGATGAGCACAGACAAGCGAGAACAAAGCAGTGAGAGAATCCAATTTCACAACACCGGCGCCACATGCAACACCACAACACCTCTGCCCCTCAACACCTCGCCCCCACCACGGTGCCTCAGCCGCTATACCGCCCATGGCATACCGTGGGCGGCCTCTAATGCATAACTATCGTACTCAAATATTTCTGCATGAGTGGCTAGGACTGGTTTTTTTCTTCATAGTCTTAATTGTGTATTGTTTCATTCGGTGCTTTGATGACGTGGCGGATGAATTGATCTTATTTATATTCCAAACGTCACCGTATTGATGCTTCTCTTGCTATTTTCTACCTATATTTTCATGGTTATTGATCTTTTGAGTGATCTATATATGTCCCATTTCTCCCCCTTTCTAGTTAAACATTTCTATTCACTCCCCACAACAGGAAGTAGAAGTTAGTTCAGTTTATTTACATCTCTTACAAAAACTTACATTAGCTTTACATAGGACGTAAAAGTGAAGATTTTTTTATAAAGAGTGGATAATGCACGGCAAAGAACCAGCAAGTGTAAGGAGGGTGATTGCAGGTCTGTAGGGAAGGAAGGCACTTTAAGAAGCAATCAGAAGTACCACTGCAGCACTGTACGAGGAGAGAAGAAGGCAAACAGATAAGCCAGAGAGATTAAAGCAGAGAAGGGTATATGCAGAGTTAGAGGGAAGATGAGGGATATTGATGGGTGACGAAAGGCAAGGAGAGAGGAAAGGACAAAAACTTAACTTACGTAGGCTAATAATATATACAAAAAAATATATATTTAGAAACTTGTGATAAAAATTTCAACTCCCCCATCCCTCCCCTCCCACTAACAAAAAATATATAAAATACTACTCTGCACACAATTAGCTAATCTATAAAAACAAACAAAAAGCAACAACAAAATAAAAAAATACTAAAAAAAATAACTGAAAAAAAACAAAACAAAATAATTTACTACGCACAATTAGCTAAAAAGAGAACTAATGCAAAAGAAAAAATAATAATATTCCCCGTGTTGTGTGTAGTGAGTGAACAGGACGAGGTAAATGTTATGATACAAAAAGGAAATAAAATGTTAAGAATACAAAACGTGACTATTACAACAGATCCACAAACGAGGCTACGCACAGACATACAAAATAAATTAATTACTATAGTCTATTTTTTTGAACAAGGCAAAAAATCCATTCTATCTTAAGATCTCATGCTTAAAATTATGCCTATGTTTACCTGATAATATGGTTAACTATAATAAAATACAGCTGAAATTTTGAAGAAGTGTCTTATTCCCTTCTCCTGGCATCAAATATCAGTCAGTAAGCAGCAAAGGGTCAGGAGTTTTTGCCAAGTTAAAAAAAATAGACTATAATCTCTACAATTTTATGATTTATATTATAATAATACCTCACTTTACCACGCCTTTATACGAAAAAATACAAAATTCATAACTTCCCCCCCAAAAAAAATAGCAGCTTAACAGGTGTGTTTTAGCGTCATTACCATGTAAAATAAAAACGAGGAACTCTCCAGGAAGCCCAGGTGGACGGGGGATAAATATGCATCATCAACACCAATTTGCAATCTTCCAATTATTTTTCTAGTGATTCTAATCGTCGTTGATAACAGGTGTCCACTTCCCGCCCTTCCTTTATTGTTTTGGGGGAATATCTAATCAAAGGCTTCAACACACACACACTTGACGCAAAGATAACACTCCTGTCCACACACTCAAAATCACAGACGATAGTGATTGCTGGCTTGGTGGAGATTAGGAAACATATTGTGAAGCTTGAGTACAGTTTATTCCTTTCTCCAAATATCGTGCGATTATGCAAAATAACCTCCTGTCCACAAACTCTGTCTATAGCTCTGTATAAGTTCCTTTGGGAGAAGATTCAATTGATGTGTGTGAGGGGGGGTTTGTGTGTGTGTGTGTGTGTGTGTGTGTGTGTGTGTGTGTGTGCGTGTGTGTGTGTGTATGTGTGTGTGTGTGTGTGTGTGTGTGTGTGTGTGTGTGTGTGTGTGTGTGTGTGTGTGTGTATGTAAATGTGTGTGTCTTTGTGTGTATATGTGTGTGTGTGTGTGTGTGTGTGTGTGTGTATATATATATATGTGTGTGTGTGTGAAAGATAGATAGAATGCAAAAACAGGAACAGTGAAATGACAAGACAAAGTGTGACAGGACGGGATACCATCAGAAACCTTTATCAGTGTACGCTCTCTTCCTAAACACAATACATAGACAGATTGACAGACATGGAGATAGACAGGCAGACAGATAAATATAAATATAGAGAGACAAACAGAGAGATAAGCCGACAGAAAGACAGACAAATAGACTAATTAATTAACTGTGTGATTGATTAATTTGAGACTTGATATGAATAAGGGATTTTATTGTATTCCCTTCAATTCCAGGTACTAAGAATAGACAAAGAACTGACAATCCTTCACTCAGGGGCACTTTAGGAAGCAATCAGAAGTACCAACACTGTACGAGGAAGCAGAAGGCAAAATGATAAGCCAGAGAGATTAGAACTTATTATTTTCTAATGATTATCTTTTATTTGCTTTAGTCTTTAAGTTAATTTACTCATGCATGTATATTATGGGTTTTTTTTTTACTGTATGCCTTCGGGTGAAAAAATATATATTATTTTGATTAATATTAACATTATTATTATTATTATTATTATTATTATTATTATTATTATTATTATTATTATTATTATTAGAACAGAGAAGAGCATATGCAATGTTAGAGGGAAGATGAGGGATATTGAACTGCGAGACAAGGAGAGAGGAAAGGAGTGACCAGTTAGGGTGCAATTAAGTGGGATTTTTGTCACTTCTTTTTTTGTTTGCCCTTGTCCAGTCCTTTGTGATGAAAAAAAAAAAAAAAAAAAAAAAAAAAAAAAAAAAAAAAAAAAAAAAAAAAAAAAAAAACTGGACGAGGTAAATGGTATGATACAATAAGGAAATAGAATGTGACACTAATATGTTAATACTAATACCACAAAGATGACTGCAGATTACATAAGGATCAATATTGTAAAGCAGAAACGAGATTATTACATGCAAACTGGAATGCATGATTATATACTGATACCTCACATGAATGATTGGGATTTAAATTCTTAGCAACAACTGTGAAATTAATATTAATAATGAAACAACAAAGAATAATAATGATTTTAGTAACAATACTATACTACTGCCATCATTACCACCACCACCACCAAAAGCAACAACAACCACAACAGCAACAATAACATCAACAATAATAACAACGTCACAAAGGCCTTACACACCATATTATCATTCAAAATGCACAAGATAATACAAATAGTTAGGAGACGACAATGACAACAACAGCAAAAACAACAACAATAACAAAGGCAAAAAAACAACAACTTTGCATTCACACTCACTAAACGCTACTAGCCAACCCTTCCTCTCCCCTTCCTCCCCCTCCTTCCCTCCCCCTCCTCTCCCCCTCCTCTCCCCTTCCTCCCCCTCCTCTCATCTTCCTCCCCCTCCTCTCCCCTTCCTTCCTCCCCCTCCTCTCCCCTTCCTCCCCCTTCCCCCCCCTTCCTCCCCCTTCTCTCCCCTTCCTCCACCTCCTCCCTCAACCCTTCCCCCCCCTTTCCCCACAAAATTGGTTCCCTATGTAATATAAACTTGAAACCTCTCTTGGAACACATTTTCACACTATGTACATACAGCTAACAGGAGACCAAAGAAAAATAATAAAACTTGCAAACGGGTGAGAAAAGAAGAGAGAAAAAAAAGAGACATGAGGTTCAGCTGAGCGAAATCTGTCCGTCAGTTCACTTAAGGTCGATAAAAAGAGAATAAAATAGTTCACGAGGAGGGCGGTTAAGGTGTTCGCGAGTCATTTCAGCAGGTGTGCAAGTGGCGTCATATTTTGCAAGTGGGAGCGTCCTCGGAACCAAAGGGGGAGGGAAGCGTTTTGTGTTTTGGAGATGTTTTGC
>JACEEZ010009866.1:615000-617500 GCA_016584305.1 Chionoecetes opilio | reverse complement strand
TCTTCTCGTCTTACAGGAAAATAATCTGAGTTTTTTTCGTTCAGATGATTCAGAAAGTAAGTCCAGCACAATGTACATTAGTTGTTTCTCCATTCAATTTCGTTCTTTCTACACTAATTCACTCCTAATAATACCAACACATTACTTAAATATTTACTTAATATCAATTTTTATTAGATATTTATTTAGTTACATGTATTTTATTATTTAGTTACATTTATTTATCATTTAGTTACATTAATTATCATGCACACAAGTGAGAGGGACTGAGAATCGGGAGCAGATTATAAATTCGTGCCTTTAACAATATGGCCATTTATTTTATAACTTCAGATTTTCTGCGGGATAATTTTGTTTTGTTTTTACGTTGCAATAATAAGCTAAAATTCTACCATTGCACCACTATAGTCTATTTTTTTTAACCAGGAGAAAATTCCATTCTATCTTAAGATCTCATGCTTAAAATGATGCCTATCTTTGCATGATAATATGGTTAACTAAGATAAATACAGCTGAAATTTAGAAGAACCGTAGTATTCCCTTCTCCTGGCATCATATATCAGTCAGTAAGCAGCAAGGGGTCAGGATTTTTCACCTCGTAAAAAAAACAGAGCATAGATTGTTAATGTATTTGACACTTAGAGCAGCGCACGCAAAGAGCAGTGTGCGGGGGCAGGGTTTGGCGTGTAATGTTAGCTGTTAAGATACCACATCGAAAATCATAATCAGGAGTGAATTATTGCCGGTACTCTGTTTCCATATCAACAGCGGCGGTGCGAGCGACATCCTGCGCCGTAAATTATACCTTCACCGATGATCTACGGCCGCTCGTTCCTCACAGCGGCGGCAGCAGTGGTGTGGCAGCTGCAGAAGCAACACCTACACCACCCCTGCTACTGCTGCACCCCCCCACACCACCACCACCACCCGGGTCGTCCCTACAGCCCTGCCAGTGAGGTTTGTTCTAAGCTGGTCGTGTTCCAGAGGGTCGTGCATCTTTTTTTTACCTACACCATACCTGCTACCACCACAACCATTAAAAAAAAAAAAATACTTTTTCCAACAAAATAAAAACAATAGGGATTAATATGAATGTCCTTCACATCATTTGTATTTTCCGTAGCATGATTATAGTGTTTAATTGTATGAATCAACTTGGGTAATTGTTATGGTAGTTAACATTTTCTTTTGATTTGTAAGTCAATTATTGCCGCCCTTCATATATTTATAATATTTTGTAAGCATTTCCTGTCCACCAGGGAATAAAATGTATGTAAAAAAAAAAAAAAAAAAAAGGTAAACTAGGAAATAGACGTCCACACTAAAGATGTGGAACGTGTCCAAGCTCGCACAGGCTAAAGTCAACTTTTTAAATACCCTCACCTTAAAATACTTCTATTACAACCTGACCTAACCCAACCTAACCTTCACCATCCCCTTCTTTGATTTTCCTTACTTTTTACAAAGAAAAGAAAAGTGCTAAATTGTTCTTAAAAAAAAAAAAAAAAAAAAAAAAGTTCTTAAAAAAAATGGTGTGGTAATAGCGGTGGTGGTGGTGGTGGTGGTGTGGTGGTGGTGGTGATGGTGGTGGTGATGGTGGTTGTTGTGGTGATGGTGGTGGTTGTGGTGATGGTGGTGATGGTGGTGGTGATGGTGGTGGTGTGGTGGTGGTGGTGGTGGTGGTGTGGTGGTGGTGATGTGTGGTGGTGGTGGTGGGGGTGGTGGTGGTGGTGTGGTGGTGGTGGTTGATGGTGGTGTGGTGGTGGTGGTGGTGGGTGGTGATGGTGGGTGGTGGTGGTGTGGTGGTGGGTGGGGTGGTGGTGGTGTGGTGGTGGGGGTGGTGGTTGGTGGTGGTGGTGGTGGTGTGTGGTGGTGGTGATGGTGGTGGGGTGTGGTGGTGGTGGTGGTGGTGGTGGTGGTGGTGGTGTGTGGTGGTTGGTGGTGGTGGTGGTGGTGGTGGTGGTGTGGTGGTGGTGGTGGTGGTGGTGGTGGTGGTGGTGCGGTGGTGGTGGTGGTGGTGTGGTGGTGGTGGTGGTGGTGGTGGTGTGTGGTGGTGGTGTGGTGGTGGTGGTGGTGGTGGTGGTGGTGTGGTGGTGGTGGTGGTGGTGTGGTGGTGGTGGTGGTGGTGGTGTGTGGTGGTGGTAGTAGAGGTGGTGGTGGTGGTGGTGGTGGTAGTGGTGGTGGTGTGGTGGTGGTGTGGTGGTGGTGGTGATGTGGTGGTGGTGTGGTGGTGGTGGTGTTGTGGTGGTGGTGTGGTGGGGGAGTTGGTGGTATCGGTGAGCGGCGACGCTCAGAGCCTCAGACACTGTTGTTGTGAAGGCTACGAACACATTTTATTTCCACTGCACTAATGCACTACTTTCGTCACTGCACTAATGTCGCCAGGCACAATATATTATGAATTTTAGCATAAATGCTAAAAGCTCGCTTCGCTCGCTTGAACAATGAGTTAAGAGACGAAATATAACTTTCGGTGCAAAATTTCTTCCTTTGCGCCTGT
>JACEEZ010009866.1:602500-607500 GCA_016584305.1 Chionoecetes opilio | reverse complement strand
GGGAGGAGGGAGGAGGGGAGGAGGGGAGGGAGGAGGGAGGAGGAGGAGGAGGAGGAGGAGGAGGAGGAGGAGGGAGGAGGAGGGGGAGGAGGAGGAGGAGGAGGAGGAGGAGGAGGAGGAGGAGGAGGAGGAGGAGGAGGAGGAGGAGGAGGAGGAGGATCAGTACATGTGATGGGCACTTGATCCCCTGATTGTCCGCTGCAGAGTGACGGATGCCTCGATTATGCACCATAAGATAGATTTTCCCCTAAGATACACGCGCGTATTTATGTTTCTGGTGTGGCGTGAACACCCAAAAACGGCGCCGCACTCTTGTAATTACAGGAAGAAAACCCGGCGAGGGAACCTTATCACCCACACCCCTTGCACTACACCCTTACCCAACCCCTTTCCATCCACCCTTAACTTTATTTACCCTTTCACCTTCATGATATGTACATATATATATATATATATATATATATATAATATATATAAAACACATGACATTATCTAACACTCATACATCCCCCCCTTAACTTTCCTTACCCTTTCACCTTCATGATATGTACATATATATAAAACACATGACATTATCTAGCACTCATACACTATATCCTACACGTGTATGCATTATGATGGCTTACTTGACAAGGGTTTTGCAGGTGGTATAGGTGGGAAGGTGAGCTGGGAAATATATTCGTGCATACAAGTGTGTTTTTATCAGGCTTGCAACACGTGGGCTGTATGCGTGAGTGTAGAGTATCAGCTGGGAGAGGGAAGTGATATGACATGCTTAGATTATAACTATTGATGTGTGCGTGGTGTGTGTGTGTGTGTGGGGGGTGGGTGTGGGGGTGGGTGGGTGGGTGGGTGGGTGGGTGGGTGGGTGGGTGGGTGGGTGGGTGGGTGGGTGGGTGGGTGGGTGGGTGGGTGGGTGGGTGGGTGGGTGGTGGGTGGTGTGTGTGTGTGTGTGTGTGTGTGTGTGTGTGTGTGTGTGTGTGTGTGTGTGTGTGTGTGTGTGTGTGTGTGTGTGTGTGTGTGTGTGTGTGTGTGTCTAGAGGGGAAGTGTCACTGGCTGTCTACACACACACATACACACACACCTGCAAAGGCATATACGTCCTTATGTAAAAATGTAAACACAACCACTTGCGAACAATCAGTATTTCTCTCTCTCTCTCTCTCTCTCTCTCTCTCTCTCTCTCCTCTCTCTCTCTCTTCTCTCTCTTCTCTCTCTCTCTCTCTCTTCTTCTCTCTTCTCTCTCTCTCTCTCCTCTCTCTCTCTCTCTCTCCTCTCTCTCTCTCTCTCTCTCTCTCTCTCTCTCTCTCTCTCTCTCTCTCTCTCTCTCTTCTCTCTTCTCTCTCTCTCTCCTCTCTCTCTCTCTCTCTCTCTCTCTCAAGGAAAACAACAATAATGCGGATCAGAAAAACAAACATAATCCTGCCAAAACAGGGACTAAACATGGGCTTTGCGCCTCTCCTTCTCACTTCTAATTCCCTTCTAATGGATGTTTGAGTTGCTTGATCCCCTTTAATGGGATCCTTTCTTCTAGCGCCACAACCGAGGGGACATTCATCTTTTTGGCTCCCTCTTCGTGTTGCTTTTTCCATCACGTGGGAGTATTTTTTCCTCTTATAATTGCAGAGAGGGAGAGGGAGTAGAAGGGTTGATGTGAATGTGAAGATAGGATGATAGATACTTAGGTAGATACATAGATAGGTACACAGATAGATAGATAGATAGAGAAACAAACTGATTGATATATATACAGGGAAGGATGAAAGGGTAGGAGGATAGATATGGTTAGTAACGGGAGAGGAGGAGATGCAAAAATGAAATCAGGGATGAGGGAGGATTATTAAAGACAATGAAGACAATTAAAGATAACTTTCATCATAATCAAGAAGGGAATGATATAAAAGACTGAATGAAGAGATTAACAGAGAGAGAGAGAGAGAGAGAGAGAGAGAGAGAGAGAGAGAGAGAGAGAGAGAGAGAGAGAGGAGAGAGAGAGAGAGAGAGAGAGGAGAGAGAGATTAACAGAGAGAGAGAGAGGAGAGAGAGAGAGAGAGAGAGAAGAGAGAGAGAGAGAGAGAGAGAGAGAGAGAGAGAGAGAGAGATGACACCAGTATGTAGAATTAAACAGCAAGACAGACACGTTTTTTGATGAATGAGAAGCAAAGGGGGAGTTTTTTTTCGTTGGGTGACACATGGAAAGGTTTACGAGACCCAGGTATTAGAGCACCGATTTAGAGACGCTTATGAACCTTATCCTTGTGTTTACCTGCGTTAATGGATGGCTCTCTTCCACCACCTCTCTCTCTCTCTCTCTCTCTTCTCTCTCTCTCTCTCTCTCTCTCCTCTCTCTCTCTCTCTCTCTCTCTCTCTCTCTCTCTCTCTCTCTCTCTAAAACTAATACATTGGCATATTTTTGTAGAAATCACGTAGACTACTGTATCTTTTTTTTTTCTCCCCAAATAAAAAAATAAAGGAATTATTTCACAAAAATGAAGCAACGTAAAAGCTCCATTCCTAGTGAGAGAGAGAGGAGAGAGAGGAGAGAGGAGAGAAGAGAGAGAGAGAGAGAGAGAGAGAGAGAGGAGAGGAGAGAGAGAGAGAGAGAGAGGAGAAGAGGAGAGAGAGAGAGAGAGAGAGAGAGAGAGAGAGAGGAGAGAGAGAGAGAAGAAGAAAAAAACTAAAGGGTAGGTAACTGGTGGAAGCTTCGAGAGAGAGAGAGAGAGAGAGAGAGAGAGAGAGAGAGAGAGAGAGAGGAGAGAGAGAGAGAGAGAGAGAGAGAGAAGAGAGAGAGAGAGGAGAGAGAGGAAAAGAGAGAGAGAGAGAGAGAAGAGAGAGAGAGAGAGAGAGAGAGACAGACAGACAGACAGACAGACAGACAGACAGACAGACAGACAGACAGACAGAGAGAGAGAGAGAGAGAGAGAGAGAGAGAGAGAGAGAGAGAGAGAGAGAGAGAGAGAGAGAGAGAGAGAGAGAGAGAGAGAGAGAGAGAGAGAGAGACACACACACACAGACAGACAGACAGAGAGAGAGGAAAAAAACTAGAGGAGAGGTATTAGGTAACTGGCGGAAGCTTATGCACAAGACGTCCCTCCGTGGGTAACCTCATGTCCTCCGCATTAAGAGATCAGCGGCGAGCACAATGACACGCGACTCAACGCTTCTTTATTCGAGGGCCAGCGAGGGGGCGCGAGATGACCTCCTAATCGCCTCTAAACTTTTAGGGGGAAAATCTGATGTACGGAAAAAGCTAAATCAAATGTTTGAATATGTAGTGAAATCCATGCAGACTCTATCTAACCTGGATTTTTACATGGAGTTTAAACTTCCTCCCTCACTTGTTCACTCATTCACAAACTCATACATTGACTCACACTCTCCAGGATATGTAAAATGTGAGGTTGGTACAAAAAACTTCGTCACAACCTCTGTTACAGCCAAAATTACAACAGTCACCACAACAGCAACTACCAAAAATATCACTACCCCCGTCACAGCATTCGTCCTGGGTGTTATCATAACCTTGAAAGCCTGTATCATAGCCTCAATAGACTCAATCACAACTTTAATCACCCTTTTAACCGCAACAACCATCGCCACACCTATCACAGCATTCGTCACAACCACCACAGCTGATCTCGTAAATACCACAGCCGTCACAACCACAAAGCAAAGCCTTTAGAATTAGAAAGGCTTTGACCACCATAGCTTCCGTCACAGCCGCCGCCACAGCCATCACGTCAGTCCTCGCTAAGGTCACCACCAACACAGCCGCGAGGACGGTCAGTCTGGCGAGGTCAAAGGTCTCTAATGACAAGTGTCTCGTAAAGTGAGGCGGAGCGTGGCGCGCGTCTTGTAAACCCAACACCGCCATATTTCTACATCATTTTATTGTTTATTTTATGTCAGCGAGTTATTCTCCCTTCACAAGTTTAGTATTTATCTATTTCATTGCTCTTCTTAATTTTTTTTTTTTTTTTTCTTCTTCTTCTTCTTCTTCTTCTTCTTTCTTCTTCTTCTTCTTCTTCTTCTTCTTCTTCGTCTTGTTACCTTTGTCGCTTAGTATCGCTTCATAGGTCCTTTTCAACTTCGTCTCCTTATAGTTAACAAACTTGTCAACTCTTCCCTTGTCTATTTCACCTGGGATACTAAAACATTTCTCTAATACATGTTTGTTTTTTATATCCCTCATATATATACTTTTTTTGTTTGATTTTTGCAGCATATTTCAGATTCACAGTTGTTTTCCATTTATTAGTTTCTATTACTTCTTCCTATTTAACAGTTATTTACATGACTTATACTGGTGTGACGGAATAGATTTTTGGCGCCCCTCGCCCCTGATCATCGAGTCAAAGGTTTTACTGTCTTCTCCTTTCCTGCCTCACATAGACACAGGATAAAATAGAGATCTTATGACCCCTTCGTGTAATTGTTTAGGTTCAAGTGATATTCTCGAATAGATATGGTGCTATGTTCTCTCTTTTCATATTTCTTTTAGATCAGTGAATCGATCTACATACTACATATATTTATCTCCATGGCAAATAATGGAATCGATAAATGTTGTACAGAAGATTATTTTACTGTTTTTATCAGTATTTAGAGTTATGTTTAACTATCCAAACTAATAATAATAATAATAATAATAATAATAATAATAATTATAATAATAATAATAGGTTTATTTTCACCCGAAGGCATCCAGTAAGAAAAGAAAAACAACTACATAATATACATACATGAGTAAATGAACTAAAATAATCAAACTAAACTAAAGAAATGTACTAACTAAAGCAAATGAAAATAAATATACTACAATCACGACTAGTAAATCACTACCACGCACAACCCTGCAAGTGTTGGTATCCCTATGTAATTCTAGACGCTGCCTCCTGCTCCTGATGTTGTCCCTGTATGTTCCCTGTACAGCCAAGGTGACAGGCGCATCACCCTGTTGGAAGCCACGACGCAAGGGGACAAGGGACACACCCTAACT
>JACEEZ010009866.1:595000-597500 GCA_016584305.1 Chionoecetes opilio | reverse complement strand
CAGCGGTGTCACTCCTAGGCCACAGCTCATTAGCCTTCTTCCCACGCGGTGCTGACCTCCGTTTGACCTGACCTGGCAGGAACCTGGGTCACGTTTATGTTTTCTTAGGCAACGACCCCACGAAACCCTGACAATGTGAGTGAGAGAGAGAGAGAGAGAGAGAGAGAGAGAGAGAGAGAGAGAGAGAGAGAGAGAGAGAGAGAGAGAGAGAGAGAGAGAGAGAGAGAGAGAGAGAGAGACAGAGAGAGAGAGAGAGAGACAGAAGAAAGAGTGAGTGTGAGAGATTGGGAGAGAGACAGACAGAGAAACAGAGAGAGAGAGAGAGATAGGGAGAGAGAGACAGAGAACATAAGAACATAAGAAAATAATGAAGCTACAAGAGGCGTGAGACCTACACGAGGTAGTTCCTGTATGAGAGAGAGAGAGAGAGAGAGAGAGAGAGAGAGAGAGAGAGAGAGAGAGAGAGAGAGAGAGAGAGAGAGAGAGAGAGAGAGAGAGAGAGAGAGAGAGAGAGAGAGAGAGAGAGAGAGAGAGAGAGAGAGAGAGAGAGAGAGAGAGAGAGAGAGAGAGAGAGAGAGAGAGAGAGAGAGAGAGAGAGAGAGAGAGAGAGAGAGAGAGAGAGAGAGATGGTATAGGAGGAACTTAAACCTTCATGGACTCCAGTAAGTTATCGTTGCAGTGGAATTATAACCTATTTTTAACAATGGTTTCCCGCACCCTTGCTATACACACGTAGACTCTGCCGCCTCCCATATTAGGTGAGGGCGAGGACTGTGGCTGCAGCTGCTACCGCCACCACCGTATTGTTTACTCGCGACGCTCCTGCCTTCGTCACCATGTTGTGTTACCTTTACTGACCCCTTCACCCCCAGATCTTTCCTTCGATACATGAGATTGTCTGTTGTTAGCCATAAAATTACGAAAAGTAACTGACTATATCAAATTAACTAGTGGACAAGGATACTAAACAGGTTATATCTATAAAATATTGCTCATACTCATTAAAATCGTCTAATGGAAGCCAAATTACAATATGAATTACGTTCTGGGCCTCAAGGGGTTAACGAAGTCTAGAAAAGGGATGGAGGAAAAAGTATATTAGACGAGTAGGGAAAAGCAAAACTGTTCAGGCCTGTCAACTCTACCTCTTTGTTCTTCTTCATAATCATCATTACCATCATTCCACATCATCTACTTCTTAATCATCACTGAAAAGTCACCTAACATCATAATTTCGTGGGCTCATCATTAATCTTAGCATTTTTTTTCTTCATAATGGTCAATGGCAGCAACATGACATGGTGATTTAAATTCCCCGAGCTTCCAAAACGCTCCTGATGAATAGCAGACGACGCACCACGGCTTAGTGACGTCACCCGAGGTGGCCTCTTAATCCCGCGCTAATACAAAAGCACGTGAAATTAGAAATAAATATATTACTTGAAGAATGTTGGGTGTTTCTGATAAATTTTTTTGCGAGATGGCATATACGTACTTGCATTCTTTATGGGTCAGACAAGAAAGCTGTGCCTATCCAGAGAGCTTATCACCCGTTTCCAACCTATACGGCCACGATACATGTGTAAAGGTGTGTGCGCCGGGGGAGAGATAGGCTGTGTGATGCAGTTTGTCACCTCTCAGTGACGTCATCAGCAAGTTTTGCTCCACGGCTGGAAAGGGGCTGATGTGTTTTTCCTGCACTTTTTACAACAGCCATGTTTTTAGGGAAATTAGGCGTGGAAATTAATTATTTTTTGTGGATTAGGTATTTTGAATGAACATAATTCAACATAATTATGCAAAGAAAAATGGGTCTGGACGATTACTTTAAGCTGTTACTTAAGTAACAGAAACTATCGACCAAGTAACTCACGGCCTTTTGTAGCTTACTTATTTTCTTATGAACGGATTATGGATTACTCTCGTTTTCTCATGAAAACGCGTCTCAGATAAGTACTAACCTAACGGTTACAGCCACAGTCTAAACCACAGGCTGTGGTTATTGCTATAGGAGTGCCGTTGGTAAGGTCAGGCCAGGCTCTTGATAAACAAGAGGCGGCTACTCGCGAGGCAAATTATTGGAAAATTTTGGTCCATTTTCATCACCGGCAGGCCACGAAAGGCCTCACGCCGAAGGGGGCAGCGACGGCCCCATCGGCGGCCGGGCGGACCGTCGGGAGGAGGGAGGCACTGAACGCATTACACGCGGACGCCAACGCCCGGCAGACAGCAGAGAGCCAGACCAGGTAGAGGAAAGTGTGATCCGCGGCGAGGGAGGTGTGCCAGTCCACCAGCAGGCGGAAGAAGGCAGCAGAAGAAGCAATCAGGGAGGAGCGCAGCCTCTCCCGAAAGACCAGCCGAAAGAGCTCCTCCTTCACCGGTTGCACCTGCCACGGGAGGACGGGGAAGGGCCCCGCGGCCGACCTGCGGCACCCGCACTCCACACCTCGGCAGGGTCCAGTCCGGCCTTCCTCCAGAGCAACTGGGACTGGCCACCAAG
>JACEEZ010009866.1:580000-590000 GCA_016584305.1 Chionoecetes opilio | reverse complement strand
CGCGTCGCGGCATCACTCAAAGTATTAGTGCTGGGAGGAGTCGTGGTAAATGTGGGGTGGTGCTGGTATGAATAAGACATTGAAGTATCTTGGCCACCAGCTAGTATAGCATTCATATTGAGATGTATGTATTGACTGTAGGATGTATAGCATAGTCTTGTATGTGCCTCGATGTAATGATCATTTAAAGAGTTATTGAGATTGTAAGACCCTGTATTGCTTGAATAATGGTACGTAGAATGCATGATTGTATTATTGCACTAGGTATGTATACTGATTATTATTAGCCATTGTAAGACTATTCGTAGTATTAGTATTGGATATTGTGGTATTTGTATTATGCAGTATCGATGATAATTGCATAGAACCCTGTAAGTGTTGTTGTATGTATGTATGTGTATTTTGTAGTGGTAGGCTATTTACAAGAGGTGATGTGTTAAGACTTGTATTATCGATGGAGTAGATATTGTCATTAGTGTAGGTATGGAAGTATGAATTATGTCTGACTCCCATTATGTATGTATGTATGGTATGATTGTATGGATTGATTGTATGAATGTCAAGGTAGTGTATGTGCCTACGCATGTATTGTATGTTATAGTGAGTTGATGTAGTATGTATGTGATGATATGTATTAGTATGTACTGTATGTATGTATGAGTTTGACTATTGATGTATGATTGTTATGAGTATGCTTTGAGGTTTGCTTAGATCGTTGCATTGTGTATGTATGTAATTGTATGATTGTATGATTGGTAATGGCATTGTATGTATTGTATGTATTTGTATTGTATGTATTGTAGATGATTGTATGTATGATGTATTGTATGTTTGTATTTTGTATGTATTGTATGTATTGTATGTATGTATGTATGTATGTATGTATGTATTATGTAGTTGTATGTATTGTATGTATGTATTGTATTGTATTGTATGTATGTATGTATTGTATGTATGTATGTATGTATGTATTGTATTGTATTGTATGTATGTATGTATTGTATGTATGTATGTATGTATTGTATGTATGTATGTATGTATGTATTGTATGTATGTATGTATGTATTGTATGTATTGTATTGTATGTATTGTATGTATTGTATGTATTGTAGTATGTATTGTATGTATGTATTATTGTAGTATTGTATGTATTGATGTGTATGTATGTATTGTATGTATTGTATGTATTGTATGTATGTATGTATTGTTATGTATTGTAGTAGTATTTGTATGTATGTATTGTATGTATTGTATGTATTGTATTTGTATTGTATGTATTGTATGTATTGTATGTTTGTATGTATTGTATGTATTGTGATTGTATGTATTGTATGTATTGTATTGTATTGTATGTATGTGTATGTATGTATTGTATGTATTGTATGTATTTGTATGTATTGTATGTATTGTATGTATGTGTATGTATTGTATGTATGTATTGTATGTATTGTATGTATTGTATGTATGTATTGTATGTATTGTATGTATTGTATGTATGTATTGTATGTATTGTATGTATTGTATGTATGTATTGTATGTATTGTATGTATTGTATGTATGTATTGTATGTATTGTATGTATTGTATGTATTGTATGTATTGTATGTATTGTATGTATTGTATGTATTGTATGTATGTATGTATGTATGTATGTATATTGTATGTATTGTATGTATTGTATTTAATGTATGTATTTGTATGTGATTGTATGTATTGTATGATTGTATGTATTGTATGTATGTATGTTGTATGTGTATGTATGTATTGTATGTATTGTATGTATTGTATTGTATGTATGATTGTATGTATTGTATGTATTGTATGTATGTATGTATTGTATGTATTGTTGATGTAGTATGTATTGTATGTATATTGTAGTATTGTATTGTATGTTATTGTATGTATGTATGTATGTATTGTATGTATTGTATGTATGTGTATGTATTGTATGTATTGTATGTATGTATTGTATGTATTGTATGTATTGTATGTATGTATTGTATGTATTGTATGTTATTGATGTATGTATGTATTGTATTGATGTATTGTATTGATGTATTGTATTGATGTATTGTATGGATGTATGTAGTATGTATGTATTGTATGTATTGTATGTATGTATGTATGTATGTATGTATTGTATGTATTGTATGTATTGTATGTATTGTATGTATTGATTGTATGTATGTATGTATGTATTGTATGTATTGTATGTATGTATGTATGTATGTATTGTATGTATTGTATGTATGTATGTATGTATTGTATTGTATGTATTGTATGTATTGTATGTATTGTATGTATTGTATGTATTGTATGTATTGTATGTATTGTATGTATGTATTGTATGTATTGTATGTATTGTATGTATTGATGTATTGTATGTATTGTATGTTGTATTGTATGTATTGTATGTATTGTATGTATTGTATGTATTGTTGATGTATTGTATGTATTGTATGTATGTATGTATTGTATGTATTGTATGTATTGTTTTGTATTGTAGTTTTGTATTGTATGTATGTATGTATTGTATGTATTGTATGTATTGTATTATGTATTGTTTTATTGTATTGTATGTATGTAGTATTGTATGTATTGTATGTATTGTATGTATTTTGTATGTATTGTATGTTTTGTATGTAGTATTGTATGTATTGTATGTATGTATTGTAGATTGTATGTATTGTATGTTTTGTATGTTGTATGTATTGTATGTATTGTATGATTGTTTTTTGTATGTATTGTATGTATTGTATGTATTGTATGTATTGTATGTATTGTATGTATTGTATGTATGTATGTATTGTATGTATGTATTGTATGTATTGTATGTATTGAAATGTATTGTATGTATTGTATGTATGTAGTTTTGTATTGTAGTATTGTATGTATTGTGTATTGTATGTATTGTATGTATTGTATATGTATGTATTGGTATGTATGTATTGTATTGTATGTATGTATATTGTATGTATTGTATGTATGTATGTATTGTATTGTATGTATTGTATGTATTGTATGTATGATGTATTGTATGATGTATGTATTGTATGTATGTATTGTATGTATTGTATGTATGGTTTGGATGTATTGTATGTATGTATTGTATGTATTGTATGTATTGTATGTATTAGTATGTATGTATTGTATGTATTGTATGTATGTTATTGTATGTATGTATTGTATGTATTGTATGTTGTATGTATGTATTGTATGTTTATGTATTGTATGTTTTGTATGTATTGTATGTATTGTATTGTTATGATGTATTGTATGTATTGTATGTATTTGTATGTATTGTATGTATTGTATGTATGTTTTGTATGTATTGTATGTATTGTATGTTGTATTGTGTAGTATGTATGTATGTATTATGTTTTGTATGTATGTATGTATTGTATGTATGTATGTATTGTATGTATTGTATGTATTTGTATTATTGTATGTATTGTATGTATTGTATATGTATGTATGTATGTATTGTATGTATTGTATGTATTGTATGTATTGTATGTATGTATTTGTATGTATTGTTATGTATGTATTGTATGTATGTATTGTATGTATTTGTATTGATGTATTGTATGTATTGTATGTTGTATTGTATTGTATGTATTGTTTTTGTATGTAGTATTGTATGTATGTGTATTGTATTGTATGTATTGTATGTATGTATTGTATGTATTGTATGTATGTATGTAGTATGTATTGTATTGTATGTATTGTATGTATTGTATGTATTGTAGTATTGTATGTATGTATGTATGTATTGTATGTATTGTATGTATTGTATGTATTGTATGTATGTAGTATGGTATTGTATGTATTGTATTGTATTGTATGTATTGTAGGGTATTGTATGTATGTATTTTGTATGTATTGTATGTATGTATGTATGATGTATTGTATGTATGTATGTATTGTATGTATTGATTATGTATTGTATGTATTGTGTTTATGTATTGTATGTATTGTATGTATTGTATGTATGTATGTATTGTATTGTATGTATTGTATGTATTGTTATGTATGTATTGTATGTATGTATTGTATGTATTGTATGTAGTATGTTTTTATGTATTGTATGTATTGTATGTATTGTAGTAGTATTGTATGTATTGTATGTATTGTATGTATGTATTTGTATGTAGTATTGTATGTATTGATTATTTGTATGTATTGTATGTATTGTAGTTTTGTATGTTTATTGTTTTTGTATTGTATGTATTGTATGTATGTATTGTATGTATTGTATGTATTGTATGTATTGTATGATGTATGTGATTGTATGTATTGTATGTTGTATTGTATGTATGTATTGTATGTATTGTAGATGATTGTATGTATTGTATGTTGTATTGTATGTATGTATTGTATTGATGTATTGTATGTATTGATGTATGTATTGTATGTATTGTATGTATTGTATGTATTGATGTATGTATTGATGTATTGTATGGATGTATGTATTGATGTATGTATGGATGTATGTATTGATGTATTGTATGGATGTATGTATTGATGTATTGTATGGATGTATGTATTGTATGTATTGTGTATTTGATTGTATGTATGTATGTTGTATGTATGTATGTATTGTATGTATGTATGTATGTATGTTTGTATGTATTGTATGTATTGTATGTTTTTGTAGTATGTATTGTATGTATTGTATGGATGTATTGTATGTATTGATGTATTGTATGGATGTATTGTATGGATGTATGTATTGATGTATTGTATTGATGTATGTATGTATTGTATGTATTGATGTATTGTATTGATGTATTGTATGTATTGTATGTATGTATTGTATGTATTGTATGTATTGTATGTATTGATGTATTGTATGGATGTATTGTATGGATGTATGTATTGATGTATTGTATGGATGTATGTATTGATGTATTGTATGTATTGTATGTTTATGTGTATGTATTGTATGTATTGTATGTATGTGTATTGTATGTATTGTATGTATTGTATGTATGTATGTATTGTATGTATGTATGATGTATGTATTGTATGGATGTATTGTATGGATGTATTGTATGGATGTATTGTATGGATGTATTGTATGGATGTATTGTATGGATGTATGTATTGATGTATTGTATGGATGTATTGTATTGATGTATGTATGGATGTATTGTATGGATGTTTGTATGTATGTATGTTGTATGTTTTGTATGTATTTATGTATGTATTGTATGATTGTATGTATGTATTGTATGTATTGTATGTATGTATGTATGTATTGTATGTATTGTATGTATTGTATGTATGATGTATGTATTGTATGTTTGGTATGTATGTAGTTGTATGTATTGTATGTGTATGTATTGTATGTATTGTATGTATTGTATGTATTGTATGTATTGATGTGAATTGATGTATTGTATGTATGTATTGTATGTATTGTATGTTTTGTATGTATTGTATGTATGCATTGTATGTATTGTATGTATGTATTGTATGTATTGTATGTATGTATTGTATGTATTGTATGTATGCATTGTATGTATTGTATGTATGTATTGTATGTATTGTATGTATTGTATGTATGCATTGTATGTATTGTATGTATTGTATGTATGTATTGTATGTATTGTATGTATGTATTGTATGTATTGTATGTATTGTATGTATGTATTGTATGTATTGTATTTTGTATTGTATGTATGTGTATTTGTATGTATTGTTTTGTATTGTATGTTTTGTTGATTTAGTATGTTTATTGTATGTATTGTATTGTATGTATTGTTTTGTATTGTAGTATATGTATGTATGATGTATTGTATGTATTGTATGTATTGTATGTATTGTATGTATTGTTATTGTGTTATGTGTATGTATTGTATGTATTGTATGTATTGTATGTATGTATTGTATGTATTGTATGTATTGTATGTATGTATTGTATGTATTGTATGTATTGTATGTATTGTATGTATGTATTGTATGTATTGTATGTATTGTATGTATTGTATGTATGTATTGTATGTATTGTATGTATTGTATGTATTGTATGTATTGTATGTATTGTATGTATTGTATGTATTGTATGTATTGTATGTATGTATTGTATGTATTGTATGTATGTATTGTATGTATTGTATGTATTGTATGTATTGTATGTATTGTATGTATGTATTGTATGTATTGTATGTATTGTATGTATGTATGTATTGTATGATTATTTATAGTCATTCACACAAGACTAATAAACATTGGGGACACTATTTCGTTTTTATATTTAGGGAGTCACGACGACGAATATAATAACTGAAAAAAATGACTGCAATAAAGAAGGCGAAGAAAGGTAAAGGTGAAGAAATAACATGAAGACGATGCTAATTAACTTACCTTCCTTAGTAGAGGGTAGGGAGTGGGGACCATGTGTTGCTCCTCCTTGTATTGGCTACTTCGAGTGTTCCTTATCACCCAAAACCCCTGCAACAAGAGGGAAGGAAGAGGAAATTCAAAGAAGATAAAAACCTAAGGAAGGAAGATAATACCATACTCGCGGTCCACACACCAGCCTCCAAAACATAGCTAACACAAGAGTAACCACTTTGTATATATACATGTCAATAGGGGAGTCAATAGGGTTTTAAAAGAAGGCTAGACAAATTCATGGATGGGGATGAAAGGTAAATGTAGGTAGTATTAAGTAACAGGAACTACCACGTGTAGGTCTCACGGCCTCTTGTAGCTTCCTTATTTTCTTATGTTCTTCTTATGTTCCTACAGGTGCAATAGGCTCAAACGTAAGAAGAAAAAAAATAGTAGCAGAAAACCTTAATGTCCCCAAAATAAAGGGAAATAAAAGTAAATGAGTGCCACAAAATCTTAATAATGTTCCCAAAAATAAAAAATAATTGCTTTCTGCCACCAATAAGACCAAGATGATTTATACCAACTAAAGTGGCGTCTGAAAGTGACTTATCCACCCGCGTTACCAGACGGGCGCCTCACTGCCTCCTGCTCCTTCACCAGCTCCTCAGACGCCCTTGGAAACAACAACAAATCGCTCTCCTTTAACATGCTGCTCCGTAACAATGCCCACTCGATGCCGCCTGCAGGAGCGCGCCACATCCATTACCGAGCCTTTAAGGAGAGTTGTATGAATGCAAACTTTAATTGTAAAACACAAAGCCGGTCATAAGTCTCGGCCAGAAGGAAGACCCAGTCTCGTCTACACAATCGCGCCCTGAATAGCCAAACCCTCAAGTGGTCTTCCTCCTCAGCGATCAGTGTACGTTTGTTAGCCTCCTTATCGCCTCCAGAAAGGACTCGTCAGTAAAGCAATGCGTCTGTTTATCTGCTAAAAAAACGTACATCTTCATTTATATTTACTAGGCTAGGTTAAGTTGGGTTAGGATAGGTTAGCTAGGTTAGGCAAAGGAGTGTTTCTTTATATCATAAGTGGCTGCAGACAGTGGCTATTAGGTTATGTCGGTGTATAGTTAAAAAAAGCACCCTATGGAATTAATTAACCGGTATTAATTACAGGTTAACATGATAAGGTTCAGTAGTTGCATGCCATTCGCGTTTAAGGCTGTAAACACACACTACTATATTATGGGTTCTTTTCCTTTTTATCCTGTATGCCTTCGGGTGAAAATAAAATAATTATTATTATCATTATTATTATTACTACTTCAACTACTGCTAAGAAAACCAAGGCGTGTCTAAATCCTCGGGTCTCCTCAGTCTCTTGGTCTCTCAGTCTGTCGGTCTCTCGGTCTCTCGGTGTCTCGGTCTGTCGGTCTGCTCACTCTCTCGGTCTGCCCCTCACCGCCAGCATCCAAGGTTCTCTTTTTTACACCCATTCAAACACCCGCAACGCCTCCCACCCGCCATCCATCTTATCTGTTCACCCATCTATTTATCGCAACATAACCATCCACTAGCCCCTTATCTTACTTACTCAAGCGTCCACCACACTTGGACAGGACCCTCCACGCCATCCATCTTATCTCAGGTCATCCGGCAACCATCCATCTCCTGGGTTTCTGATCACGAGGGAGAGGAAGGGAGGGGGAGGGGAGGGGGAGGGGAGGGGAAGGAGGGTGGGGGGGGGGTTAAGGGGCAGCCAGACCGCTCTACATCACCGAGGCAAAACCTAATGCGATAAAAACACCCCCACGCTCATCATCATCATGGTAATTACAGTAATCATCCCCTCCACCATTATCAACCTTATCTCTTCCATCGTCACCACTATCACTACCATCCCTCCCATCGATCCTACCATCTCCATCAGACATGCCCAACCTTACCTCCCTCTCTCTTCTCTCTCTCTCTATTTCCCTCCGCCCAACGCCGCCCTCCCGCCCCTCCCCATGGGCGTGTGGACCCAGCCAACTATGATAATCAAGGCAGGCAGGCCGCGAAGTCCCTCACACCCGACTTGCGAGGCTTCACAACTTGATGGCAAATTACCGCTTGAAAGATATACTGGCGGCCGGCCCTTGCGCAGTGTTGCCACTTGAGGCTTCGCAGGGGCGCTCCACCAAGGTTTCCAGGTCTCGCTTTATGGAAAATGGACGAAGAGGCTTTTGTTCTTGGTTCACACTTCACACGTGGGCCCACGACACCACCTTGCTGGCTCGTATCTCTTAGGGCAGGTGATGTTGTCCTCAGTCCACTCATGTTCCTTGTCCCTCCTGCTTCACGTGGGTTCCTTTAGTCTTTTTAGAGGGTGCTCAAGGCTCTGCACTCGGGGAGACTTTACACCAGTGGCTCGTGGGTCCCCGTCGCGCTGTGGTTAGTGGTAGCTGGTTACTTGGTCTCCTTTATTTACTAGTCTTACATCCGCGGTTGCAGCATGATGATTATTGATCGTTTGTTTTTGTTTTTATAGACCGTCAAATACCCGAGCTATTCAGAAAGTAAATATTCGAACTCATTTAAATACATGGCGCGGCAGGCATTTATACCCCCCCCACGTCCCCTTCTCTCTCTCTCTCTCTCTCTCCTCTCTCTCTCTCTCTCTCTCTCTCCTCTCTCTCTCTCTCTCTCTCTCTCTCTCTCTCTCTCTCTCTCTCTCTCTCTCTCTCTCTCTCTCTCTCTCTTTCTCTCTAAATACCAGTGAGATAGTGGTCGCTCCTGCAACCCAATAATTATTAAAGGGAGATTTGTGTATCTGCTTTGTACACTTTATCTGATCTCTTCCCTCCTGTGTTTTATTTCTCTGTTATTTGTTATTCGTGCTTTCAGACAACACTATATCTGGGTGTATTATGGGTTTTAGAATTTAGGTTCAAAGGGTTCAAATATTTAGGTTCAAAGGGTTCGACAAATTTAGGTTCAAAGGGTTAAACAAAATTTGGTTTAAATTTAAAAAAAAAGTTCAAATTGTTAAAAAATTTAGGTTCAAAGGGTTAAAAAAAAATTGGTTCAAAGGCTTCAATATTATGGGTTTTGGAGGGTGTAACAAGTAAGCCTCACTTGTGTGCACCTATTGTTGCCTTTCTAGATACCCATATACCCTCCCACCTCCTCTCTTCTCTGTTCTCCACCATACCACTATACCTTCCACTCCAAATTCCATTCCATTCCGCTTCCTTCCTTCCTTCCTTCCTTCCAAATTCCATTCCATTCCGCTTCCTTCCTTCCTTCCAAATTCCATTCCATTCCGCTTCCTTCCTTCCTTCCTTCCAAATTCCATTCCATTCCGCTTCTTTCCTTCCTTCCAAATTCTATTCCTTCCACTTTCATTCCGCCTTCAAATTCATGTACAGGAACTACCACGTGTATAGGTCTCACAGCCTCTTGTAGCTTCCTAATTTTCTTATGTTCTTATGTTATCTTCCATCTCCTCTGGGAAATTAAGACTCCTAAAATACTTCATGTTTTCCGTATCTCACCATCGCTTCCCTCTCCTTTTCCCTTTCCCTCCCTTATTGATGTGCATTCCAATCATCAACTCCACCTCACCCCCACCGCCATCCTATCCTCCTCTTGCTTACACATCGTCTTTATTCCATCCA
>JACEEZ010009866.1:565000-575000 GCA_016584305.1 Chionoecetes opilio | reverse complement strand
ACTAAGGGGGAGGGCGGGAGGAGGGTGTAAAGGAATGGACTCGAGAGGACGAGTTACCCTCAAGAAACAAACCATCAAAAGAAGCACTGCGGTCGTCGCCATTACCAGCACCCCCCACCCCCACCCCCAACATCTCACCACCATCCCCAACCTCCCCCAACCCCCCACAACCCACCATCGCCATACCACTACAACCCCAACATCTCACCACCATCGCCATACCACCACCCCCAACCCTCACCCACTCCAACATCTCACAACCATCCCCAACCTCCCACCAACCCCAACCCTCACCAACCCCAACATCTCACCACCATCCCCAACCACCCACCAACCCCAACCCTCACCAACCCCAACATCTCACCACCATCCCCAACCTCCCACCAACCCCAACCCTCACCAACTCCAACATCTCACCACCATCCCCAACCTCCCCAACCCCCCACAACCCACCATCGCCATACCACCAAACCCAACCCCCCCACCAACCCCAACCTCCCCCACCAACACCACATCAACCACACCACCACAACACACAGCCACTTCCACAAAAGAAAATACAAGTAAACGAAAAAATATACCAGACTTAAGACAAATAACAAGGCGCATAATCTTGACAATGGATACAAGTTACATTATCCACACGCATAAAATGGACGCGATAAAGATAAGTAGTTCCATTAAGTGAAGCTATCAGATTTGAGGCAAGGAATTCATATTATTAGGAAATACTGAAAAATGTGTGGATTTGATTGCCTTCAGTGGCTGATAATCGCGGCAACAACGGCGTCTGGAGTAGCGGCAGCAAAGATAGCGGCGGTGGGAAGGAAAAGTTGGCGCGGGGTGAAGACAGCTGACATGAATATTAGCTTGGCATAGTAGCGCCGAACGAGCGAACGGGGAGTATTTTTGCCCAAACAGTCATTATATATTCTAATGAACGCGTAGTTAACTTGAGACATGACGCATCGGGCCGGGGTGTTACTCCTATCACGGGTATAATTATGTAGGTTTCAAGGATGTTTCTGTCAATTAAGATAAATGCTGCCGTCTTTCGCATGAAGAAAATATGATACCATCGTGATTATGAGAAAATATGACTGTGGATCCATCTTATAATAGGAAGTGTTTCTATCACAGCTATGAACACTAAAAGATCTTGTGGTATGTAACTATAGACAAAGTTTCCTTCAAATATTTCCTTTAGACTTGTAACTTGTAAGATGTATGAGTAAAAGCCATACCTCAATTATTATTCACGAGAGATGCCCTTTCTTCATTTCACTTCTAGAGATATTTAACAGCTGACATGACAAAGCGTTTCTAATAATCATATCATATTATTCAACTTTACTATCGAAAACTTTTGCGCAAATCATATATTGCTTCACATATGAAAAAAAGTACGCTATACTTTCCTCTTTAGTGTCATGAGAAAGATAATCGTACTTCTTTTGACATATTAGCATCGCTCTTCTCACACATGGTATTTGGTCTAGTCTATCTATCATGGTCTATGGTATCTATTTTACCGCGCACCTGTAAAGAAACTGACCGTCAAGACAGAAAAAGAATAAAATAATTACCTGAGAATGATGAGAGTTGAATGGCAGCACTGTTAGCGGTGGTTGGAGAAGTGGCTGCGTATACGTATAGAAGTGTATGTGACTGCGATTCCCGGACTTCCTGCCGAGAGAAAAGAAACATAAAATACATTACAAGTAGGTATAAAAAAAACAATAAACTTAAAAGGGCGCGTCACATTCAGAACTTCCCCTATCCTACGTGTAATACTAGCCAGGATGATTCACAGCTCACCTCAAGTGCGTACTCATAAGGACAATATACTTACTTACAATACAATACTTACTTACTAACACAGCTGATAAGACGTTCAAGGGACTGAGAACATGGAGGAAATACAAGCACATTTGAAAAAGGCGCGGCGCACATCAATCAACTCGGTAGCTACATGGGAGGGGGATGAGTGGGAGAGGATAGGGAGGGGGTTGTGTGGGGGAGGTAAGGGAAGGGGTAGTGGGCTGGGAGGGGTGGAAGGGGTAGTGGGGGGAGGTTAGGGAGGGGGCTGTGTGGGGGAGGTTAGGGAAGGGGTGGGGAGGGTAGCGAGCAAAGTGTCAGTACTGTGTAACTACTGTTGGCATCGTGTGTGTGGTGGTGAACGGGTGGTGTGTGGTGCTAATAGTGAGTCACCAAGCACTAACGACTCACCAGTAAGGTCAGTCAGCATATACATTCTACAGTATCTACCATGATTTACAGGTTTAGAAGTGAATTGTGGTATTAATATGGGTATTTAGATATGTATGCAGTGTTGGAACATTGTAGATCTTAACCATCACAGGAACTACCACGTGTAGGTCTCACTGCCTCTTGTAGCTTCCTTATTTTCTAATGTTCTTATGTCATCACCACCATGTTCCTCACTCACTATCATTAAGATGCCTCCCTTTACACGTACGTCAAATTAGAGGCTATAAACATACAAGGAAAATCATCTATAGTTTTCTTTTGCGGTTATATCAAGTGTCGTCACGTAAAATAAAGCAGGAAGAAGAAAATTGGCAATTCGTCACTGCACATACGTTCATACACTTTCCTTTCAGTCGTAACAGCAAAGGTAACTGCTAAATAATGTACTTAAATCCTTACCTGTGTACTAATTGGTCACTTATAAAGCTTCGGTATCTTAGGTAGACGAGGAAAGTGACGAGAGCCCACACGTCGATGGCTGCAGCCGCTGCACATGGCTCGGTGGTCCGCCTCACGCCTGCCTCCCGCGCTGCTCACATACACGCCGCGCTAAGTAGTGCTCGGACCATGCATTCTTCTTCCATCAAACACTATTTTCCAGCTACGTTACGCGGTTTAAAGAGATGCAGATATATGTGATTTATTTATTGAAGCAGCTTGAGTCGAATCCCAGCTGTTTGTATGCCAAAATAACAGAAACGAGAGATGCGATATAATACAAAGCAGCCTCGCACTACATAGGAACACAGGGCTACCACCACTGACCTATATAACATGGATCGCGGATCTGGGCTAGCTGTGGCCGAGATACTGAAGTCACCAGCCGCCATCTTGAAATAACCAAAACAAATACATGGGCCGGCCAGGCAGTGGCTGGGTGTTGGCTGCTGGCATGTGATAGCCTATATTACCACCTACTACTACTATTAACACCTACTACTACTACTACTATTACCACCTACTACTACTATTACCACCTACAACTACTATTAACACCTACTACTACTACTACTAAACTTCCAACCTAGTGCATCGTCGAACCTTCCAAGTCATTTATTTACGGTGATACACAGACAACAGGTGTGTTGCGAGGCCGTACAGGTGTGTAGTGACAGGTGTCTTGCGAGGCCGTACAGGTGTGTAGTGACAGGTGTGTTGCGAGGCCGTACAGGTGTGTAGTGACAGGTGCCTTGCGAGGCTGTACAGGTGTATAGTGACAGGTGTGTTGCGAGGCCGTACAGGTGTTTAGTGACAGGTGTGTTGCGAGGCCGTACAGGTGTGTAGTGACAGGTGTCTTGCGAGGCCGTACAGGTGTGTAGTGACAGGTGTGTTGCGAGGCCGTACAGGTGTGTAGTGACAGGTGTGTTGCGAGGCCGTACAAGTGTGTAGTGACAGGTGTGGTGTATGTGGTAAAGCGAGAGGCTAAGAGTGCAGTGTACAGACCTAATGAGCGAACCACCGAGTGTGTGTGTGTCTGACCTAATGAGCGAACGCGCAGTTCTCGTCCACTATAACGGCGTCAGCCCCGTACCGCCGCGGCCACGGGTACGGCGCGGGCCACAGTGGTCCATAGAAGCTACTCTCGGGGATTACAGGAAGTTTAAATTAATCAAAAACCTTTGGCCTAATCAAAAAACCTTTCTTAATTAGGTATATTGAATTGAAAGTAGTTAGTTTCGTACACTGATTTTGAGTATTTTCGTACATACCTGGTGTCGTTTCGTAACTCTAGTAGTCAAGTTCAACTCTGAGCTGAGTGTACGAAACGACTATGGTTTCATTTAGACTACGAAACAATTGGGTGTCTGGGTGTGTGTGGGTGGGTGTGTAGTGGGTGCGTGCGTGTGTGTGTGGTGGGTGGTGTGTGTGTGGTGGGTGCGTGTGTGTGTGTGTGGTGTGTGTGTGTGTGGTGGGTGTGTGTGTGTGTGTGGGTGGGTGCGTGTGTGTGTGTGTGGTGTTACTCACAGGTGGAAAGATTTGCCACTTCCAGGTCCTGGTCTGTTTGTACAGGACATAGCAGCACAGCTTGGCATGACGAGGTGATAACACAGCCAGACAGCAAGCACAACTTGGCATGACGAGGCGATAACACCAGATAGACAGCAACGCGAGCCGCAGAAACAAGGCTTTGTTTTGGTTACGACAAGATGGCGGACAGTTGGAACCAGTGCTGAGCCAGGCTTCCGCGATCCATGTTATATAGATCAGTGGCTACCACACGTAACATTACTTCCCTGAAAACATTTAGAATTACATGATACTCCTTTTTTTTGCTGTGATAAGCTTAATGGTATAAAATATGAAATAAAATAAACAAAACACGCAGATAATATAGATAATTTAAGGCCGTGGAATAGAGGGCTTGCATATTTACGAAACATTGGTTAGGTAGCGCGGGCAGCCTGCTGGGACATGTTGCGGCCTGAGGTATTCTATTTGTCATTACTTTTCGTCGCAATTTCACGCTTTTTATTCAGTTGCGGGTGTTTATTTCAGCTGTCTAGTATTTTAATATACATGTGGTGAATAATGTTATGTAATGTGATTGGTTATGTGCTTTGATAGACTATAGCTAAGAGTTATACGTTTTTGTTAGAATAGAAGCGACAATATTTCTTATTTGACGCCACTATAGACTGCAGCGCTGACCGAGAGAGAGAGAGAGAGAGAGAGAGAGAGAGAGAGAGAGAGAGAGAGAGAGAGAGAGAGAGAGAGAGAGAGAGAGAGATTCTTTTGCGTGTGTGTACGACATTACCCTCTGTACTTTCTCCAGGATCAACTTGCTGACATTTTCTTGAATTACAAAGGAAAATAACTTGTACATACAGTGGTGAAAGTCAGTATTCACTATCTTTGACCACTATCTCTCTCTCTCTCTCTCTCTCTCTCTCTCTCTCTCTCTCTCTCTCTCTCTCTCTCTCCTCTCTCTCTCTCTCTCTCTCTCTCTCTCTCTCTCTCTCTCTCTCTCTCTCTCCTCTCTCTCTCTCCTCCTCTCTCTCTCTCCTCTCTCTCTCTCTCTCTCTCTCTGAAACCACAGATTTTACTCAAGGATGTAATTTCGATCTTCAGGAATAAGATAGCATCGATGACTCTAAGGCATTACATGAAGAAGCCAATGAAGGAAGCTACACACACACACACACACACACACACACACACACACACACACACACACACACACACACACACACACACACACACACACACACACACACACACACACACACACAGCAATAATGATGCAGAGATGGAGGGGGAGTGATAGTAGGAGGAGGAGAAAGTGGAAGAAGAGGAGGGAGGAGCAAATATGAAATAAGTACAGATGGAATTAAAGAAATAAAAGAATAGTGCTATCAAGTTAATGTGACATGATTTTAGAATTATTCATTCATTAATATTTTTTTTATTGTAAGTTACCAAATGCTTATATTTTGAGGGGTTATAAGAAGATGTAGGATGTTATATAATAGGCTATGGAAAGTATTTTATTCGTATATCTTGGTGATTAGTGGATATTGCTATTTTTATCATTATTGTATACATCATTATAGTCATTATTGTTGTTGTTGTAGGTAGTGGTGGTGTTGGTGATGATGGTTTTGATTTTGTTACTGTTGTACGTACGTGCTTTAGCTGTTACGTGCCCTGAGTCGTCCTCGTGACCATGAAGATAAAACTATAATCTCTCTCTCTCTCTCTCTCTCTCTCTCTCTCTCTCTCTCTCTCTCTCTCTCCTCTCTCTCTCTCTCTCTCTCTCTCTCTCTCTCTCTCTCTCTCTCTCTCTCTCTCTCTCTCTCTCTCTCTCTCTCTCTCTCTCTCTCTCTCTCTCTCTCTCTCTCTCTCTCTCTCTCTCTCTCTCTTCCATTCAATTAATATCATCCCTGTAATACATTGATACGTATTTCTTTCGTATTACCTCACTATCATTATTTGAAACTAAGCTTAACAACGAACATACACATTCACACGGAATCTTTGGCAACTCTTTCAGAAGAAAAAAAGTTATAAGTCTCACCTTTGTCATCTCAATCCTTTATACTATATTTTTTTAACTCCTTTTCTGACATGATCCTTTTCTGTCATATTCCTTTATATTTGTCATATTTTTTTCACTTCTTTTCTGTCATGTGTTGATCTCAAGTTTTTTTCTCTCTCAACCCGTTCCTTGGCCGCCCTTCCCCCACCCGCCCCTCGCTCTATGAAGACGTCTTGGCAATGACAAACTAATCTCAGGGTTGGCGATAACGTCGTCTCGGTCGGGGCTCACAGCGGGCAGGGGTCCCACAAGGCATCGCCCCGCCCCTCCCTGTTACAATCTGCTGCAGTTTTCACCCTTACCTCGGCTGCAACTCGCCATACACACCTCACATACACCAATTAGAGCTGTCTTTGGGTGCATTCAACTAGCTGTGCCTTCATGACTGTGAGACGAGGAGGAAGATGGAGATAAAGAAGGGAATGAAGAGAAAGAGAGGAGTGAGAGAAGGAAGAGAAATAGAGGAGTGAGAGAAGGAAGACAAGGAGAGGAGTGAAGGCCGTAGCGTGGGAGAGAGACAGACTGAATCTTACGGCGGGTCCTCCCAGCGTGACAATGCAGATCTCTCCCGCCGGTAATGCGATAGCAAAAAGAGAAGAGAAAGAATAGAAAATATAATTGTGTTGTATCGCGTTACCTGACGGGTTAGTGCTGAAGGGAAAAATAAGCCTCTGTTGTCCATTGGTGTCTTCGTGTTTATGTTATAGACCACCGCCACTACCATGACCACCACTTGTAGGCGACTCAAGGGAAGGGAAATTGGGGAATAGAACACATGGAATGGTAGTGGAGGAGAAAGCAAGAAACCTCCTACAATTTGGCTATGTTCTTTTCAATAAAAAAATAAAAGTACGGACTTAACACAGTTGGAAGCCGCGGAAGACACTCAAAGATTGCAAAAACTAATGCGTTGCTGCCCATATCACAGAAGTCATTTTTCACACTCATCACTTGGAGAAGCAAGCAATGTTTTTCTGACTTGAATTTTACTACTCTTTTTGCATATGCGTGTCTTGCGCTAATGTCCGTCGGTAAGGCAACGAAAGACCGCAGCGTGTTAAACTTATTACCAATAACTCCGCTGATTACCTGGCGTGTGAGAACCCCAAACGCCAAGAATAATCAACACCAGTCTGAGAATAATCCATCGGTCCGAAACACGCAATTCGGCGAGGCGTTCATCACTCATTCACGTGCGAGAGCTGGCAACCCACTCCGTCCGACGCGGCGCCCCGTAGCGAGCGTAAATGATGGACCCCCGAGGCAGAGCGGCGCCGTGGTTGTCTCCTTATTGGTTTTTCCGCGCCTTGAATTGATAATGGTGGGTTAGTGGAGGTCACACCCACTGCTGAGTCCTGGGTCACGCCTACTCTGGGGCTCATTGTCACGCCTACTTCAGGGCCTCGTTATGGCTGACGGATGACGCTGTGTGGTGGTGATCGGCGAGGATAACTGACGCGACGGGGCTTGTAATACCCGGAGTGGCGTCGGCCAAGAGTGGTGTCCGAGGGTGAGTTGGGCCCCGTCGATGTGACTTATTGTTCCACGTGTAGCTTTCCTGACTTCGCGGAGTTTTCTCTGGAAGGTGGATGTTGTGGTGCTCACATTCCTCCACGCTAAAGAGAGATTGGGTTGTCATGAGACGAAAAATGTATGCCTTGGAGTAGTCACATGAATTCTCAGTTTTGAAGCCATTACAGCTATATATGTTTGAGGGAATGTTGTTCATTATCATCTGCATTATCATTATCATCTGAATGACGGTCCCTCTGTTACCCTGCCTCCCCTCTATGTATCATCCCTGGTCTGTCTCTTTATACCATTGGTGTCATTTGAATGTGAAAGCATAAGTTGAACACAGCAGGAAGTCTTACCCATAAGGTACGCTTCACAATATCATGGCAATTACAACGACTTCGCCTGTATATTGTCTGAGGCAGGATGCAAATATCCCTCTTTTTGTCACCCAGCAACCTTGACCTGACATGGTGAGAGTGTGATGTGTTAATTTATAAGATACAAATGGATAACGACATTCTTGTGATCCAATCTACATGTTGCTGAAAATATTAGCCTATTGACCAAAATTGTAAACCTAGATCACCTGCATTACTAAATAGCATTACTCACCAGTCAAAGCCGCCGTATCCATTTTTTTCTCAAGTTGCGCGTGATTCACACATAATACGAGTAACATGAAATTTCAACCTGGCCGGAAATGATGAGGGGCAAGTCATAACCCACTCAGACGGTGCAGGAAGGAGACACTCGCGCGCCCCGCCCAGCCACTCCAACAAAGAGAACGTAATAAGTAATTGAGGTTGAAGGAAGCTCATTGTGGCAAGAAGGCTGCTTGTTAAGGTGGAGGGTAAGGCCCCAGATTGCACTGACAATATGGTCCAACACACCGCAGAGGGAGGCGCTGCAGGGGGAACCAGTGTAAAGTGGCATAGTGGGGAGGCCAAATTGAAGGGAGGACGCGAAAGTAATAATTTTCAAGGATGGAAATTGCAAGTTGTTACTGTGAAGAGTGATGAAAACAGATGAGTAAATAAGAGGCACAGTAATAGCGTCGCACTGAGTCATGGCCGGGGACTGGCGAGCCGCACCATGATGTTGTCTTGGTGGAAGCATATGAAAAAGTATTCTTTCATGATTTCGCTTCATTCGGTCATTCAAATCAGAATTTTACACTTAAAATGTCATAATTCTAACATATTTATCCAGAATGTCTTCATCCTTGATAACTTCGAATACATACGTGATAACCAAACCTTACACATTAAAGTAAAGAAAAAAAAACTTACGTCGTTGCCAAACTAGAAAGTTACCAATGATTATATATTATCAGTGGCTATGAAAAAAAATTGCTCAACCGCTTCAAAGCTAAAGACTCACTTGTGTACATCTACACTCACAGGAGGCATAACAGTGTCGAGGTGTTACGGAAAACAGGCCAAGCAATCTATATTTACGAGTAAGGCCATGTGTAATATCGCCTTACCTTAAAAAAAAATCACCAGTGGAATGCAATAAATATTACAATTATAAATGTTACCTTAAACCGATGCATCACATAGTTAAAAAAAAGACGTAGCTATTTTATCACAGTGACGTAGCTATTTTATCACAGTGTTTTGGATACTGACTAAAATTACTCGACAGAACACAGTAAACATTGAAACATTTTGGCAAGACTTACCATGTTATTTGGTACGAAAACGAAACAATACCTCTGACGGGAGAAAGAATAGGAGCACGAGGAAGGTGGGCATGCAGCGGGGCGGGGAAGGAGGAACCCATGGGCGTGAGTTATGGGCGGCAGAGTGCGGGAACGAGTGTAGCGAGGATGGAGGCGTGAGGTACACAGAGCTATAATGAGGAACAGTGTGATGGACATGATGGCCAGCGAAGCCCCTCGTAATGATGAGAAGTAAAGTGTTGATGAAGGAGGTGAGGTGAGGTGAGGTGAGGTGAGGTGAGGGAGGGAGAACGCCACTATATACTCCCGAAGGTGCCGTGGTTGTTGCTCAAATATCTCGAAGGCAACAAGCCCACCAATCCCAACAACAAGCCCAACAAACAAATATCTCGAGGCAACAAGGTGTGGTCGAAGAGTTGAGGTGGACAGGCAGATGGTCAGACATGGTATAAGAAGTGTGTGTGTTGATCTGTGTGTTGTAGGTGGATTAT
>JACEEZ010009866.1:537500-560000 GCA_016584305.1 Chionoecetes opilio | reverse complement strand
TAACGCCTCTACCACCGCCACCTTGGCTCATACTTTACCACCTATAAGTATACTTTATACCACCTTTACCAATACCTCGCCTCAGCAGTGCATACTCACTCCGTCAACATTATAAACCACATATCCAAATTATCCATCAGTACAAAAAATTCTCATCTGTCCTAAAATATATTCTCGTCAGCACCATAATTTTGCTTCCATCTTATCAGCACCGTAGTTACTCACGTATTAATGTTCCTTTTCAACAGCATTTGTCAGCATCGAAAACTTCTTATAAATTCCCCGTCAGCAGTACCATACTTTTTCCGTGTATTAATTTTCCCTTTCAACAGCATTTGTCAGCATTGAAAACTTCTTATAACCCCCCCCCCCCCCTCCGACAGCAGCCCTGGGAAGTTGTTGCTGGCGTGAGACGGTGAGAGACAGACTGTTCTTCTGATCTGTCGCAGCGGGCGGCCGACGCATCCGCCCTGATCTATCTTGGCGCCCGTGGGGAGTCAGGAGTGTTGTGAGGCTCGGAGGGCGGCGGGGCGAGGGCGGCGATAGTGTCGAGGCCCAGGTGAGGTCAAGACACTGGCGAGGATTAAAGAAGAAGGGAAGAGAACGTATATGTATTGAATCGTCAGGTGAGGAATCGTTTGCTGTCTCGAGAACGGAAGACTGAGATATGGAAATTCAGGAGACATTTTATGGCTTCGTGTGCTGGTTTCTATTTTCCGTCTATGCAAAAGGAATCAACTGAAAAGAAGAATGGGAAAATAAATTGCTGATAAAAAAATAATGATAAAGAGGTGAAACAAAAATATCTGAAATGGGATTAATTGAAAGATAGTATCATTGAAATATTACGATTTTTAGAGAAGCTACAATCAATGAAATCAAAGTCTTACTAAAGCAGCTTCATATGAAACCGGTAACGGGAAGCAGACTCATGGAAAGTAACGGTCCTTCGGCAAGAAGAAAAAAAAAAAAAAAATTCTTCGCGAGGCCTCGAGACTCCCCATTGAAGCAAGTCGTGAACCTGAAGCCACGAAAACCCGACACCGGACTAACTGATGAGCCTAACACCCTAAGGCCTAAGCCTACCCATCACCCACTGAATCCATAACATCTTCATCTCGGACATCTACAAGTCAGATGGCCTCACTACAAGCCACAAGCCTCCCACAAGCCTCCCGCAGCCTTCCTCGCGCTCGACTGCTGCTGACACGGGCTGATGTCAGGGGGTGGTAGTGCTGACCTTTGAGCCTCTCCCCCCTCCCTCCTTCCCCCCCTCCCTCCTTCCCTCCCTCCCTCCCTCCCTCCTTCAAGTGTGATAGATGAAACAAGGAACACGGATAGGGAGAGGGGAATAGATGTCTCGCTTCAGTGACGTGGAAATGTAAACTCGTCATTTTTCTCCGTCAGGTTGGTGTTGGTCGTCACCTTGGAGGCCATGATTCATCTTTTTAGTTTTCTTACCTGCAGCTTGTGTGTGTTTTTCTGGGTAAATTGTGTTTAATATAACGTAAGGAATTAAAGTTATGCATTCGGGATATATTCATTTTGGTGAAACGTTATAGTGTTGATCTTCGTGAGTGAAAAGCGATAAATATTTGACTGTGTGTGAAAAACGTTTTATTGTTGACTTTCGTGAGTGAAAACCGTTTTATTACTGACTTTCATGAGAGATTCACGTTATATTGGAGCCCTTCAGAAGAGAAAACCTTTTTATTTAGTGCCATCGTAATAAAAACCGTTTTATTGGTGACCTTCGTGAGTGAAAAAAGTTTTATTAGTGAGCTTCATGAGGGATAAAGGTTTTAGTGGAGACCTTCAGAAGAGAAAAAACTTTTTATTTAGTGCCATCGTAATAAAAACCGTTTTATTGGTGACCTTCGTGAGTGAAAAACGTTTGATTAGGTACTTTCATGAGGGATAAACGTTATATTGGAGACCTTCAGAAGAGAAGACCTTTTTATTTAGAGCCAACGTAAGGAAAAACGTTTTATTGGTGACCATCGTGAGGAAAAAAAACACATTTTAAGTGAGACCTTCGTAAGGGAAAAACATTTTTATAGAGGCCTTCGTGGAGGACAAACATTAAAAAAGAATTGAAACCATTCATAAGGAGAAAGGTTATATTGGAGTAGATCCTGAGAGAGAAAAATTATACTATGTAATACGTGATAATAATAATAATAATAATAATAATAATAATAATAATAATAATAATAATAATAATAATAATAATAATAATACGGAGGTAGAAAATAAATACTGGGATAGTAAGTGAGAGTGAAAAGAAATAGTGGGATAATTCGTCAGGAAAAGTAGAAGTTTTATTGATATTATTAGTGCAGAGAAAACATGATATTGGAGACCGTCTTGACTGACATTCTCGTCGTTATTTCGTGAGGAGGAAGAGACAACAACACCTCTGTACCGCATTCTTGGCTTAGAGGCGGTGACTAATTTCAATACTAAATGTCAAGAAGGTCAGTTACTGCTCCCCAAAAATAAGAGAAAAAATAAAGCAAACTAACTTAAAGCTAAACTATATCCTTCTTTCCTTCACAATTCTTCCAAAAATCAAAACAGAATTATACGCGTACGTGATGGTAACAGTAAGAAATAGTAATTATTTATATATACAGTAGTAAATATGAGCTATCTGAACAAAATAAAGTAATATTTTGGTACCTTCATTGCGGTTGTCATATTTCCTGGTGTGACTCAGAAAAGAAGACAAAAAAATGGTAATAATAATAGTACAAATAAATAGTAAATAATAAGCTATCTGAACAAAGTATTACGTAATATTTTGGTACCTTCGTTGTGGTTGTCATATTTCCTGGTGTGACTCAAAAAAAGAAATAATATATTAATGGCACTGACTTGGCGGAGTACACATTAGAAAAAGAGAAAACACACCTACACACACTGCAGGTAATTGAACCAAGGTAATAGAGACGTAACCTCAAGGCCCTCGAGCAATAACAAACCAATCTTCGCACTTAAGATGCACAGGGCGTGGCCGAGCAGCCGGAAAAACCATGTCGAGATTGCCTTAACATGCCACAAAATTATGAAGGATAATGAATATAATGTCCCCTGCTGCCATCCTTTACTCCTGCGCGCCTCTGCAGTATTCAACAAATTATAAACCAACAGACACTCCCCCGCAGCGCCGCCCTTGGAGCTTCATTTGCTTATCCACACAACCATCTGGCCAGGACGCGAACCTCCCTCAGCCGCTCACAAGGGTTCCAGGGGTTCTTTGTGAGTCTTGAGCCGCTAATGAAGCCGTGTTGTGGGCAGCAGTGCGAGGAGGAGGAGGAGGAGGAGGAGGAGGAGGAGGAGGAGGAGGAGGAGGAGGAGGAGGAGGAGAGACGATAATGGTGGATACGTAGCGAGATGTATGAAGAGGAAGAGGCGGAGGCGAAAGAGGAAGAGGCGGAGGCGAAGGAGGAAGCGGAAGGTGAATACTCTTAAGTAGGAGGAGGCAACATGACGTGATTGTACGGAGGAGGAGGAGGAGGAGGAGGCGGCGGCGTCACAAGGTGTGTATCTCGAAGTAAGAGAACAAGGAGGAGGAAGAGGAGGAGGAGGAGGCAGCATGGCTTGGTGTATGAGGAGACAGACGTTCTAACATAATGCTGAGAGAAAATAACACAAAGTAGACAAGGAATTAAGATCCCAAGTAAAATTGCCAGGGAAAGAGTTCACAAGAGTGTTAACTATAAGGAGGAGACGAAGTTGAAGAGGACCTATGAAGCGATACTAAGCGTGAAAGGTCACAAGAAGAAGAAGAAGAAGAAGAAGAAGTCGGGCTATGTTCTGTCATGTCGGTGCGGGCGGCGTGACGGATGGACGCCCATCTATCTCGGCCTACCTGAAGACGTGGTGGCAGTCTTAGGGGAATCCTAGACTAGATGAAGACCTCCCTCGGCCGCGTGGACGTGTGGAGGACATGGTGTGTGGAGGAGCGTGGCGTAGCAAAGAAAATCACACAGTTACATATATAGTAATGAAACTGACCCAGCAATAATGAACTGTATGAAACCTGTTAATACAATGTGCCCCACCCATACCAATACCTATCCCTTAACAAGACCATACCTGAAGAAAGAACGTGGCATGGGGAAAATAGGTCATGTCAGGTGCTGTGTCGATGGGAAAATAAACATAAGACATTGAAATCAAGAGATGGATATAGGGTGCAGTAAATTTTTTTTTTTTTTAATTAAAAGAAAGAGTGGCAGAATGGGTTGTTGTGATAAGTCTTGGTAGTAAGTGTTTATGATTTCGGAAGTGTTGTGGGTTGTTGATGGAAAAAGACATGAGAAAGAGAAAGTCAGTGAAAGTGCATGGAGGGTATGGAAGAGGGAGACAAGAGGGCGAGTGATTGTGTAGAATAGACAATAGACATGAGACAGAGGAAAGAGACAGAGACCAATGAGGTATAAAATAATGAATGAAAAGAGAGAGAACTTTGAGATATGATAAAAGGAGGAGATATGAAAGAAAAAGGAGGAAAGGTCAAGAAAGAGGAGGACAAGATATGATAAAGGAGGAAAGAGGTAAGAAAATATAAACACGAAGGAGAGATGAAATAAAAGGTAGGAAAAGTCAAGAAAGAGAAGGAAAAGACATGATAGAGAAGGAAGAGGCAAGAGAGGAGAAAAAAGGAAGAAAAAGCAATAAAGAAGCAGAAAAAGGCAATATAGAGTAAGAAAAGGCAAGCGAGGAGGAAAGAGGCGGTAAAGAAGAAGAATAGGCAATAAAAAGAAGGAAATTGGCAAGTAGAAGGAAAAAATTAGGTAAAATAGAGGAAGAAAAATCATGAAAAACTCCGATCTTGACATTTCTACAAAGTAGCGAAAACCTGAGCCCTGTTATTCCTGTGTTCCTATGATACTGTTCCTTCTTCTCCTCCTCCTCCTCCTCCTCCTCCTCCTCCTCCCCAGCGAACTCATACAAAGTGATCTCGACAAACTATCAGATTGGAGTGATAAATGGCTATTAAAATTCAATTCCGATAAATGTAAAGTAATGCATATAGGCAACGATAACCTCAAATATAACTATCAAATGCAAAATAAATCGTTAACTGAAAGTGAAGTACAGCAGGAAAAGGATTTAGGTGTCATCATCAGTAATGATCTGAAAACCAGTCCGCATTGCCTAGCTGCCAGTAAAAAGGCAAATATGATGTTGGGCTTTATTAAACGTAACTTTGAACATAAAACTCCGAAAGTAATGACACAATTATACACGTCCTTGGTTAGGCCGCACTTGGAATATGCCTTTCAATTCTGGTCGCCCTGTTTCGTAAAAGATCAAGCCAAATTGGAATCAGTGCAAAGAAGAGCAACCAAACAAATTCCATCTCTGCGAAATTCATCTTATGAAGAGAGATTGCGGAAACTTAATATGTTTTCCTTAAAGGATCGTAGAATCCGTGGGGACTTGATAGAAACCTTTAAGATCCTAAAAGGTTTTGATGTCATTAATCAAGAGAACCTATTCGAGCTTTCAACTCAAGTGACAACAAGAAATAATGGTTTAAAACTAAACGGTCAACGTTGCATTACCGATCTCCGTAAAAAATATTTCTATGTTAAAGTCGTTGATCGATGGAACAAGTTACCAGCAAATGTTGTCGGAGCCAGCACAATAACTACATTCAAAAACAGACTTGACGCGCACTGTAAAGTAAATGGGTATTGATAGTGCGAATTCGTATCTAGTCCCCAGTATCGATTAGTTGTAGTGGTAGTGGTAGTTGTAGTTAGTATTTTTCATATCCTATCATTCTGCACTATGAAACTTCCATGTTCCTATCCTCTTTAGGGACATGGTATCATTTTCCAACTGTTTTCTTACAAGTAGTTGATAGTTAGTAGTATGTAGTTCAGCAGATACCCTCGCTATGGACCAATAGGTCTCCTGGTGTCTGTTATTCCTATGTAATCCTATGTAATCCTCCTCCTCCTCCTCCTCCTCCAGCACCGTGCCCTTCATCAAGCGTGATTACACCATGGCGACTCAAGTACCAGGTTCGAGGATAAATAGTGCCCAGATAATGTAGTGAAGTCTGAGGAGGAGGCGACTATGCTGCCACCTTGCTTGTTACCGCTTCTCCCTCACGACTCTCTCTCTCTCTCTCTCTCTCTCTCTCTCTCTCTCTCTCTCTCTCTCTCTCTCTCTCTCTCTCTCTCTCTCTCTCTCTCGTCTCTCTCTCTCTCTCTCTCTCTCCTCTCTCTCTCTCTCTCTCTCTCCTCTCTCTCTCTCTCTCTCTCTCTCTCTCTCTCTCTCTCTCTCTCTCTCTCTTTTCCTCTCTCTCTCTCTCTCTCTCTTCTCTCTCTCTCTCTCTCTCTCTCTCTCTCTCTCTCTCCTCTCTCTCTCTCTCCTCTCTCTCTCTCCTCTCCTCTCTCTCTCATCTCTCTCTTCCCCTCTCTCTCTCCTCTCTCTCTTTTCCTCTCTCTCTCTCTCTCTTCTCTCTCTCCTCTCTCTCTCTCTTTTCTCTCTCTCTCCTCTCATCTCTCTCTCTCTCTCTCTCTCTCTCTCTCTCTCTCTCTCTCTCTCTCTCTCTCTCTCTCTCTCTCCTCTCTCTCCTCACTCTCTCTCTCTCTCTCTCTCTCTCTCTCTCTCTCTCTTCTCTCTCTCTCTCTCTCTCTCTCCTCTCTCTCTCTCTCTCTCTCTCTCTCTCCTCTCTCTCCTCTCTCTCTCTCTCTCTCTCTCTCTCTCTCTCTCTCTCTCCTCTCTCTCTCTCTCTCTCTCTCTCTCTCTCTCTCTCTCTCTCTCTCTCTCTCTCTCTCTCTCTCCTCTCTCTCCTCTCCTCTCTCTCTCCCCTCTCTCTCTCTCTCTCTCTCTCTCTCTCTCTCTCTCTCTCTCTCTCTCGTTTTCTGATTCATTTCACGCCATATGTTTGTCTTTCAGCATCATCTATCCTAATCTTATTCTCAACTTCTTTGATTCAACGTGTTCCCATCACTACCTGTTGAACGCGTACTCTACCTCTTTTCTTCACCTGTCAATGGACTTACCTATTTTTTCTTGATGTGTTTGCCTCACCACCTGCCGTTCGCCTCACCTGTCCACAAGATTAGCTCACACATCAAATACTTTCCTACCTTCACATTTACCTTCCAAGTCTTCCATTATCCCATCTCTCCTTCCCTCCTTCCATCCCTCTTCCTCCCATCAGCCTCACAACCCTGTACTATTTTCTCTAATAGTGATATTAAGCCTGATAACCTAGGTGATCTCTCTTCCCCATCAATAGGGGCTTTTTATAATAAAGTTATTACGTTAGACTAAGAACAGCGCATTATTCTTTACCTTAATAACATGAAATTGACTCAGGTTGAAGTGGGGGCCTTTGCACTTTTCCTCATCTCATCATCTCTTCTTATGTAGGTTGTGGTTAAAGGCGTTCTCTTAGGGCATCAGACTCCTCACTTACTTACTTAGAATTTACTCCTACTTACTTACTCCTTACTTACTCCTTACTTACTCCTTACTTACTTACTTACTCCTTACTTACTTATTTACTCCTTACTTACTTACTTACTCACTCCTTACACCGCCAGACAGTCCTCCTTGAAGCCATGTCTCTGAGTCCTGAGTCCTAAGTCCTGAGTCCTTTTCTTTATAGTTAGAAGTGTCCTGAGTCCTTTTCTTTATAGTTGGAAGTGTCCTGAGTCCTTTTCTTTATAGTTAGAAGTGTCCTGAGTCCTTTTCTTTATAGTTGGAAGTGTCCTGAGTCCTTTTCTTTATAGTTAGAAATGTCCTGGGTCCTTTTCTTTATAGTTAGAAGTGTCCTGAGTCCTTTTCTTTATAGTTGGAAGTGTCCTGAGTCCTTTTCTTTATAGTTAGAAGTCTACTCACGGCATCCCACTCGTGTTGATGATGACTGAGTGGATGGTTTGGTGGCTAGGTGCAATTGTATATAAGTTAGGTATTGCGTCAGGCATGTAAGGAAAGGTATGCTAGAAAACTGAGCAGGATTTTACCTCTCAAAGCAGGATACGGATATTTTACTCTATTTTTTTCCCATAGAATCTTAATAAGTAGACATTTTAGGGTAGAGTGTGGAAGTAGCGAAATAGAACATACTTTACCTTCTTCTTCTTGTGACCTTTGTTGCTTAGTATCGTTTCTTAGGTCCTCTTCAACTTCGTCTCCTTAGTTAACAAACTTGTCAATTCTTCCCTTGGCTATTTACCTGGGATGCTAAAACATTTTCATTAGTTTTCGGTCATAAATACTGACTACCTCTTAACTCTAACTACCTTTAACTACCTCTGTTTAGCTTACCTTTCAATCCCTCCACATCACCTTTTGTCTATACCTGCCCACTCATCTTAAGTGTCCTCACCACTCACTACCTGCCCTCTCATCGTAAGTGTCCTCACCACTCACTACCTACTCTCTCATCGTAAGTGTCCTCACCACTCACTACCTGCCCACTCATCGTAAGTGTCCTCACCACTCACTACCTGCCCACTCATCGTAACTGTCCTCACCACTCACTACCTGCCCACTCATCGTAACTGTCCTCACCACTCACTACCTGCCCACTCATCGTAACTGTCCTCACCACTCACAACCTGCCCACTCATCGTAACTGTCCTCACCACTCACTACCTGCCCACTCATCGTAACTGTCCTCACCACTCACTACCTGCCCACTCATCGTAACTGTCCTCACCACTCACTACCTGCCCACTCATCGTAACTGTCCTCACCACTCACTACCTGCCCACTCATCGTAACTGTCCTCACCACTCACTACCTGCCCACTCATCATAACTGTCCTCACCACTCACAACCTGCCAACCAGCCTCCCTTCTTTCTTTTCTTCAGCATTCTTACTCCTTCGACTGATTAACTTGGAAAAATTTGATCGTTGTTACTTTTATCACTAGTATTTTTATTCAGTTTCTCTTAAATTGCCTTCATGTCCTCGGCGGCAGTTCGCAATACTTCATTATGAACTAGTACTTATTTTTCTTTCTCCCCGATCACTACTTTAATCTTCCATCTTTTTTCTTATCATTCATCTTCATCCTCCTCAGATTCATCCACATTATATGATTCCTCCTTCTCCTCTCACTTTCAACCCCCCCCCCCTCCTCTTCTTGTTGAGGTCTCCTCCCCTTGTACCACTCCCTGCTCCTCATCTTTACCGGGATGTACACGTACAAAGCAGCTCTTTCTTAACTACGGCCAAAGGTAATGATCGACTTCAGCAGCGGCCAACCCACAATACTTCGAAGATAAAATAATGTGGTTTTTCTTCATGATTTTGATGATAAAGGAGCCACTGACGGGAGTGATGAATACGCCAGGAGTCCAAATTTGACGTGGGTATGACTTAAAGAGTGGGGAAAATATACAATAAGTGACCCTCACAGTTGTAATTACTCAGCCTAACTCTGGCATTACGTGCACCACAGCGGAGCATCAGCGTCAGGAGTAAACTAGGCTTGAATTATGACATGGCAGCGATGAATTACCCTTGCGGTACTCCTATTTACTGTCAATCACACGCTATTTATGTCTGGCCGATTTAGCAAGCATCTCCCAGCGCAGAAATGAGATGGTGTGAACAAAATGCGCTTTGGCTGACGGGTGGCGTGTACAGTGTGTAATAGAGAAGGTTCCGACTACTTCCCTGCGGTACTCCGGGATCCAAAAACCAAGAAGTATATATCAGGGATACATCTTCAGCTGCGTTTTTTTTTTTGGGGGGGGGGGGGGGGGTTCGGGAGGAGCCTTCAACTTTGCTATTCTTTTACCTCTAACACGTAGAAACTATAGTGGTAGAAAGTAGTCACACAGGCAGCCTCGTTTGGCCCAGTAGGGGTGTTGCTGTCTGTTCTTCTTTTGTATTCCTTTGCATTCTCCTGCATTTACCGGTGTCGAGGTGGTGTGTGTTGGGAAGGAGGAAGATCATCCGATTAATATTCATAGTTTAAGTCAAGGGAGAGTTTAGCAATAGTTGGAGAGATAGTTAATAGACAGACAGACAGACAGGATGCAGAACTAGTCATGTTCTGTTTCTATAACCTTGAGTCTGTTTTCTGAACCATTGTTTGTTTTCCTTTCCTTTCATAAATATGGCAATAGTAATTTTGCTCTATTATGTCTTCTTTATGACTACCTGTTATTACTCTCTCTCTCTCTCTCTCTCTCTCTCTCTCTCTCTCTCTCTCTCTCTCTCTCTCTCTCTCTCTCTCTCTCTCTCTCTCTCTCTCTCTCTCTCTTTTTCTCTCTCTCTCTCTCTCTCTTTCTCTCTCTCTCTCTCTCTCTCTCTCTCTCTCTCTCTCTCTCTCTCTCTCTCTCTCTCTCTCTCTCTCTCTCTCTCTCTCTCTCTCTCTCTCTCTCTCTCTCTCTCTCTCTCTCTCTCTCTCTCTCTCTCTCTCTCTCTCTCTCTCTCTCTCTCTCTCTCTCTCTCTCTCTCTCTCCTCTCTCTCTCTCTCCTTAGTGAGAGGTTATATTGCACAGGAAGTATTCTTTACGTAAGCCTTAAATGAGGATAAGGTCGCGCACTTACAGTGACAAAAAAAATTGCTTCAAGGGTAGTTACCGTGGCTGTCAAGGTGGTTAGTGGCAAGATCTATTGAGCATTACAGTATAAGGTACAGTATAAGGTCTGTAGAGTATTATAGTGTAATACTCTATTGACCTTGGGTAGTGGAGGGGCCCTAAGTGGCATTGGGTAAGAGGACAAGTGGCTCTCTCTATCTAGGCTCCATGCGGCGATGATTGTCCTGCATATAAAGTAGTCCTTCTTACTGGCCATTCTTGCGATTAAAGTGTAAATATCTTGAAGAAATACACTGATTTGTTGTATAATTCAAGCTTTAAAAGAATACAGCTTCTTCTGTGCAGTAAGTCTCTCGGTCCTCGCCTCGCCTAGCTATCACCGGCACGGCACTCGCCCTAACTGCTACCCTCGCCGCCAAAACACAGGGCCGCTTGATGCACTTTAAAGCTTAATATATTTGAGGTATTTCCAAAGCGGGAAAGAGGGCCACCTTATCTCCCCTGACTGATACCCGGCAGCAACCTCGCATTAGATGTGCCTGATGACTCCCCGAGGTTTACGGCACCGTTTGTTACACTCTAACGATCACTATCCACCGCAGGCCAGGCGTAAACCATGCTTTCTTGGCTTCCTTGGGCTTGATCCAGACCATGCGAAGGCCTCCAGACGCCGCCCCTCAGCCCATCACATGTCCCATAAGGTGGATTGCCCTGCGTGGTATAGCTTGGCAAGAGTCGAACTTGTTGGCCGAGGAACCCACCCCCACCCGCGGGCCTGCCAAGACAAGGTTGGGTATCGCCTCGAGGCTGCTCCGCCATTCGCATGCCATAACTTCCTCAACGGCCGTAATACCTGACATCTTCACGCCGATATTGACAGTTATAAACATTAATCTCAGCTTACACTCTCGCATTATCGTGATAATCCATAATTTGGCCAAGATTTCAGCAACTCGCCAGACTTAAGGACGGACATCCGTGGTCAAATTATCAACAGCATATGTGTAAAAGAGGCTCCATAACTCGACCCAACAACCGTGATAGGCAGTCTGCGTCTTTTTAATCATACCCAATCCATCCGAGGCTTTACTACCCGCCAACATTTTGAGGGGGGAAGACACAGCCCCATTAAGGAAGGTAAACTGTTAATTCGAGACCCATAAATCAACGGCAAGCGGCAATATCCAGAGTATTTTACCTCGAGATTAAGGTTAATATCGATGATCAGCTGATTCACCATCATGTAATATTTTTCGGCGCTGTTTTGTTTACGGCGGGCACGACCCCACGCTCGCCGGCCGTAACTCAGCCCTGTACGCCGCCAGATTGGTACTTCCAAGTGGCTCGAATTAGCCATCGACAAGGCAAAGTGCACGTTACCTTCCCCAACCACAATAATTACACTGGAGATGAAGCATGGTCGGGGAGGCGAGGCAGAGGAGGATTGGGGCCTGGAAGAGATCCTGGCTTTTGCTTTACCGTCATAAGAACCTTGCCTGATATTTGTCTTTGGTCTCTGTTTGTTCAATTGTTGGGAATTGTAATGAGTTATCCGCGGGCTGTGTTACCGCAGGAGTTTAAAGACTGGGAAGCGACTATTTGAAGCTTTTTTCACGGGTGTTTCACGATTACAGTATCTCTGACAAGTAGGTGCGTGGCCATTACCTTGCATTTTATTGTACTGGTGGAAGATAATAGATTTCGAGACTTCTTCCTTGTTCATTCAGGAAAAAAGTAAAACAAAGTTGAGGAATGCGTGGATGTGGAGTCATTCTCCTGTCGGCGCGGTAAGGAAATATAGGAAAATAACTCCTGCATTTTAGGAGAGGGTTTACTTGTTACAGATGGCGCTGTGTATTCGCTGTGTCTTTGTCGCCTGTCTGATAAAGTGTGTCATAATGTGTGTTAGACAACATCACTCAGCTATGATATGAAATCTAGACTGCCTATGGTTTGCCAGACAAGATGAGAAGAAAAATATCGCTGAGTGCCACAACCCAACAAAACTATTGAGAAAAAAGAAATATTAGGAAAATTACAGAGCAGGTATGGTTAATGTAGGCTCCCGAGATGGTCTGATACTCCCTCTTGGAGCAATTCAATTCTCAAAAAGTGGATAAACAAAGACAGGCTATGCCACACTTTGCTGGTCTTAACGTGCCACTCTGCACCAAATAAGGGCGTCCTCTCAGCCAGGCGTCTCACGTACGCCCACCTCCCAGCCCCGCGTCAGGAGCCTCGGGGCAGGGGATCCGAAGGGAGGTGAAATGGGCCGATCACTGCGATTTCCAGCAAATTTAAGACGTCCTTTATAGAGCAGTGTTTCTCAGTGTTGTGGTTCGTGGACCGATGCTGGACACCCAACATTTGGCTGCTGGTCTGCGGGAAGATCCAGAAACAAACATTTGTCATAATCACTGGCACTTCACCAAAAATATATCATTACTAATCGATAACGTTGAAGGTGATAAGTTTTTTTTTTTTATCAGACATGCATATTATATAATATTATAATCCTGGTGATTCTACTACTACATATATTGTCACAAAACATGTGACAGTGACCTAAGGACATAAATTTTGGTAAACTTTCATGGATAATAATAAATGTTTGCTTGTGGAAAAACTGCATGATATACACGTACCTTGTTCTCACGGCCCGTACACAGGTGCCAGATTAGACAAGAAAGTAGATGATTGGGATACTTTTTAAACAGCGTGCCACTCAAAATTGATGGCACAAATAATATGGCACTAATATGGCGCCGGTCTGCCATATCAGAATTTTTGAAGCATTGCTCTGTGGCGCTTTGTCGATGAGCGCAATTCAGATTTCTTTGCGAAAGTTTCCTCTTTTTCGACTTTGGGATCAGCCGGTGTTAACGCGAGTGTCAAACCACATGTATAATAGTGACTGATTAGTGAGAACGCTTTTATGTGTGTTTAGCTTTTACACTGAATTCCCCAGCTACATGATCAGCAATATGCATTAAACCCGCGTCCTCTGCCACGCGTGGCGCAAGGGTGGCGGAGGGCAGCAAGAATCACGAGTGATGACTGATGAGCCAGGGACGGGGCGTGATGGGTGTCGCTGTGCACATGCAGGCGTCGCAACGAGGCCCCTGCACCCCTGTCTGCGTCCTGGCGGCGATGACTTCATTCATTGCAGGGAAGCGTCGCCTATGAGTTATTTCACCTCTTAGCGACAGGTTGAAGGGAGAGAAGCAGGGGTAGGGAGGCAGGGCATCAGCGGCAGGGGTAGGGAGGCAGGGCATTGCGGCAGGGGTAGGGAGGCAGGGCATCAGCGGCAGGGGTAGGGAGGCAGGGCATCAGCGGCAGGGGTAGGGAGGCAGGGCATCAGCGGCAGGGGTAGGGAGGCAGGGCATCAGCGGCAGGGGTAGGGAGGCAGGGTCTTCAGCGGCAGGGGTAGGGAGGCAGGGTCTTCAGCGGCAGGGGTAGGGAGGCAGGGTCTTCAGCAGCAGGGGTAGGGAGACAGGGGCATGAGCGGCAGGGGTAGGGAGGCAGGGGTATCAGCGGCAGGGCACAGGCAGACGGTCGTGAGGGAAGTACCTGAAGGGCCTTGCCATGGCAAGATCCTGGGCTTCCATGGGCGTCCATTCGTCTTGTGTCATGTCATGTCAGCCGCCATATTAGTCTCGTTTTGTCCATTTGTCTGAAGAGTTTGTCATCATCTCACCTTCATTAGCTTTCGAATCCGTGGTGTGAGTCACGGCCGGCAGGAGGCAGAGGCCCTTGGTGCGGGGGGTGATAAATGACGCTCCACCGGCCACTGCCCCGCCGCCCTCAGGCCCGCACGCAAACCACCACCCTGCCCTGAAATTACGTCCCAAATGACACGTTTTTGTAATGAATAGGAAAGAAATGACATGTTATACCCAGAGCCAAGTATTTAATGCATACTTTGACCCCCTCATCAAGAACTACCAAATCAGCTTTGAACCCCGAGTCTCCACAAGAGCTGATGACACCCTCGGGCGAGTGACTGGAGATAGAGTCGCGGCAAATGGTCGGTTGGCAGCGGACAAAGAGTGTGTTTGTGTACTTAATGACGGAGGACGCCTGGCCAGTTGGTTTAAGGCGTTAGAGACCCTCCTGTCAGCCGGTGAAAATGGGAATGAATCGAAGGAACGAACACCTCTTATCTTTGCTTTAGAGATGTCCTTAACAGTGTCATCTTTGGCACATAGATGTTATTACGTTATCTGTGGTGGGCACTAATGCCAGGGATGGGGTCCTGCAGCCTCGGAATTGCAGGGGTTTTTCACAAGTGGGGCGACTGGCAGTAACACTATCATAGTATTATGAGTAATGGATCCCTGCTCACCCGAGATGGCGCGCTAAACAATATAGTTACTGTGTCTCCCCGTGTCCTTGGTCCTCCAGTGTGGCGGGTTTGTCTTCACCTCCTTCATGGCGTCACACTTTGAAAACACCTCAACAAGATGTCAGCGACGAGGCGAGGCTCCGGCTGGCCATTTTAAGGACTTATGTTAGCGTTCTATCAATCAACATAAATTTTTCAGCCACCTAATGAATGTTAAGAAGCATCAAAAGGAAGAGGACTTGAAGAAAGCATTGGAACTGATCATTCTAGAGAAGACAAAAAAGGTGCATTTCTTCATGGTCAGACAAATCCCTCGTGAGCGATAAGAAGAGATCAGCAGGATAGCTATCTTGAGTTACCCGTGGCTTCAGGCGCCCAAGTAATCGCCAGGCATCGGTGACACTCCTGTATCACCGGCTTTATCACGGGCATTAACCTCAAAATATACCTTGGTAGAAATATGAGAATTTTGCCTTCAGTTTTTTTCTTACCTTAGCCATTTCCATGTTAATACTTATAAGTTTGTTATCTTTGGCTGTCTATCTCAGAAAATTTGGACGCTGAGGAGAGTAAACAGACGGCCAAAATTAAGACTGGAATAGAGAGAGAGAGAGAGAGAGAGAGAGAGAGAGAGAGAGAGAGAGAGAGAGAGAGGAGAGAGAGGAGAAGAGAGAGAGAGAAGAGAGGAGGAAGAGAGAGAGGAGAGAGAGAGAGAGGAGAGAGAGAAGAGAGAGAGAGAGAGGAGAGAGAGAGAGAGAGAGAGAGAGAGAGAGAGAGAGAGAGAGCTGTCCACTCTTCAAGAAGCTGAATATCAACACTGAACACATTCTTGCTCACACGAACTAACACCTTCACCTCTGTCTTCGCCTTAACAACAAACACCACACAACCTTGCATAACACACCCATTAACCATCCATCAAACGAATAAGAAATAGAAGCTATATGTATTGAATATAAAGTCGCGAAATAACTGTACATCGACGCCACAAGCACTATACAAAGGGAGATAAAACAATCCTGAAAACTCATCTGTTGCTCCTTCCTTCTTTCCTCCGATCTCTTTTTTTCTTTTCTTTTTTACTTTAGTGTTGAATTCTTATAGGTTTTACAGTCAGGAGCTTCAGCTGGAGTACTGAGAACTATCTTTGACTTTACAGGAATGTGTAGATTATTTCCTAGCTTAACATACATATATGGGTTACTATTCTAATTTCATATTTCTCTATTTCACTACTATTCTAATTTCATATTTCTCTACTTCCTCCGATCTTTGTCATCATCCTTTTTTTCAACCCCAGGTATTTAACTTGTCTTATCGTCACACTTATTACTTCATTCTATCTAATGTCCTTCCTGTCCTCTAACTTCTTTCCTTAACATCCCTTTATCCACTGGTCCTTCCCATAACAATATATATGTTCCTCCCATACCACAAACTATAGCCTCGCCCACAGACTGTTCCTCCTATACTTACCCAAGATGCCCTACAAGTACCCTCATATTAATTGCCAAATACACAGGAGATTAGAAACGATTAGATCTACCCAGAAGCGGGCCGGACCAGACGTCTAGTTAAGGGGTAATGTATTGGGCGGCAGGTAGATGTGAGGTAGATGGTCGAGGGAAAGGGAGAGGGAGAGCGAGAGGCGTTTTACGGGTATATGGAGAGCTGGGATGAGGGATGGAAGGTATCTTTGAGGAAGGTGATTGAGGAAGGGAGAGGGGAGGGAGAAGAGGAGGGAAGAGGAGAGAGAAGGGGGGATGAGGGATGGAAAGTATCTTGGGATTGAGGGGATTGAGGAAGGGAGAGGGGAGGGAGAAGAGGAGGGAAGAGGAGAGAGAAGGGGAGGGAAGGGAAGTAAAGAGGAGGGAAGAGTAGGGAAGAGGAGGGAAGAAGAGGGAAGAGGAGGGAAGAGGAGGGAAGAGGAGGGAAGTGGAGGGAAGTGGAGGGAAAAGGATGACGTGGCGTGAAAGAAAGTCAGCTGCTTCACTACCTCCATCACCAGTGAAAGGAAAAACAGGCAGGCATTGGGTGGTGTGAGACGATGCCGCCATAGAAAGGAGTGAAAGATGGTCGAAAAAAAATCATTACAAGTGTAATTTGGTTTCCACTCTTTTATCTCTGTGGCAAAGTGAGGCATGGCGACAGGTGTGCCGATGGGAGGTAAAAGGATGGAATAGGCCAGGTGAGACGAGTGACCCTTTGAAATATTAGGATGAAGAGCTGTTAAAGTTTATGGGACAGATAGTATCGAAATTACTGTTTTTCTTAGATTGCGTTCTAAAAGGGCATTACAAACGAACCCTAATGAATTTTCGAGGAAACGTAATGGTTTATAATACAGTACTAAATGGGATTGAAATACTATGAACACGAAATTCTACATTATTATTAATCATCGCTAAACAGCACACAAATAATGATCATAGGTAGGATATGAATGATTTATCTTTTTTTTTCTTCTAGATGTACTATTAGTTATACTTTTCCTTGATATAATTACATCTCGTCATATTTCGTCTTCCCTCTTCAAGGAGACGCGTGGCTCGGTGAACTAAGCTTGGCATGTTATAAAACTAAGCTTTTGTGCTATAAAACTGTAGTCAATAAATCTATCTATCAATTAATGTATCTATCTATCTATCTGTCGCAGCGGTCGAAGCTCCAAGGAAGACTTCTCGTGTTAATGTGCAGCAGGATCGAGTACAATTATACAAATGTTTCCATCGCAATACAGCTGCAGATGTAGCGGCTGCGTCAGGTCAAGAAGGTGCTTTACGTGATGGGGAAGGTGGTTAGAGGGTACTGGATATTTAGAGATTACACATGTACATAATTATAATCTCTAAATATATAAATGATTATAATTATGTACATGTATAATCTCTAAATGTCCAGTGCCCTCTAACAGGTGGCGTGGATGCGAGAAATTCCAGGGAAGATGCAAGTGTATTCAGCAAGGTTGATGTGGAATTTCTGATTATTTTCATTTTTTTCCTTTTCTTTTAACTTCTTCCTTGTTCTTTTTTTACCCCAACTGTCTATTCCCTCTAGTGAATAAATTAATAAATGTGGAGTTACGTGCTTGTATGTGTCTCGTCACCCGTCATTCGTGTTCGTATACGTGTCTCGTCACCCGTTATTCGTGCTCGTATATGTCTCGTCACCCGTCATTCGTGCTCGTATATGTCTCGTCACCCGTCATTCGTGCTCGTATATGTCTCGTCACCCGTCATTCGTGCTCGTATATGTCTCGTCACCCGTCATTCGTGCTCGTATATGTCTCGTCACCCGTTATTCGTGCTCGTATATGTCTCATCACCCGTCATTCGTGCTCGTATATGTCTCGTCACCCGTCATTCGTGCTCGTATATGTCTCGTCACCCGTTATTCGTGCTCGTATATGTCTCGTCACCCGTTATTCGTGCTCGTATATGTCTCGTCACCCGTTATTCGTGCTCGTATATGTCTCGTCTCCCGTTATTCGTGCTCGTATATGTCTCGTCACCCGTCATTCGTGCTCGTACGTATATGTGTCTCGTCATCCGTCAGTCACTAGCACGTTGAGCGAGTTTGCCCTCCCTGCCGCTGCGTGCGTGTGCTTGATGAGTAACTTATTATGGGAGAATGTTATTGCTATGTTATTGATGGTGGTGGTGATGCCTTGATGGATACGGGCCATCCATCACGTTAATGGCTCTAGACTCTAGAGTGCCTTGTGTTATGGTGGTTCACTGCAATAAATAAAGGTCTGTGTTCTCGTTCATGATATTAGTAATCGTAATTGAATGATAATAGAATATTTTTTACCTGTTTTCTGCCGTGAATTGACGAAAATAATGTAATATCTTGTTTTGCAGGGACAGTAATTATGTATGGAAATTTTGTCACACCAAACACGACTTGAAACTTGATGTCGTTTTCTTATTATCATATCATCATTATCTTAAATTCTATTATCGATCATGTACACACGCGCACACACACACACACACACACACACACGCACGCACGCACGCACGCACGCACGCACGCACGCACGCACGCACGCACGCACGCACGCACGCACGCACGCACGCACGCACGCACGCACGCACGCACGCACGCACGCACGCACGCACGCACGCACGCACGCACGCACGCACGCACGCACGCACGCACGCACGCACGCACGCACGCACGCACGCACGCACGCACGCACGCACGCACGCACGCACGCACGCACGCACGCACGCACGCACGCACGCACGCACGCACGCACGCACGCACGCACGCACGCACGCACGCACGCACGCACGCACGCACGCACGCACGCACGCACGCACGCACGCACGCACGCACGCACGCACGCACGCACACCGGGTGTTAGCCGGGGTTTGTGACCTGCTCTCCTGGCTGGGGTGCTGGCTTCGGCCAACACAAAGCACTAAGGATGAATGATAAAAATGTTGATATATATATAAGGAGACGGGGCCACAGGAGCATTGCTCTGGCCCTGTAAAAATACAACTAGATGAATACACACACACACACACACTCACCTTCGTGTCAACACTTCCACCCTTCCTCCTTTTCCCCTTAACAACCCCCCCCCACCCCCTACCTTCCCTCATCCTGCTAATAACAACTCCACCCCCAATTTTGACTCCCTTCTTAATAAGCATCCCCCCATCTACCTTCACCTCCCCTCCTCTTCCCCCCCGACCCTCCTTCCCCCCTCCTTCCCCCTTCTCCCCACCTCCTTCCCCCTTCATCCCCCCTCCTTCTCCCTTCACCCCTCTCCTTCACCCCCTCTCCCCCACAAGCCATCCGGGGCGCCCCATGGCTGACGTCACTTGAGCTTCCGCCCCCCCCCCGCCCCCCACCGCCCCCCCTGCACCTCCATCACCTCTTTGGCACATATTTACCGCTTCCTTAATCACTTAATTCAGTTCCCTTCACCTAGCTTTTTTTCTACACTTATTACTCACCGCACTTAAGCAGGAGATTTATCGTGCATTGTGCTTCCTCTCGTGGCATCCGATCCCTTCATTTCTTCTCCCAATTTCTCTTCCCATTATTCACCTCAACCTCGTCTTATTTACCTCGTGTTATTTATTGATTTACCTGCCTCACCCTGCTATTTTTGTTTTTACTCCTCGCTTTATAATATCATCATCAACACACACACACACACACACACACACACACACACACACACACACACACACACACACACACACACACACACACACACACACACACACACACACACACACACACACACACACACACACACACACACACACACACACACACACATACACACACACACACACACACACACCAACACCTTCCCTAATTTTTTTTAACACTACCTACGACGTATATTTTTCCTTTTTCCCTCTTTAATGTTTGCTCAGTTTCATTTCCACGGTCTGTCTTTACCTGTGACCGCCGTGATTGTTCCCAGTGTACCTGTGGCGTGTGCTGCCCTTCTTACCTCCCCTTCTCTCTCCCCCCTCTTCCCTCTCTCTCTCTCTTCACCTGGGGAGCGACCGGCACCTGTCACCACCATCCATCAGGTGTTAACGAGGTGGTGGTGGTGGTGTTGGTGGTGGTGCAGGGATCAGGGAGGGTGGTAATGGGTAAAATAGATGAAGGAGGAGGTGAGAGAAGCACCCTGAGTTATGAAGGAACATTACAGGGGGTGACTGGAGGGTGTGAGGGTGGTGGTGGTGGTGGTGGTGGTGGTGGTGGTGGTGGTGGTGGGGGTGGCGGAGACAATAGGCAGTATTTACTTCTTAAGTGGAGAAAATTTTCACCTCTTTTGCTTTGTCTCACAGATGAAAACAGATCAGAGGTACTTGTGGAATATGAAGAAAAGGTTGATGTATTTCGCTCCAAAGACAAGCAAGAATAAATAATGAAATATAGTTAATATAGAAAAAGCCAGAAGTGGAAGAATTTCACTATTATATAATTTCAATTACATAGTTAGAAATTCCTTACCTCGCTAAATTTGAGTAGTTTTTCAATCATGGGAACGTAGTTTTAATTGTATAGTGATTTAAGTACTATTATGATATTATGGTCTCTATAATATGGTCTTTATGGTCTCTTATGATATGGTCTCTATGATAACTTGCATATACAGATTATTGATGAGTAGATTCAATGTCTTGCAGACTCGCCTTTTGTTGCTCGAGTTCAAGGCACAAAATATCTCGAGGATCGCGTGAAACATATAGACTCGTGTGTTTCCCTTCGTGTTCACGTTTCTTTCCAGGCTCGTGAGGGATAAATTCGGGCGTGTCGAATGCTCTTATTTTATGATTGGCTGTGAGTCTCCGTTGAGTGAGTGAGTGAAAGCTGGTGTGTGTGTGTGTGTGTGTGTGTGTGTGTGTGTGTGTGTGTGTGTGTGTGTGTGTGTGTGTGTGTGTGTGTGTGTTTGTTTGTGTCTGTCTGTCTGTCATCTCCGCCCGTCTGTCTACCTGTCTGGGTGTCAAATCCGCCTGTCTGTCTGCCTGTCTGTATGTCTGTCTGCCTGCCTCACTGTATGCGTGCGTGCGTGTGCGTGCGTGTGGCAGTGAGTATACAAAGCATGAGCTCATCGAGTGTAACTTTCCCCAAATTGATCTGAACCACCAAATTTGGGAGACTCAATTGATTTGCTTTCGATCGAGGAATCTCTACGTTTCCGACACAAGGAATTGAAATTGGTCTCGTGCACTGGCGACCTTTATCGAATTGCGTGCGTCGAGCGGGTGAACAGCGGATAGCAGGTGATTGGAACAAGGGCGATGGTGTCTCTAGGGATGGTGGTTAACGGGAAAGCTGGGAGGACTCGTGGGTTTACAGCGGCGTTGAAGTGGGAAGATTGTCAGCGCATGGCAGCGGCGGTGTAGATGGAGGAACGTCAGGTGTTTGAACATGGGTAGATGGGGGAACGTCAGGTGTTTGAACATGGGTAGATGGAGGAACGTCAGGTGTTTGTAGGTAGATGGAGGAACGTCAGGTGTTTGTAGGTAGATGGAGGAACGTCAGGTGTTTGTGGGTAGATGGAGGAACGTCAGGTGTTTGTAGGTAGATGGAGGAACGTCAGGTGTTTGTAGGTAGATGGAGGAACGTCAGGTGTTTGTGGGTAGATGGAGGAACGTCAGGTTTTTGTATAATAGATTGAAGTCCAAGCGGTGATGCGTCGGCGGCGTGTCTGTAGGAATAAGCCTGATGGGTATTCCCTTTGATCACTAGTTACATGATAAACTGAATGTCGTAATGGTCATGTTGATGCCGTGTAATATTCGCTTATAGTAACCACGATGGATGTAATGATCGCAGCTGATACACCGAATCGCAGCCCATCACCATAAGGACGATTCAACAAGACTATAATTGGATAATGGATAGACTGGAGGAGTTAAATGATAACGCTGATTACATGGTCTGCCGTCTGCTTCTGAAATAAGCCTCCGCACGCCCACATGGGATGAAAATCACCAGGGAATATATATGTCAGTTACTTGCAGCCTTCACACAGACTGGTTTGCCCGTCTCGCTCCTCTGCCCAACCAATCTTGTATCAAAATATATATTCTCTTTAGCATCAACATTTTTCATATACTTAAAATCTT
>JACEEZ010009866.1:487500-530000 GCA_016584305.1 Chionoecetes opilio | reverse complement strand
AAACGTATATATGATTATGTATATGATCTCATAGTAATAATTTATCAGTACATTTCAGTTTCCTGTAAGAATAAAATTCCTGTTTCTATTTTTTCAGGCTTTTTATACATTCTTTTTTTTTGCCCTTGGCCAGTCCTTTGGGATGTAAAAAAAAAAATGCCAGGTCATCGAATTTCATGAGTATCGTGGTTAGATTCGTGGTTATTATTAGTCGTGTTTTTATCGTGGTTTATTCTTCCTAACCTAAATGTAACTTTCTTCACGCCATGATCTGATACACAAAGTTGCTTGCAGGATCTGACTGGTGCCTCGGATCAGGTATGTAAATAGACAGCTTTGAATGCTAAGGAGCCGACGATTCATGTCTTCATAAATTACATTCCTTGGGAGTTCACATGCGTTCTTTTGCTACAATTGATGCCTGAGAGAGAGAGAGAGAGAGAGAGAGAGAGAGAGAGAGAGAGAGAGAGAGAGAGAGAGAGAGAGAGAGAGAGAGAGAGAGAGAGAGAGAGAGAGAGAGAGAGAGAGAGAGAGAGAATAAGTATGTTTGTACGTAAGCATGTGTGTATGTACTTAGATATAATTACAACAATGAAGATGAAAATGAAAGCACCCTTTAGAGATAATATAATGCGGGATTCCAAGGACATGTCTCTTCTTTCTTATCTATGTATTCTCTTATTTACCGATTATTTCATTAGTATATTTTCACTACATTGGAAGACGGTGATGGCCTCGCTGAAAAGTCTAAACGGCTGTATCAGGAGTATTGTTTTCCTTATGCCTAACTATCCTAAGAACAGTTTCCTGCATCACCCACATCCTCACTCACACCCACAAATCCTAAAACCCAGCACATTTTCCAACACCTCCACATACGTTTACTTTCCACCTTGAGAAATATCCTCCTCCACCTCCTCCTCCTCCTAGCTCTCCTCCTCCTCCTCCTCCTCCTCCTCCTCTTACTTCTACTCCACTCCTCACGCGCAAGATGGAGAGCGCAAAGCATCACTCCCCTGAGGAACGTTTCCCCTCCGCTGTGCAGTTTACAATAAGATTTTCGTCGAGAAGAGACATTTCCATGATTAAGTGAGGCAACGGCTTGACGGAATTGGGCTAAACCTTCCCAGGGCAAGTGCTGGAGTAATACCCTAAACAGCGATTCAGGACCTAGACACGACTTGCTAATCTCGCCCTTAGTTCAACAGCGTCCACAAGCCACAGTCGTTGATGGCGTCACGTCGTATCTCTCTGGGAAACTCGTATATATGCAGATAAGGATAGGCGCCACCATGATGATAGCGTAACAGTTGATGCACCCTGTTTTTATGGCTTCATAACTTTGCCGCACTTTATCTCGCCGCCGTGCCGTCATCATTATCATATTCATAACGCGGTAACTCATAAGGATCCATTAATGTCCTAGTATTATTATCTCACCCTTGCATGGAAATTTGTTATGTTCCCTTAACAGTAACCTGGAGCAACGCATATTTTACCGGCGTATCTGAAACGACGACACATATCCCTGCAGCGTCCGTCATCCTCTTCCTCCTGATCTTCCTTATCTTCCCCTTCCTGTTGCATCCACGGCGCCATTTCAGAAGTCTTTTGGTGTCATTTTTTATTCTATAAGTGAAAAAGTAAATTACGCTCCACTGTTTTGACTGGGAATACAAGACTGCACTAATAATTATCTGTGTTTGAAAACTTTACTTTGTTTGTGAATGTTTTAGCTGGAGGGAAACAACATAATTTAACCCTTTGAGGCCCAGAACGTAATTTCTATTGTAATATAACCACCATTCGACGATTTTTAATGAATATAAGCAATATTTTATAGATATGACCTGTTTGGTATCCTTGTCGACGAACTAATTTGGTATATTCAATTACTTTTTTGTTCTGTTATGACTAATAAGAGACAATTTCATATAGCAAAGGAAAGATCTGGGCGTGAAGGGGTTAAGTAACGGGAGGATTAAAGATATATTGGAGGTGGGGATGTAAGGAAGGGGTGGTGAGAGGCGATGGGACAGGTCGTGTATCGCTCCAGTGAGTATCAAGGTTTTCTTATGATCTGGATTCTGTGATACAAGAAATTCTGAAGTGATGAAGTAAAATTTATCCTTTTTTTTTGTCGCATGAAGCGGTGCCGGCAAGTATTTTTCTTATTTGATTTTATGTTCAAGATATTCTACTTGCGCAAGAAGTTAAAAGCTAGACCTCTGTCCTTCGTGTCAGCACCTCGTCTGTAAAGTTAAAGTCAAAGTCAAGTCAAAAATGTTTATTTGCCCAACTATAAACCGAAGAAAGTTACCATATCACAAACATCTAGGCAGAAGCTCTTTTAATGTGAACATTTGTGAACATTTTTAAAGAAACAGAAGCAAGAAAGAAATTTTTTTAAGAACATTTTTTTTCTTTTTCGCAACAGCCTCCCTGGTGGTGTCACGTATTGCAGCAATGAAATTTTTCCTCCTCACCATCATGCATATGCAGGGACGATTACCACCTCACCTGCAACAACTCGATATTATATACAAGTACTCAGACATTTCATTATACATTGTTAGTTTCTCTAATGCTATTTTAGAAGCATTTGTCTTGTCCCTGAATATATATCCAGCAAAAAAATATATATATGTACTGTTTCCTTCTCATAAACGCAAAAATGGCTCCCGCTTCTACAAATGTATTCTTTTTATTTCTATTTATAGTTTTCATTTGAAAGAAAAATGTGACATAGCAAACACGAGATTATAGTATTTGCCTAGCGCTTCGTGAGTGATTTAAGAGTCATTCGTGGCGAGGCGTTTATAAAGAGCCTTTGTTGTGGTGCGAGTCACAGGTGTTTGGTGGCGATGAACTCTTACAGGTGTTCGTAGTGACGTGTTTTGTGGTGAGGAAAGTTTGTTGTGATGGGCGTTAAATGCCACGTGTGTTCCGGGTGACATGTGTTTAGTGTGGCAACTGTTTGATTCCGCAGGTGTATCGGGAGGCGCAGCTGCACGAGGCACGGGGGGGGGGGGGAGAGAGAGAGAGAGAGAGAGAGAGAGGAGAGAGAGAGAGAGAGAGAGAGAGAGAGAGAGAGGAGAGAGAGAGAGAGAGAGGAGAGAGAGAGGAGAGAGAGAGAGAGAGAGAGAGTAACCCATATAGTAACCCATGTATGTATGTTAAGCTAGGAATAATCTACACATTCCTGTAAAGTCAAAGATAGTTCTCAGTAGTCCAGCTGAAGCTACTGACTGTAAATCCTATAAGAATACACCAATAAAGTAAAAAAAAAAATATATATATAAATAAATAAAAGATAAAAGAGAGAGAGAGAGAGAGAGAGAGAGAGAGAGAGAGAGAGAGAGAGAGAGAGAGAGAGAGAGAGAGAGAGAGAGAGAGAGAGAGAGAGAGAGAGAGAGAGAGAGAGAGAGAGAGAGAGAGAGAGAGAGAGATTTATATTAAAATACTAGCCGCAAAGCCGCCCTCCGGGCGGACTTTTTGGCTAGCTCCTGCGGAGGGCTATTGGTGGGCCTTCGGCCCACCACCTGTGTTTGGTGGGCCAAAGGCCCACCAAACACAGACTCTCCAGATAGCCCCTTCTAACTTTCCTGAAATCATGGATGTAGAAATGTATGTATTAACGCCTTACCCATCACCACACACCCATTCACTCACCCATTACCCATCAACCCCCACCCATTCACTCACCATTACCCATCACCACACACCCATTCACTCACCCATTACCCATCACCCCCCACCTATTCCCTCACCCATCACCCCCAACCCATCACCCCCCACCCATTCACTCACCCATCACCCCACACCCATTACCCATCAACCCAACTATTCACTCACCCATTACCCATCACCCTACATCAAGGTTTCCTCAATTCTCGCAACCCACTTTTTTTCCCACAATTCTCGCTAATAGGCTACTAAAAAAAAAAAAAAAAAAAGTGATCGGATCATCCCCAAAGGGGTCTTAAAACGTTCCCCTCGTCGACCTGGTTCCAAAGCTGTGCCATATGATGGGATTGGGGCACTGGGGGCGGTACCTATCGCGGACACACAGACAGACAGACACACTTTCGCTTATATTATTATATATATCAACTTTTACTCGCGACAACGAAGTCCAAAATGAGTTAGTTACACATTATGGTATGTATTTTGATGGTGATTGTTACTTCATTACTAACATCAGATTGTTCTTGTGTAGCTCATGGAGGTGAAATCATCATCATCATCACTCCTCACCGCTATATAGTAACAGAGAACCAGAATATTTTATCCACTTGTATTTCTCCTTCGTTGAAATAAAAGAAAAAAAATATGATCATGCACAAGACATTAAAGAACCCGGTTATTGCATTCTTATCGGAAATTAATGCACAAACGATTCACATGTATTTAAGTCTCACAATAAACGTTTGAAGGTGTACTACAATATGAGGAGACTTCACTGCCTATTCGTGCTACACAGTATTTATAGAGAGCTGTGTACTATACTCTGGTTTTTTTAACGAGATGAAAAATCCTGACCCCTTGCTGCTTACTGATTGATATTTGATGCCAGGAGAAGGGAATACTACGCTTCTTCTAGATTTTAGCTGTATTTTATCATAGTTAACCATATTATCAGGTAAACATAGACATAATTTTAAGCATGAGACTTTAAGATAGAATGGAATTTTTGCCTCGTAAAAAAAAATAGACTGGCAACTTTTTCCTCCCTTCCTGGTGGAGCGACGGCCAAGTGTAGTAAGCAGTAAGGGCGCCTCGAGTTGCCGCCTGGGCGAGGTGTTGGGCGACGGGACGGGGTGTGGACGTGAGGCATTAGGCGTGGCGAAAGTAGTGGGCGGGGTGGGCTGGTGTGGGCGGGGGCGTGAGGCTCAGCGCCCGCCTAGACACCTGATTGAGGAGGCGCGCCGCAAACGCACCCTAATCACAAACACCCGTGATGGACGCCGCTGGAGAAGTGGTACGTTGCGGCGCGGCGACTCACGACCCGACCACTGCGAGGAGACGGGGAGGGAGGCGGAGGGGGTAACTATGGGGTGATGGGAGGGTAGGGGTAACTATGGGGTAGGGTATACAGGGTAAGGGGTAACTATGTGGTAAAGGAAGGGGAAGGGGTGACTATGTGGTGGAGGGAGGGAAGGAGTAACTATGTGGTGATGGGAGGGGAGGGGGTAACTATGGGCTATAGTGTTGGGGGTAACTGTGGTGAAGGGAGGGATGGGGGTAACTGTGCTGGAGGGAGGGGAGGGTGTGACTATGTGGTGGAGGGAGGGAAGGGGGTAACCATGCAGGGTTGGGGGTGGAGTGTGGCTCGTCACCTGTAAAGTGTGGTGTGTGCAGCACCTGATTTATTGCTGTGTGTACAGGTGTGTGCGATAGAGGGAGGGAGGGCAGGGAGACATGATGGGGGGATAGAGGCAGGGAGGGCATGGAGGATAGAGGAAGGGAGGACAGGGAGGCATGGGAGGATAGAGGAAGGGAGGACAGGGAGGCATGGGAGGATAGAGGAAGGGAGGACAGGGAGGCATGGGAGGATAGAGGAAGGGAGGACAGGGAGGCATGGGAGGATAGAGGAAGGGAGGACAGGGAGGCATGGGAGGATAGAGGACAACGAGGCATGGGAGAATAGAGGGAGGGAGGACAGGGAGGCATGGGAGGATAGAGGATGCAGTGGTAGTGGTGGTGGTGGTGGTGAGTCTGTCCCTGGTCCCTGGTCCCTGGTCCCTGATTGCTGGTCCCTCTACCTTATGATTCTCCCTGTGATTGCAGATTAATAGATAGATAAATATCTTTCCTCACTAACTGATTCACATAATTCTTCTTTTATAGCCTGGCTTCTAACTAACAATGAAAAATCTTTCCTTTCCCTGGTCCCTGGTGCTTCATCCTCTGATACTTCCTTTCCTTTATTTTTATTTATTTCCTTCTTTCTTTTCCTTAATATTTTTATTTCCTCTCTGAGTGGAGACTAAAGATACATATTTTTTCTCATTGGCTGATTACTTACAAACATATTTTATTCCATCCTGGCTAGTGACGCATCAGTAGTGATAGACAGACGCCCACCCAGCAGGCCTTTCGTATAGGACATCAACTATTTATGTCATACTCCTTATCGTGTGTATTCCGAACCAAAGACTTCATAGGAGACATTCGGTCATAATCCCTTCAAGTTCAGGACACCCTCGGCATAGTATTGTGCTCATTAAGGGAAAAAAATCAAGTATGCACATGTGTAAATTAAGTTGTCTGTAGGTATAAAGAAAGTGAAAGGATAAAAGTTATAGTGAAAATAACAGATTGAGGCACGAGGCTTGTGAGTTCATCAATTTCGAGTAGCATAAAAAATACGATTGAATAGATTTGATCAAGAAACATCGTTCATTTGTATCTATTGTGAAGCTTGAAGTCTTTGATTTATTATTTTTCTTCTTTTCATTATTGCAGTTATCAATATCATAATTATTTTCATCAGTTATTTTTTTCTATCATTATTATTATTATTACCAAAATTATCAGCATCATATAATGTTACTATCGTATTCCTTCATATTTATTCATTCATTTATTGATTAATTGACTTATTTATTTGTTTACATATATGTATACACTCGAAGGGGAATCGAACGTGGGGAGTAACAGGGCGCGTAGCATGCTGAGCGGCCATCAACACGGCTCGGCGACAGGCTGGGACGCGTAAGGTTTCAGAGATTAGAGACAAGCCCGTAACAAAAGGGTGGTTAGCCTGTCTGAAAATCACTGTAAAGTAAAATACGGTGATCAGATAAGAAGAGGCACGGCTGGCTGGGCTTGATGGCGGTCTGGCGGCGGACATCGCAGGGAAGTGAAGACTCTGTGAAGGCTCTGTGAAGGCTCTGGCGGGGTTTATGGAGCCCTTGTGCCATGGGGTTGTGTTGGCCTGGGCAGAGTCAGGCGAAGGAACGGGCGGGCACACGCGGCTCTGTTCCCTCGCGCCGACGACCACACGCTGAGCACAGGCAAAGAATGAAGTTCTCAACAATATAGATATACATGTGTTATGAATGTAGAATTTTCTTCATTGTTCGGTTGGATCAAAAGCAAATTGATATTAACAAGTGTACGATATTTGTGTGTGTGTGTGTGTGTGAGTGTGTGTGTGTGTGTGTGTGTGTGTGTGTGTGTGTGTGTGTGTGTGTGTGTGTGTGTGTGTGTGTGTGTGTGTGTGTGTGTGTGTGTGTGTGTGTGTGTGTGTTTGTGTGTGTATTTTATGTGTTTTGGCATGGCTACATATGTACGGACGTTGTGATTTATCCGTAAAACATGAATTCGTTGCAGCCAAGCATACGTTTCCTCGACATCTTACATCAACAATGCAAACATGTATTGAAATTATAACAATGCATGCAGAAAACTTTCTTTGCACTAAGTGTCGATGTATTCAGCACTTATTATCGCTGCTAAGTTGACTGATATTTTGAATTTCCGTCTCAGAAAAAATATCTTAGGAAAAGTCAACACGTAAGGATAAAGAAGAAAATGAACAACATGCACAGACTTCCGTGTTCCTTCTGTTCATCCTCGCAAAGTCACCGCCGGTTGTCTGTGTACGAAAAAGAAAATAAAGAAGATTTTCAGACACTATTGTTATTGGTAATACTTTTCACACATATGTACTTTTTTTTTTCTTCTTTTTTTTTGCATCATATTCATCCTCATACTGCATTTTCTATTTTTACAACAACCCACCTTTTCCCTTTCCTTTCTCGTCTTCCTTTATCTCGTATTCCTCCTTTCTCCCAAATCATCTTTATTTCCTTATTTTCTCCTTTTCCCAATCATCGTTTTCTTCCTCTTCTCGTCGCGTTGCATGTTGTTGCAAAGCGGCTACAACACGTATATTTTCTACTTTGCCTACGTTATCCACACCTTTCTTTATTCAATTTTCATGATCCATACTCACTCATGTGACTGACTTGCTCTTTCTGTTTTCCATGCAGTAAAAGTGCAGTAGGAATAGTAATAAACATAGAATATGGAATAGCATTATAATAAACAGTGGGAATACAATAAACAGTGCGTAGAAATCTTTCAAGACGGATAATGTAGAGGTGATGAGTCGCGGGGCAGCACCTTGATTATGCACTGACTTCCAAAGCCTTTAGAGTTAGTCTAATTATAAAGGCTTTGCTTACTTCCCTCATCACTGTGCAGCCGAGGAACGAGGTTTTATCGGTGTGGCGTCATCACCCTTCTATCCCTCAGTCATCTCCTTCCCTTCCTCACCACCATTCCTGTTCTTCCCCACCATTCTGAAGACTGATAATATTCATTGATAGCCACCTCGGCCCTGACAATGAGTGAGTCTGTATGGGTGAAAATAGAAATCAATGGCCCTCTCGTCACCATCACATTCTACCTTTCGATCGTTCCCTACCTTCTCTACAACTGAAAAAAGCCCCTGCACGACCCCTTTAACCCCTTGCCACCCCTTCATTTCCTCGCCACCATCACCCTCAGCAGTCATCTTCTATGTGCAAGAGTTTAAACTAAACACTGCAATAACTATACCCAAGAGGAAAGTATAGTACCAGTCTAGTATTTGATACGCTCAGAAGCCCCTGCAGTATCCTCCAAAAGTATCTATAAGTCAGTTAGATATCTATTGCAACAAAAAAAAAAATCTTTTATCTGACCTGATCTTAATTCTTAAACCCACAAATTAGATATCCGTTAAGCAAAAAGTGGCCGGACCCACGGACGCGCAGGAGCCGGACTCACTCAGCCCCTTGCGCGCGGCGGGTGTTGGAAGCGTCCACCAAACTGCCAGGAAGGTTATGAGTAATCTTCCGTGTAATTACTGAGGTCAGAGGGCGCTGAGTGTACGCATGGGCCCCGAGATCACGCCATGCTGCCCTCCTCCCCCCTCCTCTTCCTCCTCCTCCTCCTCCCCCTCCTCCTCCACTCGCAACACTTAACCAGCGCTGATTTTCAAAGCTGTTGATTGCGCTGATAATGGTCGTAATCTTAGAGAAAAATAAACAGCGGCTCACCACCGCCACCAATATTTTCTTGTTTTTTGTTTTACCCTTTAAGTTATTCGTTACAAGTTGCCTCAAATTGCCTGTGTGCCGATTTTTTTTTTTTTTCTCTCTCTCTCTTTTATTCATCGAGTCCTTCCGAATGTCTGGAGTAGTTCCTTTATGCTTTGTCTCTAAGAAGTGAAGTAGTAAGGTGATGCCACGAGCGCTGGTCCAAAGCGTGAGCCTTATATTACAGGCCCGCCTATAGCCCATACTACCTCCATGCTATAGCTTATCTCATCACCGACACCGACGTCGAGCACTCACGGACGATGGCACAAAATAGCCTCATAATCGACACCTGGTCGCACCGAGTAAGTGCCGAGGAGGCGATCATGCTCGGACCATCTTTTAAGTGCAATTTCCAGCATACAAACCATCTAACATAAATGGGCGCACACATGCTATTAAGTGAGCTCTTATGTACACAGGTGTTGCCTCTCTCGCACACTCACCGTGAGATGCACACACGCACACACGCTAACAACATACCAATCTTCCTCGACCGCCGCTAAATCTAGCACCCTCCGATCCTCCTTTAATAGTTAATTTACGTGCTGAAAACCAAACCCACGCAGTCACTCAATCACCTATAAACAAGCTTGAGAAATTAGCCGCTGCCTCGCCATCAGGTGCAGGCGGGGGGAGACGAGGGGCGGCCAGCACAGTGCACACCCCTCTCTGGTCCTTCCCTTAACCCTGCCGCGGCGGTGAGGGTCGCGGCGTGTCTTCAATTACAGTATTTGTTGCACTTTGTTTGCTCACAGGACGCCCCCTGCAGTCGATGCCCTGGCCTGCCTGAAGGAGGGGCTGGGCACGACGCCAAAACACACCCAGGGACGAGTTTAGGGAAGAGCGAAATTCCGTATTGCAAGAGGCCACTTTTGTGATCCTCGGGAGGGTGGGTTAAGCCTCTCGTGTGCCTCCCATCTCATTTCCTCCTCGTCCCGGGGAAGAGAGGCACGGGCCCTGGGCGGAGGCTTCACGCTGTAGCCTCTCCTGGGCGGCATCCTCGCTGCAGTTCCCTCAAGGTGTGTGTTGACCAATATGATTTATGCTTCGCCTTATTTGATCCACGTTCAGTTTCAAATATCTTCGCTGTGTCTGAGGCGATGGAGCTTCGAATTTTTTGATCACTGAGAACATAAAAGACGAAAAATAATAACGTAGGAGACTTTGGTTTGGGCAGTGTCACACACACACACACACACACACACACATACACACACACTCGGGGCTGGTGTGGAGGGGCGGGGCAGGCGAGACCAGAAGGCGGTGAGGTGTGGCAAGGCTTGTAACGCGCTGGAAACACTTTGTACCCGATGACAGACCATTAACTCTTGAATTAGCCGAGAAAAATAACTGGCAGTAGATAGTGGTCTCGTGTGTGTGTGTGTGTGTGTGTGTGTGTGTGTTTCTGACAGGTCTTTCTTCGTAGTGCAAGAATAAAGCTTCTACTTATTGGTAAAGAAACACCAGTAGACAGTTTTACCCATAGCGCTACCTTGAAATTCCATACGAAAAGAATATCCGAAATATTAAATGAACTTCTGCTCTACATAAAGAGGATAAGGCATGCGACTTTTATTGAATATATCGTGGATTCACCACCGAACATTAACACCACACACACACACACACACACACACACACACACACACACACACACACACACACACACACACACACACACACACACTTTCTCTCGCCTCTTTGTCACGTCCTCAGGAAAGCCTGATGCCGTGCCTTTCCCCAGTCGGAGATAAGGATATTCAGCAATGACGCCACTAACCCGTTATGGCCTTGGCGGAGAGGGGGGGGGGGGCCGCCGTCGGCTTGTTTAGATGTGATGGGCGGCGGGGGAGTCGTGCAGGGAAGCGGTCGGCCCGAGGAATAACCCGACGCAACCAGATGCCTTGATGGTGTTCGGGGCTTTTTTTCTTTCTCCGCACTACCACCGCTGCGGTCCAGTCGTGTTCAGGTGGCGTTGACGAGGTTTATGGAGCACACACCAAAGTTTTGCGCTCAGCTTGATGCACCTCCGTCTTATATTATCGCATCGTTTGTGTGCATGTTTGCGTGGCATTGTGTTGCGGGGCAGCGATGCCTGGCAATGGCCGCCGCCTGCAGTGAGCGGGACGAGCAAGCAGCCTCTGCATGCTTTATGGAGGCACAACTTGCCCGCCTGCAACCACTACTTAGACTTCTGGGAAAGGGATGAAAAGCTCTGAACCAATTCCAGACAAATAGGAATCACACCCGCACTCAATTCCTTTTTATATTCTCTTATTTACTTAACCCATATTTGTAGAATTTAGGTGCCAGGAACCGCGCCGGCTGCCACATTGCTTCGTTCGCGCAGCATATCTTTCGTTCCCTTGAAGAAGACACGCTCACACGCCCCCTGAACGCAGCATTCCGGAAGGCTGTGCGCGCCCTCACACTCGCAAGACTCTTATTGAATGTCATTCCAAGTTATGGCGTGAATTCATCCCCCGCTCGGCCGAGTTGTTCCCGGGAGACAAATCAGAGGAAGCGATGGACCGATGCGCTCAACAAAGGCAGGAATACAAATTGGAAAATCTTCAGCTACGGTTTGGGTCGCTGAGCCTCTGGGAGAAAATGGCTGCTGATAAGGTCGAGGTCGGGGGCGTGAAGGGGGGGGGGGGGAGTCAGGCAATGTTCCTTGTTGGCCCGTGTGTGTTTTTATGCGTGTTTGGAATTACAAGTATCGCTTTGTCTTATTTCTCCTGGGCAACACGTCTGAGCCTATTTTCCTACCATATTCCCGCGTGATGTATAAGTTTTCTTGGAAGTTTAAATGTTATTGCCTACTATACTTCCTCCTTTCCTTTCTCTCCTCGTCGACGTAAAACATATATGGGAACGCTTTGTTGCTCCTCATAGACTTACGACGCACAGTCACGTGTGTGGTGTGCATGGTATCTGGGTGCTCGTCACGCCACTTGCTGTGCTGAGGTGCTTGTGTTGCCTCCCTCCTTCCCTCCTTCCCTCCCTCACTCCTTCCCTCCCTCACTCCTTCCCTCCCTGACTCCTTCCCTCCCGCACTCCTTCCCTCCTTCACTCCTTCCCTCACTCCTTCACTCCCTCTTCCCTCACTCCTTTCCTCGTCTCTATGAAGACTTAAGAATATCTACAACATTTGGGTATAGCTTTGCATTAGACAGCCTTCTTTCAGTTTCATTTATTCTTACAGCTGAAACGCGATCTCCGCCCTGTTTCCTCTGCTTCTTACGACTTTCAATACTTTCAAAAGAGTTGTATTAGTGTCAGACTTCGTTAAGAAATCAAAGGGATTATTGACGTTGGCTCTGTCTTCTTTTTCTCTTCGGAAGAACAACATATTTTTTTTTTCTCCCTCTCTCTTTTAGATAGGTTCTTGGTGTGATATTCATTTATGTAAAATAAGCTTTGTTTCGAGCATCCATTTTATGTTGCTCTGAGCCGGCGTGAGGAGAGAATATCTTTTAATTTACCCACAGCCTTGATAAGACTCTCGATAACTTGATAAGACTCTCGACACGCGACCACCAGCTGCATGCCCGTTATTGTGATGTCCGTTAGTGTGAATGTGGGTGTGGGTGTAATGCACGAAAGATATATTCAGAGTTTTCCAATGAAAAACAAGCATATGTATATTCATGTAGTCACTTCAGAAATAATTTTGTAGTCACCAATATGATGAATGACTATAATAAATATTGTATTGCCTATTTTTTTTGAACCAGTCAAGCAGATCATGAATCACTTCCTCTCTAGAAGTGTTCAAGAATTTTTTTTTGTGGGGCGAGGGAAAGAATGTGTTTACGCATAGGATCAGAGTATATGTACAGATCATTTTCACATAATCTAAATTTTGTGGTCATATCCATAAGCGAAAAGCCTATTTGTAAACATGCTTGTTATGAGTTTCATTGGCGTATAATTTTTTTCCATCATGTAAGCGAGGATTCCACTGTGACATCGTGTCATCAGAAGCAAAGTAAAAATATGATATTAATACACCTTTATTGATCAAAATTGAATGTGGCCTGTACTTTAAGGAACACGTTAACCATATATTCAAATAATTAAATTTACGTATTATGTAGTATAGAAAGTGTTACATATTTTATAATATCGGTTGTGTTTGCCTTGAGTCACCGATGTGGCCTCTATAGGCACGTTCCTGGGGGCCGAACACCCCCTGCCGCCCCCCCTCCAGCCTGATGGCTCCTCGTCCCTTTAGTGTTTGTGGTAAATGTATTGCGGGACAGCCAGGGAGACAACCCTCTCTGGATTTGCATCATTTATATCAAGGCGGCGAGCGGGCGTGCGGCCGTCTGACCACAGATTGGACGGGGAGCCCCGGCGGCCCTGGGGACGCGGAAAGCACCATTGCGATGGACGACTCACCTCGGTCACACAGGGGACCTTCAGTCCTTTAGAATTTTGAATAATAGTTAACCTTCGTGTATTTTGAATAATAGATAACTTGTATGTTACTTCACTCATTTTCCATCTGAATGTGTTTTTCTACCATTGTTCTCACGACATACCATTATCGTATTCAGTGTTACTGTTATCCCACATTAGCGTAAATTTTCTTTACAATTTTCATCCAATGCATTTAATTCAGAATAATTAATGTTTGCGTTACGGTATATATTTTCAAAGCCTGGAACAGACGCGCTATTTTGGCCGCCGTGATGGTATAATATTGTCTAGTGGCACAGGAGACAAGCAGCGGCGACAATGGCAAGCCTGTTTCACTCTGTAAAAAAAGCTCCCTGGTGGTTATAGTTAGAAGTTCAAACGTATGCACTTTTCCTCTTGTAGAGAATAAATAAAGTTACCGAACGATGTGGCATCACGTGCATGGCGGCCCAACTCTGAATCGGACAGAAGTAAACTACTTTATGATAATTAACTAAGTTGAACCCGGGCTCCCTCGATTTCTTGTGTTGCCATGATTCATCAGATTTGTTAATAGTAATCTATCAACTTATGGTAAACTCTATATTACCACACTTTTAATAAGTGAGATCATTATGAAGCTCTAGTATTTCAGAAGTGAGATAATTATGAAGCCTTGGTATTACCTCGTATATTATTCAAACTCAACTTTCACATGTGTTTTATTGTGTCTCAGCCCGAGTATGGCATCTGTTTGTGTCGTAAACCTGACGTAACCCATCCTGCCACCGAAGGGAATCCATTATTGTAGCTGACAATGATAATAGAGTAACACACGTATGTATTTAATCCAGTGTTTCTTAACCTTTCTACCACCACACCCCCTTTAATAGCTGGTCCATATATCCATGCCCCCTCCCTTCACTTCTCCAACCAAGAGTTTCAAAATAATCCCGAACCAGAAAGAAAAACTGAAAAATGCGTGTTTTTAGCACTTTTATTGTGCACATAATTATCAATTACACCTTGCATATATCCAGCAGATTTAGTTAGATCACGTTTAAAGGTTGCCGCACACCAGAATCTATGCGCCATAATAATAATGATGAAAATACCAATAATAAAAGTAAAAATAATGTTTAAAAATTTTATTGCATAAAAGTCTACATAGTTAGTGAAATATGACAAGGCGTTACCGCAGAGTTTTCCACACTTTCTTTTCTGTAGCGCCTTTCTTCGCTCACCCTCGCGAACGAGCTTCATGTTCCCGCGAAGGCCGAGCTTCAAGTTGAATACTTGACTGTTTTTCCTATTTCTCTCATGGCTCACGTAGGTACTTACCAAGGCCCCCCAAGTTAAGTACCGCTGATTTAATCAATATGTAAAACTAAAAGTCGTTGTTGTTTGTATTTCCAGTGGAGCTGCAACTGTCATGTAAGCTGTTGTATACGATGACAAACTATTAAGATACATTATATTAAACATGAGCCACTAAATTTGTGTGCTAAAACCTCATAAATATCCAATAGTTGTTTTCGATCTATCTATTATGTAGGTAGCATTATCGAATAATTTTAGGCTTATGTATAAGTCTACCATATATATATACGTTTTCTAAAGGCAACGTCCGTAGAAAATGGTTATTTTTCTGGGTTAACTAAAACATAGTAAATATATGCACATTTTGCATTGTTATATATTTTTGGATGAACAAAGCAAACCATCAACCAGTGGCGGAACAAGGGGTATGAAAACAGGGGGCCACAGGTATATGGGGGGGGGGGCACCCAAATCGGTATGGTATCCTAAGATTTTATTTAATCACGTTTTCCTTATTGATAACTCAAAAACTATGAGTTAACTCCCTTCACACATTCCATAATCGAGCCACGATAGCGCCACCAATTTGATTATTGACGCTATCGTGAAATTTAACCACGATGAACGCAGACCACGATAGCCTCACAACAATGTCACGCTGCCTGTACGTATGTGTCATATGACGGTCGTAAGATGGTCGCGATGGAGTCATGACAGCTGTAAGACTACGTCACGAATGGAAAATCAACGGTCATTTTGTCGTCACGATAGAGCTACGATAACCACGACAGTGCCATGACGGTACCATGAACGTATCACGATAGCGTCAAGAGCGAGCAACAAGCCTCACGTGTGACGTGGGTGGGGGTTGCCATGGTGATGGAGAAGGAAGGGGGGTAGAGTTGAAGGTGGGAGAAACAGGGGTGGGTACGTGTTGGTGATGGAGGAGGGGAAACGGGGGAGGGGGGTTGTAATAAAGAAGGGGTGTTGGTGGAGAAACGGGGGGGGGGGGGAGGAGAAGGCGTTGTGGTGTTGGTGGGAGGATATGAGTGGTTACAAGGGGGTGGGTGGCATCTCCACGTGCTTAGGGAGTAGGGGGGTAGGAAGTAGGGGGAGGGAGGTGTCACCACGTGCTTAGGGAGTAGGGGGGTAGGAAGTAGGGGGAGGGTGGTGTCACCACGTGCTTAGGGAGTAGGGGGGTAGGAAGTAGGGGGAGGGTGGCATCACCACGTGCTTAGGGAGTAGGGGGGTAGGAAGAAGGGGGAGGGTGGTGTCCCCACGTGGTGATGGACTAGGGGGTAGGGAGACAGGGGAGGGTGGAGGTGAATGAGAAAGGGGGGGAAGGCGGAAGGGGGTGCAAAAAAGGGGGGGAAGGTAGGATTGAAAGCGCGCGTAAAGCTCACTTCACACATTCCATAATTGAGCCACGATAGCGCCACCAATTTGATTATTGACGCTATCGTGAAATTTGTCCACGATAAACGCAGACCACGATAGCCTCACAACAATGTCACGCTGCCTGTACGTATGTGTCATGACGGTCGTAAGATGGTCACGATGGAGTCATGACAGCTGTAAGACTACGTCACAAATGGAAAATCAACGGTCATTTTGTCGTCACGATAGAGTTACGATAACCACGACAGTGCCATGACAGTGCCATGAACGTATCACGATAGCGTCAAGAGCCATGCCTCATGCAACATGCCTCACACGTGGGTGTGTTTTGCCATTGTGATGGAGAAGGAAGGGGGGCTAGAGATGAAGGTGGGAGAAACAGGGTTGTGTTGGTAATGAAGAAGGGGGGAAACGGGGGAGGGGGGTTGTAATAAAGAAGGGGGTGATGGCGTGGCCACCGAGAGACAAGGCCTGATGCATCGCCCGTGACGTCACACCATGTAGTGCCCACCCGCTCCGCTCCCCGTACAAGTTTACCTACCTAATATAATGTTTATCAGTATAAAAGATATACTGTTATCTTCAGAAATGTTTGTTCTATAATATCATCAAATAAAAAATCGTAAAACACAAAAGAAATGCCATTATGAGACTTTCAAGAAATATGCATTAACTTAAACTCTTCGCCATTTAATATTATGCTCGAAAACTTTTTAAATGGAGAATTTCAATAGAAGCGAAATTTAATTAGCTTTCCATTGATATATTTCGTTTAGTCATAAATGAATTAGCAGCATGCATAAATTAGCGTTAACTAAATATTAAAAATCATGAAATCGGGTAATTTCCTACCTAATATATGTTTATCAGTATAAAATATATACTATTATCTTCGGAAATGTTTGTTCTATAATATTATCCAATAAAAAACCGTAAAACACACTAAAGAAATGCCATTATGAGACTTTCAAGAAATATGCATGAACTTAAACTCTTCGCCATTTAATATTTTGCGAGCAAACTTTTTACATGGAGAATAACAATAGAAGCGGAATTGCATTAGCTTTCCATTATTATATTTAGTTTTCTGATAAATGAATTAGAACCATACATAAATTAGCGTTTACTAAATAAATAACCTCATCAATCGGGAAAAATTACCCGATTTCATGATGTTATTTATTTAGTTAACGCTAATTTATGCATGCTGCTAATTCATTTATCAGAAAAGGAAATATATCAATGGAAAGCTAATTAAATTCCGCTTCTATTGATATTCTCCATGTAAAAAGTTTTTCGCAAAATATTAAATGGCGAAGAGTTTAAGTTCATGCATATTTCTTGAAAGTCTCATAATGGCATTTCTTTAGTGTGTTTTACGGTTTTTTATTGGATAATGTTATAGAACAACATTTCCAAAGATAACAGTATATATTTTATACTGATAAACATATATTAGGTAGGAAATTACCCGATTTCATGATTTTTAATATTTAGTTAACGCTAATTTATGCATGCTGCTAATTCATTTATGACTAAACGAAATATATCAATGGAAAGCTAATTAAATTCCGCTTCTATTGATATTCTCCATGTAAAAAGTTTTCGAGCATAATATTAAATGGCGAAGAGTTTAAATTAATGCATATTTCTTGAAAGTCTCATAATGGCATTTCTTTTGTGTTTTACGATTTTTTATTTGATAATATTAAAGAACAAATATTTCCGAAGATAACAGTATATCTTTTATACTGATAAACATTATATTAGGTAGGTAAATTTGTACGGGGAGCGGAGCTGGTGGGCACTACATGGTGTGACGTCACGGGCGATGCATGAGGCCTTATCTCTCGGTGGCCACGGTGATGGTGTTGGTGGGGAAACGGGGGGGTGGATGGAGAAGGCGTTGTTGGGGGTGTGAGTGGTTAAAACAGGGGTGGATCCACTACCCACCCCCTACTCCCCAACCCCTTCTCCCATCACCACGTGGTCATGGGAGTAGGGAGCAGGGAATAGGGGGTGGGTGGCATCACCACGTGGTCATGGGAGTAGGGGGAAGGGAGTAGAGGGTGGGTGGAGTTGAATGAGAAAGGGGGGAGAAGGCGGAAAGGGGTGCAAAAAAGGGGGGGAGGTAGGATTGCAGGCGCGCGTAACGCTTTCTTATCGTCACGATAGACATACGACGATCACGAAAGTGTCACGAAGCTGCTACATAGATAACGATAGCGTCACGATAGACTTACGATAGCGCTGCGTTGGGTACAAAAAGCGAGGAGCTTCCCGATTTTTTAGTGCACGCACTAACTTTTCGTGGCATCGGCCGAGCGCGTCACGAGCGTCACGTTCGGTCACGATGGACCCATAACCAGGACCATGACGGCGCTGTGCATTGCATAGTTGGCGCGTTCGTGGTTCCATTATGGAATGTGTGAAGGGGGCTTAACGGTTTCTTATCGTCACGATAGACATAAGACGATCACGGTAGTGTCACGAAGCTGCTACATAGATAACGATAGCGTCACGATAGACTTACGATAGCGCTGCGTTGGGTACAAATATCGGGGAGTTTCCCGATTTTTTAGTGCACACACTAACTTTTCGTGGCCTCGGCCGAGCGCGTCACGAGCGTCACGATCGGTCACGATGGACCCATAACCAGGACCATGACGGCGCTGCGCATTGCATTGTTGGCGCATTCGTGGTTCCATTATGGAATGTGTGAAGGGGGCTTTACGTAATACTACATGTATAAAGTAATAAGCATAAAGAAGATCAAGGTCATTCATTTCAGCTATAGTAAAAATGCATCGGGTTGTAATTAACTGATAGATAATATGACTTTTTTTTATATAACATAAATAAAATAACACATAAAACTACGTATTCAATACCTAGGTGACAGAAAAACTAAATTGATTTCCATTTTCCTTGACATCCACGAAGGAAATAAATAAATAAAAAAAACATTGTGAAGCGAATTACATCTGTTCTGAAAATAATGTTGATAGGCAATGTGTGTACCCGGAAGATCCCATCCTGTCATTGTCTTGTCAACTGATAAACAATCTTGCGCCACCGCCCCGCATCCGGCACCGCGGCCCTGCGTCACCGTGCTGGGTGGCGCTCCGTAGCCAGGCCAGCTGCAAGCACATACACTGAAGGCGGTACTGAGACGGGAACTGTATGAGGGAGAGTGTCGGTAAGAAGGCCGCAACTGTACCTGAAGACGGGACAGAAGCCTACCACACCAAGACCAAAACCAAGGGAGTTCTATGGCGGGACTCGTCCAATACTGTCTGATCAACTACCTGTAATGGACGGATCAGGTAAAATACAAGTTGTATTAATACTAATTAATACTAATAATTTAATACACTTGAAGCTTATTATTAACATAAACACCAATTTGTGTCTTGGTCTTGCATATAATTTATAGATTTGAACTTTATTTATACTCAGGGAAGGAAGTTTAAGTGAAAGTTGTGTTGTTTACTGTTCCCACGTGTAAAATAATTCAGTGCATATTTTGAGAGAATGAATCTCTCAGACAATTGAGCAGTCCCAGTGTCCTACTATCCCTAATGAGTCTGTTAGATTAGAGCTTAGGACGGAAGGAACGTAACAGAAGTGAGGTGTCCCGTGTGGCAAGGGAGTGGGTGACAAACCTGCGCTAGATTAAAGGCAAAGGAATTTATGATGATCAATATAATTGTAATGGTCATTTTGACCATCTACACCTTTGTTACCATTATGTAGTGCCCACCTTGGGAGTGTACTCTACAGTCCTGGTTACTCCGCTGCCACCACCCACATTAAGTGTGAAAAAATATATGATTGAACCAAAATAAAAGATTTAAGAAAATATGTAAGGACTGGTTGGAAACAGAATGATAACGCGTTAATATATTTCTAATTATAATATATTTAACTCTTTACTGTCTCCATTATGTAGTTATTATACATTCACAAGTTATCTTAATATTAAGTCTTCCTTCCCTCCTATCGATACGCACGCGAAATGCTCAAGTCGTTATCCTAATATAGTTTACTATCTTTGGTAACTTCAGTCGCACTGTTACCCCTTAACGATACGCACATGTAATGCTCAAGTCGTTATCCTAATATAGTTTACTATCTTTGGTAACTTCAGTCGCACTGTTACCCCTTAACGATACGCACATGTAATGCTCAAGTCGTTATCCTAATATAATTTATACGTAGTCTATCCCACTTCCAACTGTTTCCCTCTCACTTATTTTTCTATTTCCTTCTTTTCTCCTTGTCCTCACACGGCTGGCTGTGACATGTTGTGGTTGCCCCCTCTGCTAATTTGTGAGCGCTTGGCCCCCTGGTCCGCCAACAGCATCCTACCTTGGGACCCTAAGTAATGCACTTCATTAGTCTTGGTCAACAAAAGAATCACCAGCAAGTCATGTCTACATCTCTAGTTAACAAACATTTCACAACATACCTTTACCAAGGGCGAGAATATCACCTCCCCACAGGCGACTTAACTCAACGAACGTCGAGCTGCTTCTAAAATTATTCTAACCTAGAATCCCCGTTCTCACCTCCTTTCGCTACGTGTCTAATTACTACTGGTTTAAAATATAAGCCTAACCAGTGATTCAGGAATGAGGCGTGGAGGAAAATTCCTCGTTAGCTTATTGATACTTATGTGTTATTTCATCTCTTTCCCTATTAATGTAATTTCTCGCGTTACATAATCAAGCCTGACCTGTCGTTTGCTCACTTTTTTTAGAATCAATCCATCTTCCACACTGCTTTCCATGATTTTCTGCAATGTTCTTACTTATATAATGATTTCTGATATAACTCTTCATAACTTAGGTCAAAACCGTTATAGAGATTTGGAAAAGATAAATTAAATACATTAATTAGAAAAGAAATGTAATAGAAGGGAAAAAGGATAAGGTGCCGTGACAGCTCATTTCCCAAAGCGCGCATTATAATATGAGTGAAAATCCATAATGGTTTTTTTTTTCGGTCACCTACCTTCTCCCTTGATCAGCGTGGGTGGGCGTGGCGGCGGCGGTGGGCGTGGTGGTGGGCGTGACCGTATTGTGCTTCCTGTACACCTGCTGCTGTACGAAACGCTGCCTACCATGCAAGGTGGGCGTATGTGTTTGTGTGTGTGTGTATGCGTGTGTGTTTGTGTGTGTACGTGTGTGTGTGTGTGTGTGTGTGTGTGTGTGTGTGTATTCATCTAGTTGTATTTTACAGGACCAGAGCAACGCCCGTATGGCTCCGTCTCCATATCAACATTTTTATCATTCATTCTTAGTGGTTAGTGTTGGCCGAAGCCAGCACCCCGGGAGGGGGGTCACAAACCCCGGCTAACACCCGGTACCCAGTCACTGCTGGGTGGACAGGGGCTCGGGTTTTAAGGAAACAGCCCATATGTTTCCGCTCCGCCCGGGGATCGAACCCGGCACTTCTCGGTTGTGAACCGAGCGTGCTAACCACTACACTACGGAGTACCTTCGTGTGTGTGTGTGTGTGTGTGTGTGTGTGTGTGTGTGTGTGTGTCCTTTCATAACTTTCCATTTTCTTACTCATGATAAGTAAATATGTAACATAATCGGCATAGCTACAACAATGAATGATAATAATGATGACAATGGTAATGCTAATGATGATATTTGCACTATCACTATTATTGCTACTTTTATTATTTTCTATATCAATGATGTTGTCATTATTGGTGGTATTATGGTATTATTATTATTTGTATATGCATTACTACTGCCCATGCTACTATTGCTATCCTTACTCCTATACTACTGCGACTACCCCTACTACTACTTCTAAGACTACTTTTACTATGAGAGGTAGTATTGTCATCAGTATCATTATTGCAGAGACGCACTCCAAAACCTACCACACAATTGTCGCCTTCCCTCGGACCACAAGATTTTCACCCCCAGAGACCCGACACCTATCTGAACCCCATCTCGCCTCCAGTGTTCTCGAGCCACCTCAACCAGACCTCTCCTGAAGTAGATTACTCTTATGCATTCTCCACTGAGCCTTATGCATTCTCCACTGAGCCTCATTCCACTTCCCAGAACAAGTCATGCCTGGATGACATAGAATATGAGAGCGCTGCAATTTCTGGTGTTTATGACACCATGAACTTCTTCAAACAGCCGCCACGTATTTCAAAACCTGAGCCTCCTAGACAGCTTTTGCCTCTACCGGTGTATGATGTGCCCAGTGGCGTGCCAACTTGCCTGCAGAAGAAGTCCCCGATCACTCTGCGGGGTCGCGGGGTTAATGCCAGCACCCTCAAGATTGTGCCTCCTGCCGGCAGCGACGTTTCTGTCTCACATGACGGAATAACAACCATGAATATTCACACGACTCTTTCCTCTTTGATGCCACTGGCCAGACAGTTTGGCCTGCGAGCACTGGAGGCGGGTGAGGGAGCTAAGACAGGGGATGAGAGGGAGACGTCTCTGTGCTCTGGACGTGATCAGCAAAGCAGGAAGCGCCCTCTCACTATCGCGCTTGTGGAACTGGATAAGGAATTCCTAGTCAAGTTTAAGTTGGGAATGAACGAGTAATACAACAGCAATCAACAGGAGGAGGAGGAGGAGGAAGAGGAGGAGGAGGAGGAGGAGGAGGAGGAGGAGGAGGAGGAGGAGGAAGAGGAGGAAGAGGAGGAGGAGGTGCTCATTCTAAACCTTGAAACGCTGTCACCTCATCACTTATGAATATCGAAAGGTTTTGGAAAGAATCCGATGAGTTAGGCAACGAGTGCTTCATATCCCGGGTGGCGTCACAGGAGAGCCCTCCCTCCCTCCCTTCCCCCATGATTATGTTATTGCTTATAATCGAATTCATGGCCACAATTGATAGTGCAAACGCTGTCATATGCGTTATCCCGCGACACTTCTATCTATAGGAAACACAAACCAAACCTACCTGAAGGGAGCTCAGAGTAAAAGTTTTCTTGCAATGTTCCTGATTTTTTTTTTTTTTTTTTTTTTGTCATAAGCGAGATGGAATAACAACTTGCTCTCAAATCATTTTTATTATTTTGGTCAATGAAATTAATACATATCAAGGAAAAAGAGGAGCAAGTGCTTTTCTACATATTGTGTATAAAAGGTAAAATAGAATTATTCATATGTCAAGATTCATATATATTAGGGAAGTTATTTGGCTGTACGTTTAGATAAAATAGAGAAAAACACAAAGTATGACCCTGTGCTCACTCTGTTTCTGTGTCATCATCAGGCAGGACGGATTCAGGCAGTGATCCATGCAGACTCTTAGCTTTAGATTTGCCTCAACATATAATAGTGATTGAAGCATGTGGGGCATACTCCCCTACCTTACATTTATGAGATGCAGAGAATAGCAAAACCCGATATATCGCATAGATTGTTGACAGAAATTACTCGAGTTTATTTAGATTCTTAACAGAAATTACTCGAGTTTATTTTGATTGTAAACAGAAATTACTCGAGTTTATTTAGATTGTTAACAGAAATTACTCGAGTTTATTTAGATTGTTAACAGAAATTACTCGAGTTTATTTCGAATTTATTTCTTGACATTGACCAGTCGTATCAGTCCCGGTAAAACAGAAAGGAAGGCGGCAGGATAGAGTTATTTCAAAATCAGCCTTCGTTAACTAAGAGCTCTGGTGCTGGAGTGACTAAAGTGTCTAATACCTATTATTATTATTAACGTTATTAGATACTTCGGTATTAGATACTTTAGGCGTGACGGTCATGTAACGCTGAGCATGTATAGCTGGGCGCATGATTTACAAGGGGATGATAAGTGTAAGTGAGAGAGGTGAATTTACTGAGGCGATGGAAATATCATATACATTTTTCTATTACATTTTTTATATGGTTGTAAATGGATGACTTTCTTGTTAATTTAATCACAGGCATGTTTTTTTGTTCTCTCTCTCTCTCTCTCTCTCTCTCTCTCTCTCTCTCTCTCTCTCTCTCTCTCTCTCTCTCTCTCTCTCTCTCTCTCTCTCTCTCTCTCTCTCTCTCTCTCTCTCTCTCTCTCTCTCTCTCGTATAAGTTAGATCATGATAAGATACACCGGTAACAGCTTTCTGTGACTGTAATTTTGATTAGTCGTACTACACAGATTTCATTTTATGTAAAGTGCGTAACAACTTGGGGGGAAAAAATGGTCAATATTTTCTCAGCTTTTTTCAATAATTAATCATTATTTCAGGACATGAATTCACTCTACTTGCATAGTGACTTCATACTGGGAAGGAAACAACAAAAAAATAGATAATTACGTTTATACTATTCATAAGAAAAAAAATATAGCTATATATAAGGAAAAAACCGCTAATGTATATCGTGTTCCTGAGGTGCAATGGTGCTCTGGTGTCACCGTTTTCTTACTCCCAAATGATGTTCCCCTAAAACCTAGTGTGTTGTTCCATATTAAGTATGTATGCCGCTTAACAGAAGTACATAAGAAGCTGAAATAAGACTGTAGATTCTTCAATAGTTACTGTTCGCTCATCATTTTCTAAGGGCGCAGCAGGACAGAAGATGGAGCTAACAGGGATAACTTGTATATAATATTTAGTGATCGTGAATTTGATTTCTTTACCCCCACACCCCCCACCAGCACCCCTCCTCACCTATCCTATACCGACCCACCTCCCGTCGCCTCCTTCTCAACCCTAGTTTACATCATCTATCATGACGATGTTTTAACAAAGCGGCGATGAGTTTATCCACGTATATGTAAGGTCACGCATCCCATGTGCCAAGAATCTGGAGGGCGTGGGTAATTACTAATTACCTACGTAGGGATGCTTGAGCCAAGAGATAGAGTGGAAGAATTGTCAAGTATTTAATTTGAAGTTCAGCCTTCGCTTTAACATGAAGCTGGCTCGCGAGGGTGAACGGAGAAAGTCGCTACAGAGAAGAAAGTGTTGTTTGAGAAACTCTGCGGTTACGTTTTGCCAGGTTTCACGTACGTCCTAGAGTTTTATGCAATATTTTTTTTTTTATTATTATTACTATTATTATTGTTATTATTATCAGTATTATTATCATCATCATTATCATTTTTATAAAAAATAAATTATTGATGTTATTATTTCATTATTATTGTTATTATTTTTGTTATAGCTAATTATAATTATTATTATTACTATTAAATTATTATTTGATTAAGATTACCATTATTACTATATGTCATTATAAGTATCATTATTATCATTGTTATGTTATTATTATTATTATTATTATTATTAATATTATTATTATTATTATTATTGTTTTTATTATTATTCGGCCAGAGCGTTACTATTATTGACAAAAGTCTCGCTCGCTTTCTCGCTCCCAGTGCGGCACCCTAATTATCATAAATGCTTGTCCTAATTATCATTATACCTTCGCTTGAAGCGATGTGATCTAACTAATGCTGCTGCTGGTTATATGCAAGGTGTTCATGAATAATTATGTGCACAATAAAAGTGTTAAAAACACGCATTTTTTTCAGTTTTTCTTTCTGGCTCAGGATTATTATGAAATATCTTGGTTGAAGAATTGAAGGGGGGGGGGGGGCATGGAGGCAAGGACCCACTACTGAAGGGGGCGTGGTGGAGGGTGAAAAGACTGATCTATCATGACGATGTTTTAAAGAAGCGGCGAGAAGTTTATCCACTCCTATGCAATGTCACGCGTCCATCTGATTTCGATCTTTAATCTAATGCCTGTGTTTGATATTCACCACCATTACTGTCAGTGTGAGTGTACAAAATGCTTGCTTTAGGTTCTGTTTATTCGTATTTGGCTAAAATTTTCACATGTGTCTTCTCATCTATATAGAGAGTATGTGGTAATGGATGATACTGGAAGCACATTTTTTGATCTAGCGATAATAACACAAGGATACCAGCGACCGTACAAATAGATCTATAAAAATATGATCATGATAGTCCAAGCATATATTGTTATGAAACCTGTACACAGACTATAAAAGATTATATATTGGTAGAGTTTGAGTACTATATCAGACAAAGCTAGCTAAGTAGACTCCGTAATGGGCTTATTTTGGGGCTTTGTACTGGGCTGGGTGGCCTTTTTTTTTTTTTTTTTTTTTTTTCTTCTCCTGGCCAGTTCTTTGTGATGTAAAAAAAAAAAAAAAAAAAACTAAGCAGCACCACCTACATAGATATCTCGTGCTTGTGTGAGCTCGCTAATACAAACACTGAACATTACTAGGGTTAATAGTAAACAAATTACAATGTGAATAGCATAGTTAGGGCCTCGTAGCTGGAAATGACGAAACATGATACATAATTCTATCATCATTTTCATGTTATATGTTAAATCAATATACGAATACTGAACATAATTATTTCTGGTTAAAGGTAAACAAGATATATTATTAATTATGTATAGCCAAGACCTCGTAGTTGGAAATGAGGTAATATTATCTTCGCACCACAGAGTAAACATTCTTAACCCCATGAGACCCATAACGTAACTTCCATTGTAATTTAGCTACCATTAGACGATTTTTAGTGAATATAAGCAATATTTTTTAGATATGACCGGTTTAGTATTCTTGCACACTAACTAATTTGGTATATTAAGCTACTTTTTTATTTCAATGGCTAACAACAGACGATTTTTTATAGCAAAGGAAAGATCTGGGCGTGAAGGGGTTGAGACTGTTTTCGTGTATTGGTATGTGAGGAGCGAGGAATGTGTCCAGAGTGTGGTGCAAGGGCATAAATTAGACGCATGAGGGTATAGTGGTTGCCTATCTATCATACTGGTCACGTAATACCCCTTTCTTGCTCCTCCCTCTCGCCCACTCTATATCTAACCAACTCTTAAATAGGGACAAAAGAAATGAAAGCGAAAGAGACAAAAGAGACTATACCACATAATAAGAGAGGGCATGGTAGAAGAAAAAGATGAAATGGATGAACCTACCACTGATAAAACTAAGTAAGACGTGGTAGCTACTAATACTACTATCACCATCACCACTACTATTACCAATACTACCAATACAAATACCACTACTACCAATACTACTACTCGTCTACTTCTATTACTACCACTACCACCATCACCACTACTACTACTACTAAAATCTTCATAATAGTAACAAGAGCACTTAATCATATGAATTCTATGACTGTGGGGATAAAACATGACAATAATGATGACATACCAAAAAAACGAATACACATAAATCCTAATTGCACTCTCTCCTACCAGGTAAGTTTGAAAGTTGACCAGCAACACACTGGATCACACTCAACGCAGCGGCCCATGGGAGTGCGTGAGTACAGCCACACACTTCTTCCTTAGCATAGTATACCCATTAACCCCTGCTGACCTCCCTTGTTTTTCAGGGACCTTTAATCCTTTTGACTTTTGACAGTGTTATGGTGACTCTGAAGATGGTTTTCTGCTCCCTCGACACCATCACCACCACGACATATTTGCCATTACCACTATCACCACCACCAGTCAGCTTTTAACACCACCATCATCACCATCACCACTATCACTACCTCCAGTTACCTATGTGATGGTGATGGTGGTTGTGATGATATATTATCACAACCACTATCACCATCACCAACATCACCTAACCATCACCAATATCACCTAACCATCACCACAACCACCATGACCCTCCTATCACCATCGGCTTTCACCATGGAGCCACACCACTATACCAACGCTGCTCACACGGACCATCACCACCACCATCACCACCACCACCGCTGTGATAATAATTGAGGTAAATTTTGTCATGGCATAATAAATCACATCATTTTATTCATTCTGTGTTTACCTTTCTGTTTATACCTGTTGATACGAGTCACATTATTTTGTGTGTTTTGTTTAACCTGAATCTACGTATCTTTTTGCCAGGAAGGGAGGAAAGGACTGCCTGGAAAGGAGAAAAAAAGTGAATGTGCCAAAGAAAAGGTTAAAAAGAATTCGTCTGAGACCCGTAAAGAAGTTCCCAACCAAAGACAAGAGAATGATCTGACCTTGATCCACCACCATCTGGGTTTACTGAAGGTGTGTACTATATATATGTTATACCTAATAATATAATATATATGATATACAACGAGGCGATTATATTAAAATATATTGAATTTGATATGAGTAGATAGCTATTGGGAATGTGATTTCAGGGGGGATGGGGTTGTCACTTCCAGGGTCATGTGAATTAGGATCATATACCGTTTATTTTATCATATACTAAGGAATTGTACCCTGAAACACGATACAGTCAAGGAATCTGATATACTTTACATAATTGACTTAATTAACGAAGAGGTAATACAGGCAAAGGGGGGATGGGGGGGTGGGGGGAATAAGAGGGGTGTGACTTCCAGGGGGATGTGAGATCAGGAGGGGGGTTGGGGGTGTCACTTCCAGAGGGGGATGTGATTTCAGGGGGGAATGGGGGGTGTCACTTACATGGGGATGTGGTTTCTGGGGGGGGATGGGGGTGTCAGTTCCAGGGGGATGTAATTTCAGGGGGGGGGATTTCAGGGGGGGATGGGGATGTCACTTTCAGGGGATGTGATTTCAGGGGGGTATGGGGGTGTCACTTTGGGGGGGTGATTTATAAGGGGGATGGGGGTGTTACTTCCAGGGGGATGCGGTTTCTAGGGGGATGGGGGTTGTGTCACTTTCAGGGGGATGTGGTTTCTGGGGGGATGGGGGTGTCATTTTCAGGGATGTGGTTTTTTGGGGGGATGGGGGTGTACTTCCAGTGGGCGATGTGATTTCAGGAGGGATGGGGTGTTACTTTGGGGTGGGTGATTCATAGGGGGGATGGGGGGTGTTACTTCTAGTGGGATGTGATTTCTAGGGGATTGAGGTTGTGTCACTGGCAGGGGATGTGGTTTCTTGGGGGATGGGGGTGTCACTTTCAGGGGGATGTGGTTTCTTGGGAGGGATGGGGGGGTGTCATTTGCATGGGGGATATTGTTTTAGGTGTCCGGGGGGGAGGGGGGACTGGGATTTCTTAGGACTGAATAATGATCCCCAAAAATCAAAGTCATTGGGACCTGGGGTGTCCTGGGGGGAGGGGGGACTGGGGTCTCTTAGGACTGAATTATCATCCCCAGAAGATCAAAAGATATGGGGTCTTGGGGTGTCCGGGGGAGAGGGGGGACTGGGGTCTCTTAGGCCACACTGATGGTCCCCAAAAGACCAAAATATATGGGGTCCTGGGGTGTCCGGGGGGGAGAGGGGGGACTGGGGTCATTTAGCCCACACTGATGGTCCCCAGAAGACCAAAAGATATGGGGTCCTAGGGTGTCCGGGGGGGAGGGGGGACTGGGGTCTGTTAGGCCACAATGATGGTCCCCAAAAGACCCAAAGATATGGGGTCCTGGGGGTGTCCGGGGGGCAGGGAGGACTGGGGTCTCTTAGGACACACTGATGATTTTTTTTTTTTTTTTTTTTTTTTTACATTTGTGCCTATAGCGCCTGTAGGCAGTGGTGACCCAGGGCTCGGATGGTAGGCTCTGGAGGTTCACTTGAGGGCTGTGATGATGGTTGGTCCTCGCCCGTGGTGGCGCAGGCAGGATTCTTATAGTGACGCCTGTGATTAGAGGCTCATGCCGCCCCCCAGTGTCCTCCGATGCACTCGCAATCGAAGGTAGAGTTGATGGGCAGGGCATGTGGGTGTTCTTAGGCCACTCGACGGTGCAGAAATGTTTTGGGTTTCTTCAGACGATCTACAGACGACCAAAGGACTTGGGGTTCTGGGGTGTCCGGGGTCGTGGGGGGACTAGGGTCTCTGTAGAGACCATGATCCCCAGAAGACCCTTGGAGTGTGGTGGCCGTGCCTGTTGGAGAATGTGATACCCGTGGCAGGGTGGCACTGCCCGCAAGGGGTGAAGAGGTGTTGTGCCGCGGTGCCTCTCTTGATGCACGAGGCTCGTGTGGGAAGGTTTCGTTTTGGTCGTAGATAAACCTTCCCAAAGAGTAAACAAGGTAGAGGATGAGGTGTGCCATCGCCCACCCAAGGAGACAATTTTGTGTGTAGCTCAAATAAGTCTCCAATAGCATTTCCCTGTTGTGAATGAGGCAATGGTAGTACCTCAGGTGGGGGAGGTTGTCATTGTACCCCCCCACCACGGTCACCCACCCCCACCAGCTGCTCCCAGGTGATAACGTGCAAGCATCATACAGGTTATTTACCCTAGGGGGCTGGAACACCCCGAGCCACAACAACCCACTGTTTCTTGCAAGCCCTCGGAATGTCGATAAGATTCCTCCATGAGGGCTGGAAAAATCCAGGTAGGCGTGAAGGGCGACCCGAGTATGTAGACATCATCGTCATGAAGCCACACTGATGGCTGTCACTTCAGTGAGGGCAGTGCACAGTTTAAAGTCTTTATGGTGACTCCCTCCTTATTTATCTGTTCGACCTTTCTGGCGAGGAGCGAGGACTTCACACTTCCCAGGGTCTTGGCCAACCGTACGTACATGTACATACGCACACACACCACATGTTATTATTTGATGGGTCACACATATTCATGGGTTCAGTATTTGATGTACTACGGTGTGTTTCTCGGCACCTTACTTATCCTGCATCACGCATCACTTTTACTTTCTGCTTAGCTCAGGTACGAGTGTGTTAATGGTGTTGACAGCGTGTACTTAGCAGTCGTTGTTCTCGCCTTGCAGGGTGTTACAGGCAGCCTGGGTGACGCATGGCATAATGGCGCGTGTTTGTCACCACGATGGAGTACCTCATAATGGCCTCGCTTCATGATGGAATGCATGATTGCTCACTTATCGTGTTTAACAATCATTTATTTCTCTTCATAGGTATTATGGAATCCCTGTAGCATTGAGAGACGTGAGAAATTGTTTGTATTTATATGTATGATTATTTACTTATAGAATATACATGATAAGAAATTATGTCGCAAAAATAATGAATGATTTTGTTTTTCTACAGGACGCTTGCAGATATACGCAATGCTTGATATTTCCCCGTAAAAACGTAATTAATTATTGCCTTACAGGATATAATGATTGGTTATCGACTTACGTGATATGACTGATAATTATATAATTGTTTTCTTACAGAATTGTTGATTTTAAGGATATCATGACTCATGAGTAATGTTGTATTTCAGGTTATCATGTGAAAAAAAATGTATATGATAAAAGTGTTTTTGATGCAAATTTCGTGACACAAAGCTATCAAGAATCATCGTGTTGGAGGCTATTCAGAGTAATTCTTATGTTGCAGGTTGTAATGAACACTTATAATGCAGGTTACTTTAAATATCTGTTATTATAAGTCTTACTAGAAGAAAACATTTTGCTTTGCGTTGCTTCTTGCGAGATAGGGGGAATAAATCTTACTTTTGCATGATAACATAACCAACTCATTTTCAAGTTATTTTCAGGATGAATTTACTAAAAACCTGAATAATCCTTGTCCTACAGATATATAATAAAAAAACTCAACTTTCAGATATATAACGATAAGTTGCTTTTCAGGACACAATTACAAAGATAACCAACTCATTTTCAGGATGAATTTACTAAATACCATCTGAATAATCTTTGTCTTACAGATACAGTGAATAGCCTTCTTTCAGAGATATAATTAAGTTGTCTTTCAGAACAGAATGACGAAAAACCTTCAATACCTCAGTTAAATACCTCAGTTAAATACCTCAGTTAAATACCTCAGTTAAATACCTCAGTTAAATGCCTCAGTTAAATACCTCAGTTAAATAACTCAGTTAAATGCCTCAGTTAAATACCTCAGTTAAATGCCTCAGTTAAATACCTCAGCTACATACCTCAGTTAAATACCTCAGTTAAATACCTCAGTTAAACACCTCAGTTACATACCTCAGTTAAATGCCTCAGTCAAATACCTCAGTTAAATACCTCAGTTAAATGCCTCAGTTAAATACCTCAGTTAAATACCTCAGTTAAATACCTCAGTTAAATACCTCAGTTAAATACCTCAGTTAAATGCCTCAGTTAAATACCTCAGTTAAATACCTCAGTTAAATACCTCAGTTAAATGCCTCAGTTAAATACCTCAGTTAAATACCTCAGTTAAATACCTCAGTTACATACCTCAGTTACATACCTCAGTTAAATACCTCAGTTAAACACCTCAGTTAAATACCTCAGTTAAATACCTCAGTTAAATACCTCAGTTAAATACCTCAGTTAAATACCTCAGTTAAATACCTCAGTTAAATACCTCAGTTAAATGCCTCAGTTAGATACCTCGCAATTAAATACCTCAGTTAAATACCTCAGTTAAATACCTCAGTTAAATTCCTCAGTTAAATACCGCAGTTAAACAAACACCTCAGTTAAATACCTCAGTTAAATACCTCAGTTAAATACCTCAGTTAAATACCTCAGTTAAATACCTCAGTTAAATACCTCAGTTAAATACCTCAGTTAGATACCTCAGTTAAATACCTCAGTTAAATACCTCACTTAAATACCTCAGTTAAATACCTCAGTTAAATACCTCAGTTAAATGCCTCAGTTAAATGCCTCAGTTAAATACCTCAGTTAAATACCTCAGTTAAATACCTCAGTTAAATACTTCAGTTAAATACCTCAGTTAAATACCTCAGTTAAACACCTCAGTTACATACCTCAGTTAAATACCTCAGTTAAATACCTCAGTTACATACCTCAGTTAAATGCCTCAGTTAAATACCTCAGTTAAACCCCTCAGTTAAACACCTCAGTTACATACCTCAGTTAAATACCTCAGTTAAATACCTCAGTTAAATACCTCAGTTAAATACCTCAGTTAAATACCTCAGTTACATACCTCAGTTAAATGCCTCAGTTAAATACCTCAGTTAAACCTCTCAGTTAAATACCTCAGTTACATACCTCAGTTAAATGCCTCAGTTAAATACCTCAGTTAAACCCCTCAGTTAAATACCTCAGTTAAACCCCTCAGTTAGATACCTCGCAGTTAAATACCTCAGTTAAATACCTCAGTTAAATACCAAAGACCTTTAATACCTTTCCCTGTCGCTCCAGTATCGCCTTGTTCCTTTGGTTCCCTCCCCCCTGCGCCCACCCCCGTCCCCCCTGCCTCCTGCCTGTGCCCCCCCGTGCTCCCCCCTGTGTCATCCCCCCCCCCCCCAAGGGACTCGCATGCACCACCCTCGTTCAGGAGGTTAAGCCGCTCGCCCCTGAACACGCCAGGAGCTCCATCATCAATAACACATAACGACGCTGCCCTCAAGAAAGTGCTGTAATCCCTTCATCGTAAGTTCTATCCCACTGTTTACATGATAGGCAAGGTGAATGAATGGCTAGAGAATGAAAAATAAGTGTAAAATGTTGAGACTCATAAAAAAGAGTTTGAGTTGTTTTAAAGAAAGTTGTACAATTGGTGCCTTAGGTTAGATTCATGGGTTGGTGCAGTGTGTGTGTGTGTGTGTGTGTGTGTGTGTGGTGTGTGTGTGGTGTGTGTGTGTGTGTGTGTGTGTGTGTGTGTGGTGTGTTGTGTGTGTGTGTGTGTGTGTGTGTGTGTGTGTGTGTGTGTGTGTGTGTGTGTGTGTGTGTATTGTGTGTGTTGTGTCTGTGTGTGTGTGGTGTGTGTGTGTGTGTGTGTGTGTATGTGTGTGTGTGTGTGTGTGTGTGTGTGTGTGTGTGTGTGTGTGTGTGTGTGTGTGTGTTGATTGAGCTTCCACAAGTGTCTTTAAGTCATGCTAGGAAATGACTGTAATGACACCTATTAGGATCTTTATTACTTGACGCTTTATGTGTTTGTGATTGATGCACTGAATTAAGTGTGTGTGTGTGTGTGTGTGTGTGTGTGTGTGTGTGTGTGTGTGGTGTGTGTGTGTGTGTGTGTGTGTGTGTGTGTGTGTGTGTGTGTGTGTGTGTGTGTGTGTGTGTGTGTGTGTGTGTGTGTGTGTGTGTCATTATTATAAGTCAGATACATATTTTTGTTATCTTTATGGCCTGATTTTAAAGGTATATTATAAGGTGTGATGTGTTGAGTATGTAATTTTTGTTCTCTCTCTCTCTCTCTCTCTCTCTCTCTCTCTCTCTCTCTCTCTCTCTCTCCTCTCTCTCTCTCTCTCTCTCTCTCTCTCTCTCTTCCTCTCTCTCTCTCTCTCTCTCTCTCTCTCTCTCTCTCTCTCTCCTCTCCTCTCTCTCTCTCTCTCTCTCTCTCTCTCTCTCTCTCTCCTCTCTCTCTCTCTCTCTCTCTCTCCCCTGCAGGTCCAGACAGATTTCAAGGTTGGATTAATGGACCGATGCTCCTCAACATTATGGAAGGTAAGCGTCCCAATCTTCTTTCTTTAGTAATAACGTTTTTTTTCTGATATTTATTCAGGTTTTCATCAAAATCATTGTTATAATCTATCATTGTATTATATTATGCATTGTATTGTTGTTATTGTATTATTGTTGTTGTTGTTGTTCTTCATCATCATCTTTTTCTTCTACTTTTCTTCTTCTTCTTCTTCTTATCAGTACCACCGTGTTACCACGTGTTATCTACATGTATTTACACACACACACACACACACACACACACACACATACACACATACACACATACACACACACACACACACACACACACACACACACACACACACATACACACACACACACACACACACACACACACACACACACACACACACACACACAAGGTCGTTACAGGTACAAGTAGTCAAAGCTCCTCCTTCTCTCTCCTCACTGGGCTGGAACCATTAACGAGGCACCCATTAACTCCCCGTATACTTACAACTGAGACTACGCTAAAACGTTTTACTTGACGCGTTCTTCTCATTGTTCCTGATAAGATCGTCCCCCCGAGCGGCTCATAGGGACTCAGTGGCTCTTCCAAGGCTCCTCCTGCGTGTTTCCTGGCTCAATGCACCAAAATTGGCAAGTGAATTAGAGTTTGGATCTCGTAGATTCGTTATGTTAATCACTTAAACACAAACAGACTCCTGTAACTGAATTAGGACATCCGGACACTGCAATTGTGGGTGGGGTTAACTCCATTTTCTATTAAACTTCATCGGTAGGAGGGGCTTCTTGCAAGGCTACCCTGTTTATTGGCCGGTGTGGACAGTGACGTCGGTAAAAGGGCGGGGTTAGGTATCAGAAACTCGAGAGGTGATTGGCCGCCCGAGGGGAGTCGTGGCTGGGTGAGGGGAGACTGTTGCATTATGTTATGAGGGAGGTGTAGCCAAGGATAATGCACGTTCAATGATTGGCTGTCGGTGTCGATATGTGTCGGGACGGAAGGTGTAGTTACGACAACAAATCAGCTAACAGTTGTGCACCTGCCTTCCCCTCAGACGGGAGTGGACTGAGGCGGCGAGGGGAAGGGAGAAGCCAGTCTTGAGCAGCCCTACGCGCCCCTCACTCTTCCCTCACGCCACGACCCGCTCATAAGCAGGTAAGGACGTAGCGCCGTGATTAGTGACTTCCAAAGACTCATTCGTGCTCTTGTCTCGTGTTTTCGTGTCTTTATGAATACGAAAAAGTGTGGACTGTTAGGATCTTGAAGGTTAGCGGCCGCGTGTTAAAACCTCGACTCCGTAACTGAAAACTTGTTCGGAAAGAATCGGCCTCCGGTATATATTGCGTCACGTCCCAGGTGTAATCGTCAGGTGATTAACGAAGAATCAACAGCCCATTAACCACCCACGGTAATTATCACTGCATTCTCTGTTTCGTGTCTTTGATTAGGGTTGTGTTCAAGCGCCAACTAACTGTAGAGAATTACGAAAGATGATTATGAAAGGTGATGCAAGGAGGACTGTAAACGTTGATTGGCCTATGCAGCGGGTAGATATAATGCGGTGATAGGTTGGTGAATAAGATGGAGTGTTTATGGTGTGTGTGTGTGTGTGCATGTGTGTGCGTGTGCGTGTGTGTGTGCGTATGAGTGGTTATTCCGGCTGATGTGAAGATTACCATGTGGACAATGAGACAATGATAAGAAAAAATGAATTACCTACACAAGAAACATTTACGCGAATCTCAATGGGTTCGTATACATTAAAACATAAAAGAGGGAAACAGTAAATTGTCGCTCATAATAAAATCGTTATTTCCCTGTTTCCACGCCTTTACCTCGCCTTGAAAAGTTAAAGATGACTATACAATTATACTATATAATTGTGATGCAACGTTAATGAATGCAGAAGGAATGGGCGAGCATGTATGTGGTCGGCGGAGGACATAAACAGGGTGGCTGCCGCTCGCCCCGCTCGCTCCCGTTGAGGGCGGCGCGTCGTTGTGAAAGACCAAGCGAAGACAAGCGGGGAAAGAAAGCCTTCAAGGTGTTTATTTGCTATCGCCTTTTATCTTACTTAATTGTAAATGAATGACACTAAATGTATCCCTTCTGTGAGATTTTCTTAACTTCTTGAGGGGAACTATAGATAGATGGCTAGATTCTAAGTGTTGTCTTGCAGCTTAGCGAGTTTTATTTTAATGTGAAGAGTATATTTATGGCTCAAGAGCACTCTGCGTGACTTGAAGGGACGGTTTGAACCTCAGAATTAAGTAATATTTGCCTCCACATGTAATTATTCGGTGATTATCGTTAGTGATCCTCCGGTGAGTGAATATTTCAACGGAAACTTAGTATAGACAAATCCAAAACGTTGTCATTCATGAGGGATTGAATATGTTCCTTCGTTTGCGTCTCTTTCCCCTTGGATATAAACTAAAATACCAAAAACCTCATCGGTTACATTATTTAGATGACAATGAACGGCGAAGAGTACGCAAAATCGCCAATTAACTCTCCTCTTCCGATGCATGTTTACTTGAATGCGTGTAATTGATAACTGTATGTTGCTTCCGATGTAGCTAGACTAAGGAAAATGACAAGGCGAAGAGCGGTCACCACCATCCCTGCCGCCTGTCTCTCCGCCCCGCGCTGAGACGAAGCGGCCAGGCCAACATCTGTGAGACCTGTAAAGGATACTATAAATGGCTAAGTGGTTCCGCTAGCCAGCATTACGAGTGCCAAGGGGGCCGCTATTCAAGTAGCCTATATATACATCACGGTAACCGGCCGCCACTCCAAGACAAGACCCCCGCAAATCACTGGGTCACAAAGGTGTCAGTGTGCTGTGGCGTGCCGTGATATGATGTGCTGATTATTGTGCTCACAGTAAGGTATAGTGATACGCTGAAGTGCTGATGAAAAGAATTAATAAAGTTATGAAAAATGCATGAACGCGGTTAAGGTGCGCTGGTGCTGTTTTGACATTGGGAACGTTGCGCTGAAATACAGGTAAAGAGATAAATACAGTGAGTATTTGAGGTAATGAACGTATATATATATATAGAGAACAGAAATACAGCGAACCCTTATAATAATCTACAACTATATTTCAGAGGCAAATTTTCGCCTGCACACAACCAGCGGTGATATATTCTCAACAACGCGATCGTATCAGAAATCGACAGACTTTTGCACAAACACGAAATATTATCAGCTAACAAATATAAATAACGACGCTTTTCTAATCCGTGTCCCTTACAAAACATAGTCAAGAAAACAATTACAACTTATAACCAGCTAACTGTAAAGAGGCTGGCTGGCTATAGAGGGGAAAAGGGGACTGGGGAGAGAAGGAGGGAGGGAGGGAGGGAGGGAGAGGAGAGAGGGAGAGAAGTAGTTGTAATCTCCAGAGGGCGGGAGGACGCATTCCATTGTGTTTCCCGATCAATATAATTCCGTCCCTCGAGAGATGAGAGAGAGAATCGGATCATTTTTTTCCCCCTCTAACCCTGTCGGGGAATTTACTCCACGTGTTTCTGTTATAGTGCCTTGCATCGCCTTCTTAGCGGCGCGCAGAGGGGAATTTTTCAGAGGTTTCAAGGAGTAAGAGATTAAAGATATAAATAGTTAAAGATAGAAAGCAGGTGAAGGGTAAGAAGAGTGTGCATGAGGTCCTTATGGGTTTTGTGTGTATATATAATTATGATCTTGATATAGCGGCGTGTGATGAGAGGAGGATGTGTTTACGATAGCGAAAATACGTATACTTGTGAAACGGAGATGGATGTAAATACTCATAATGTAAATAGAAGTTACTTAAATGTTAAAGGATATATAAATGTGTGGTTTGGATTTTGTGAAAGAGAGGATAGAGTGTTAGTTAAATTATCGTGAAGCGATACAGCACGAATACAAAGAAAGAGAGATGTACTGAATGATGATGGACTTAGCAATGTAGTGATACGGAAATGAGAACAGCATGACTGACGTATATGTCAAGTGAGAGATAGGAATCCAGTGCAGTGACACTTTAATATGATGCAATCAGATATAATATAACGTGGGGACAATATTATGAGTTATGAGCAAGAGCGTATCCTTAATATGCGCCTCACTGATATGATTCCGCTGACACAGGACAGAGGACAAGTTCTTATCATTCTGCATTAATTCAGTGTTTACTTACGATACATGTACAATTGTACATGCATCAGTATTAGGGAGGCCGTGGCTGAGGAGTTAATGCCTGCATGTGGTAATTCAGTGATAATTTAAAAATCATGTAATCGTCGAGTGACCTAAGAACACCCACATGCTGCCCATCAATTATATACCTCCGACGGTGAGTGCATCGGAGGACACAGGGGGGCGGCATGAGCCTCTAATCACAGGCGTCACTATAAAAATCATGCCTGCGCCGCCACGGGCGAGGGCCAACCATCACAGCCCTCAAGTGAACCTCCAGGGCCTACCATCCGAGCCCTGGAGGTCACTGCCTACAGAAGGTATATGCATAAAAGTAAAAAAAAAAATGCATGTAACGTGAAAAAGGGGATTCAGCACGCTCCACTATCACCTTATGTAAGTGAATAGATTAACTCATGCGATACTGCATGATTGCATACTTATTTCCATGCAAAAATTGATAAACGACTGAATTAAATCAAGGGAGAGGATCACTATCGCAGCGGTGTGGGTGAGGTAAAAAAAATAATCGATATCGTAGAGCGTGAAGAAGACAGTGAATGGACCTTCCCAGATTCCCGAGTGGATATGGTGAAAGAACATTGACGGCGCTATGCCACGGTGCTCATCTCTGTGGCTACCGCTTTTTGAGTGTATGACGAGTTACATACGTGTTCTTGTGTTTTTTTGTAGCCTGGCGAGAGAGAGAGAGAGAGAGAGAGAGAGAGAGAGAGAGAGAGAGAGAGAGAGAGAGAGAGAGAGAGAGAGAGAGAGAGAGAGGAGAGAGAGAGAGAGAGAGAGAGAGAGAGAGAGAGAGAGAGAGAGAGAGAGAGAGAGAGAAGAGAGAGAGAAGAGAGAGAGAGAGAGAGAGAGAAGAGAGAGAGAGAGAGAGAGAGAGAGAGAGAGAGAGAGAGAGAGAGAGAGAGAGAGAGGAGAAGAGAGAGAGAGAGAGAGAGAGAGAGAGAGAGAGAGAGAGAGAGAGAAGAGAGAGAGGAAGAGAGAAGAAGATAGAGAGAGAGAGAGAAAGAGAGAAGAGAGATATCATAATTATAAACAGACTAACTGACTATCTATCTAACGGACAAACTGATAGAAAAATAGACAAACAGAGACAAACAGAACCAGAAATAGACAGAAACAAACAGACAGACAAGGAAGTAGAGAGACATGAACAAAATCAAACAAAGAGAGTACATGGAGATGGCAATCAGCGGCAATGCCACGTGTACACCGAAAGCTACTGTGCTAAAATTAATGCACGGTAGAATCCTGATTTATATCGCCACAATATTATTACCTGTGCGTGTATGTGACTGGGGGGAAGGGGACTTAGTTGAGTTTAGTGACATGGAAGAAATCACTATCATATCGCTGCGTAGTATAATGTCATGTCCCTCTTGTCATATAGGTCACTGTAATCATCACCATTATCAGCATTAATTAAAAGATATACGGTGGAATTATTATATATGTATTATTTAATTAAGAGAGATTATGTATAGAAAAATGAAAATGGAAAGAAACTAAAGCAAAAAAGGGAGAACATACCTGAAGATTGTGCAAAAAAAAACCATGGGAAAAAAATCTATGAGGTGATGAGTATGTTTTCGGGAGGGAGCGGGACGGAGGTGGTTTTATCGCGGCACTCTGCTCTGTCTCCGCGACCCTTTTTTAAGTTTGTAAAAAAAATTGCTCCTAACAACCTTAGTAAAAAGGAAAGAAGAGGCGAGGCAGGGGGACGAAGGCGAGGAAGAAGAACTGAAAGGCTAGCTGAAGAAAACAAAAGAATAACCGTATAGGAGAAGACAAAAAGGAAGCAACCATAGCAAGTGAAATGGAATGCAAGAATCCGAAAAGGGGATGAAAAGGAGGAGTAGAAAAAGAAAAAAGAAGAAAATACATGGTAGATGAGGAGGAAGAGAAAAAGAATAAGAGTAATGAAAAAAAAGTTGAAGAAAAGAAAACAAAAATAGACGAGGGAAGGAAGAGGAGTAGGAAGAGAAAAAAATCAGAGTAATCAAATAAAAGGTGAAGAAAAGAAAACAAAAATAGACGAGGGAAGGAGGAAGAGGATAAGATTGTAAATAATAGAAGGAGAGGAAGAGAAAAAATATATGAGTAATAAAAAAAAAGGAAAGCAAAGGAAACAAAATTAGACGAGGGAAGGAAGAGGAGGAGGAAGAGGATAAGATTGGAAATAATAGAACTAGAGGCGGGGGAAAATTTCTAACCCGTGAGAGGATTAGACTAGAGGGTTCGAGTACTAAAATTTACCACGTATGCGCTTTGATCCCTCCTGTACGAGCTATTAGCGTCATAATCCACTCGAGAGGCGTTGCGAGCAGGTCCCTGGAGGCTGGTGGCGGGGGAGGGAATAGTGGCGGTGTAGTGACGTCTTTGTACATACGCCTTAACTGGGATCGATTCTTGATGAGTAAGGGGAAATAATAACAAAACGGTTAATAACAAAAGGTACAGAACGTAATTTCCATTGTAATTTGACCACCATTAGACGATTTTTAGTGAATATAAGCAATGTTTTTATAGATATGACCTGTTTAGTATCCTTGTCCACTAACTAATTTGGTATATTCAGTCACGTTTTGTTATTTTATAGCTCCACAACAGACTATTTTTTTATAGCAAAGGAAAGATATGGGCGTGAAAAGGTTAAGGGCCCATACACGTTACGATTTACCGTCAGTTTTCGTCCGAACGCCTACATGCAATGACGCCCTTGGTGTACACGAAGCCGTCATATCACCGGTGTTATCTTTTTATTAGGTGTAAGCCTAGTCAATATACAAAGATACGCATCTGTAACTTGGCTATGATCAATCAAAAAGACAATGGTGGTGATACAATGGCGTCGTCTAAGCCAAGGATGTTATTGCATGCAGGCGTTCGGACGAAAACTGAAGTCAAATCGTTACGTCTATGGTGGCCCTTAAACACTCGTACGATCAATAATGTGAGTGAGCCTTTAAGTCCAAATGAAGTAACCACCATCAGGTAATTACACGACAAGCTTAGTTTACCTGAGAGCTATAATTATTTAGAACAGGTGAAATTTTGTCCATTTCGTTATTAAGCGTAAAGGTGGTTTTATTGCGATACTGTACTCTGTCTCCGCGACTTTTTTAAGTTAGTAATTTAGACAAAAAATACCTCTTAATAACCTTTGTGAATTGGGTCCGAAATGCCTTAGAAGAGTATAATGAGAGGATGCGATTTTATTTTAAGCTTCTTTTTTTATTTGTTTGTAATTACTGTACCTATTGTGTCTAGGAACCAGCCAATTGACCTCGGAACGACTGAGATTCTTACCTTAATTCTGACCTTATTCTTGAATGAACACTGTGTTATATTTCTTCCTTTCGTTAGTCATGCATTCACCTGCTTCACCTACTCTCTCTTTCTCTCCTTCTTCCCCCTCCCATAAGCTTTCACTGTCGTCGTATCCTTTACCCTCATCCTTCGCCCTTGGTCCTCACCCAGAGTCGAGTGCCGTGGCCTCGTCTGCGCCTTCGTGTTTAGGAATGTCGCCATCACCCGTATGCAAGCCACGCCCTTACCAACGCACGCACACACAAAGAAAAAACTCTGAAGAACTTTTTTTTTTATTACATGACAATTGTGGTGTTTAAAGTAATATTCAAAATTATTATAGTTTTGAGGCATTTTTTTTTTTTTTTTAGCTCTTGAGACGTTGACTTACATATCACTCATTGCAATATTGATCTTATTCCTGCTTTCATTTTATTTTTCATTGTTTTTTTCATTTAT
>JACEEZ010009866.1:482500-485000 GCA_016584305.1 Chionoecetes opilio | reverse complement strand
GCAGTATCATCATTAGCATTATTATATATATCATTATTATTACCACTATCGTTATCATATTTTATGTTGATATTATCATTGTTTTTATTAGTGTTAGCATAACATTGTCTGCATCCCGTGTGGTGGTTGTAGTGATGATAAGAGATTATGATGGCAGAGCAAACGAATGACAATAATAACACACGCACACACACACACACACACACACACACACACACACACACACACACACACACACACACACACACACACACACACACACACACACACACACACACGACACACACACACACCACACACACACACACACACACACCACACACACAACCGAGAAGTCCCGGGTTCGATCCCCGGGCGGAGCGGAAACAGATGGGTTGTTTCCTTAAAACCCGAGCCCCTGTCCACCCAGCAGTGAATGGGTACCGGGTGTTAGCCGGGGTTTGTGACCTGCTCTCCGGGTTGCTGGCTTCGGCCAACACTAACCACTAAGGATGAATGATCAAAATGTTGATATGGAGACGGGCCATACGAGCATTGCTCTGGCCCTGTAAAATACAACTAGATGAATACACACACACACACACACACAAAACAAGCACACACACACACACACACAACACACACACACACACACACACACACACACACACACACACACACCACCGCGCACACACACACACACACACACACACACACACACACGCACATACGCCACACGCACACACGCACGCACTCACAACAACACACACACACAACACCACACAACACACACACACACACACACACCACACACACACACACAACACACACACACACACACACAAAGGATGAATGATAAAAATGTTGATATGGAGACGGGGCCATACGAGCGTTGCTCTGGCCCTGAAAAAATACAACTAGATGAATACAACTAGTTTGAATACACACCACACACACACACACACACACACACACACACACACACACACACACACACACACACACATACACACACACACGGGGCGTGGCTCTCAAGACAAACAGAACTGTGAAATTGTCCTGCAATTTGTGGTTGTTTGTGTGTGTCTACTTGTATGTCTGTCTGACCGTCTGTTTGTCTGTTTACGTGTGTGAATTAACAACCACGATGACTCATTTGTTGTTTTCATGTTGTATAAGAGAACCAATTTCCTTTTTACCTTTATTTTTTTAAACCAATTTACTTTTTTCTTTAATTTTTGGAACCAATTTACTTTTTTTCTTTATTTTTTAGAACCAATTTTACTTTCACGACTCACCTGACGAAGAAATAAGTCCCCGCCGGGCTTCTCTAGACAGACTAAGAGGGCATCGCAACCTCCTCCTGGAAGATTGTTATCCAAGAATACTATAAGACTGCTTGCCATGGCTGAAGATAAACACTTTTTGATGTATAATAACCGTCACAGTTCTCGCTCAGTGCCTAGTTAGAAGTGGTGAGGTCATGGCAGCTATTGGCACCTCAGGCGTTGTATAGGTTAGGTTAGGTTAGGCTAGGTATTAGAGAGGGACGGGGGATATATTAGGTTAGGTTAGGTTAGGGATTAGTGAGGGAGGGGGGAGGGGTGTATCTACTCTCTAACATAAAAGCTAAAAGGACAACGAAACAGAGATGAGCTATGGAGAAGCGAACACAAACATATGAAACGTTTTGAAATCTAAATGAGAAATAACCACGCGCTTCCACCACCATCGCAGTCATTTCAACAGACAATAGGAGTTTTAAAGGGATTCATTAGCCAGTATAAAAAAATAATGAGCCTTCCTGCATGTTTATTATAGAAGGTTAATACTATGACAGGATGCTAAACGCTTCCTTATCCCTCAGCCATACACTCTCAGAAATAGGGGGTATATTAAGGGTAGAATTGTTACATCGCACCATCACTACCCTTTTTAAACCCTATGTCCAGGCTGGAGGGTAGATGCTGCCGATTATACCCTTCATCTACCCTTCATCTACCCTTTTTAGACGAGAGGGTTGCAAAAGGGTATATTTGCGTCGATCCGAAAGGGTATATTTGTAAGGGTAGAAAAAGGGTAGCAGTATTTCATCACTACAAATACCCTTTTTCTACCCTTTTCCTACCCTTTTTTTCTAAGAGTGTATGTGACAAGACACCTGAACTAAATTGTCCCTCTCCCCTTTCTTTATTCTCTTACTGCCTTTTTATAGGGACTGGCAACTAAGCGGGGTTTTTGTTTCCTCTTGTTTTGTCCTTCGCCAGTCCTTTGTGATGTAAAAAAAAAAAATCCACACGGAGACAGGAACTACACCAAGCTTAACCCCTTGTGGCCCAGAACGTAATTTCCATTGTAATTTGGTTACCATTAGACGATTTTTAGTGACAATAAGTAATATTTTATAGATGTGACCTGTTAAGTATCCTTGTCCACTAGCTAATTTGGTATATTCAGTTACTTTTCGTAATTTTATGGCTCGAAAACATGCAATTTTCTTTAGAAAGGGAAAGATCTGGGC
>JACEEZ010009866.1:457500-477500 GCA_016584305.1 Chionoecetes opilio | reverse complement strand
TACATGGCGGGGAGGGGAAAGGGGGAAAGGGGGAGGAGTGGCTGAGGGGAGGTAGGGGGAGGAGTGGCTGAGGGGAGGAAAGAGGAAGGAGGCGTGTGCAGCGGAGCGGGTGGCGGGTAATCCTGTTCCAGTGAATTAATTAAGTTGGTGGTTTATCCATCCCCCAGAAGGGCCGGCCGCCGCGTTAACCCGGCCAGCACTAACTAATGAACTCCTCGCTGTCTCGCCCGCCCTCGCCGCCTTCGCGTCTCCCACAAACTTAGGTGAAGATCCACATCACCTCAATCTCGCCGGGAAGAATGGGAGCCAGCGTGCCGGAACTCCCAAACTGGGATCGAAATCGTAGTCTAACTAAACTCCGAGACGCACAAGACCTCTGTGATTGGCTGGGAAGTTCGTAGTGTGGGTGCTGGTGGACCAATCAGCTGGCAGACGCGTGTAAGCAAACTGGAGTCTGCCGCGGAGGAAAATGCAGCTGAAATGTGTCAGGTTTGGGCGGGAGTCGCCTTGTTACTAACGCGGCGCCTCCCAGGGGGCCCAAACTGATTAACTCTCTCCAATTGTTCCCAGCGTAATTACTTGCAATTTAATTAAGACAATTAAAAGTAATTAATTGAATTCTACGGCGGCTGTGATAGGCAAATAATGAGTTGCACTGAGCCAGAAATCCCTCGGGAGGCCGGGGAGTAATGGAGAATTAATTAAAAGCAATTTGTTGCAAACTCTTGATATTCATGGTATGCATGGCGTTGAATAGGTCAGAAAGACGTCCGCCCTCCATCCTTAACAAGAATTAATTCCTGGCTTAATCTATTGAAGGTGAAACAGGACGGAGCGTGACAGTCCAGTGAGACCTTGGAGCCTCACACTTCACACCTCGCCTCACACCTAACCTTGAACACCTAACATTACCTCATACTCGGTACTCCTGCCATTACTGCGTCCTGTGTTACTTGTGTTACCCTATCACCCGTTACTGAACAGGTCTTAACATCCCCTTTACCCAACATAACCCCCTCCCCCCCACACACACTATAACCAGGCCCTCAGCCCCCCTTCCTCCCACCCCCCACACACACTATAACCAGGCCCTCAGCCCCTTCCCCCCACCCCCCACACACACTATAACCAGGCCCCCAGCCCCCCTTCCCCCCACCCACCACACCACACATAACCAGGCCCTCAGCCCCCCTTCCCCCCACCACCACACACACTATAACCCGGCCCTCAGCCCCCCCTTCCCCCCCCCACACACACACTATAACCAGGCCTCAGCCCCCTTCCCCCACCCACCACACAAACTATAACCAGGCCCTCAGCCCCCCTTTCCCCCCCCCCCCCACACACACTAAACCAGGCCCTCAGCCCCCCTTCCCCCCACCCCCCACACACACTATAAAACCCGGCCCTCAGCCCCCCTTCCCCCACCCACCACAAAACACTATAACCAGGCCCTCAGCCCCCCTTCCCCCCCCCCCCCACACACACTATAACCAGGCCCTCAGCCCCCCCTTCCCCCCACCCACCACACACACTATAACCAGGCCCTCAGCCCCCCCTTCCCCCCACCCACCACACACAAATATAACCAGGCCCTCAGCTCCCCCTTCCCCCCCCACACACCCAATAACCAGGCCCTCAGCCCCCCTTCCCCCCACCCCCCACACACCCCTATAACCAGGCCCCCCAAGCCCCCCCTTCCCCCCACCCCCCAACACACACTATAACCGGCCCTAAAGCTCCCCCTTCCCCCCCCCACACACACTATAACCAGGCCCTCAGCCCCCCCTTCCCCCCACCCCCACACACAACTATAACCAGGCCCTCAGCCCCTTCTTCCCCCCACCCCCCCACACACACTATAAACCAGGCCCTCAGCTCCCCCTTCCCCCCCCCCCCCCCACAACACACTATAACCAGGCCCTCAGCCCCCTCCTTCCCCCCACCCCCCACACACACTATAACCAGGCCTCAGCTCCCCTTCCCCCCCCACACACACTATAACCAGGCCCTCAGCTCCCCCTTCCCCCCCCCCCACCCACACACTATAACCAGGCCCTCAGCCCACCCTTCCCCCACCCCCCACACACACTATAACCAGGCCCTCAGCCCCCCCCCCTTCCCCCCCCCCCCCACACACACTATAACCAGGCCCTCAGTGCTTCACGAACACTGTCCTCCAGGAACGGTATTGATTCGACCGAAAGATATTATGGATGACGGGAGCGGCGCCGGCGGGGGTGGCGATGGTGGTGGTGGTGGTTGCGGTGGTGGTGTTGGTGGGTGACTGCACGTATTTAGGACACCAGAATGACAGGGTTCTCGGGGTCCAGCGAGGTGACTGCCTGCGCAACTCTCTACATTCCAAACCCTTTGTCTCATTTATATTGAATATTCATGTCCTTACGAGACGATGCATATACTATCACTATACGTGTGCCTGAAAATAGTTGAGTTGAAGTCAGTGATTGGCGATAGTGAAGGTAATGGAAGGGATTGTGTGCATGAGAACAACAGTCAGGTGCTTGAGATGTATAAAGAGAAACCTCATGAGAATTTCACAAGCAAACATATTGAGTCTCTCTCTCTCTCTCTCTCTCTCTCTCTCTCTCTCTCTCTCTCTCTCTCTCTCTCTCTCTCTCTCTCTCTCTCTCTCTCTCTCTCTCTCTCTCTCTCGTCCGTCCGTCCATCAGTGAGCGAGCTTTTCTCTCTATAAATACCGCAGGATTACTCTCCATAGGACGTAAATCTCCTTCTATAATGGATTTTGTGAAAGCGATTTAAGCAAGAAGAAACCGTGGAATTAAGCCTTTTCACCGGAGGAGGATAATCACTCTAAGCTATATTGCATGTCCATTAAGGTGAAAGTTGGAATTAATCGTGAGCCAGAAACATCAGCTTGGATAATTAATGTGGGGTTGGAGCCCGTGGGACCTTGGGGTAAATGAACATCGTATGCTAACCTTTTTTATTCTTCTTCTATTGTCCTTTCTCTTATTTTGGATGATATTTCTATTTTGACTTTTTTTGTAATTTCTTCATATATCTGTAGATTCGTGGATTTTTTTTTTCTCTCTCTCTCTCCTCTCTCTCCCTCTCTCTCTCTCTCTCTCTCTCTCTCTCCTCTCTCTCTCTCTCCTCTGCTCTCTCTCTCTCTCTCTCTCTCTCTCTCTCTCTCTCTCTCTCTCTCTCTCTCTCTCTCTCTCTCTCTCTCTCTCTCTCTCTCTCTCTTATTCTCTCCCCTCTCTCTTTTTCTCTTATGCAATGTCTTCATTTAATTGCCGTTTGGTTTCAATTCTCATTTAGTTTATTGCGAGTTCGGTCATTCCCCTCAAGTGGTTCAGCCACTGAGGAAGGCAGCGCTCTCTCGTCACCTTAGCTTTAGCAGAACTATATGGTCTCTATTACCTAGTTAGGGTCGGACTGTTTAATCACCTTTTATATCCAGTGATTCTAGCTTGTGTAGCGCGCGCACGCCCACCCACACCCACACCCACCCCCACATACATCCACACACACACACACACACACCCACACACCCACACACAACCACACACACCCACCCACACACACACACACACCCACACCCACACACACACACCACACACAGACACACACACAACACACCCACCCACACCCACACACACCACCCACCCAAAACACACACACACACACACACACACAAAACCCCACAACCACACACACACACACCTACACACACACACACACACACACACACCTACACACACATACACATACATACACACACACACCCACACACACCCACGCACACACACCCACACCCACACACACACACCCACACAGACACACACACACACACACACCCGCACACACACACACACACCCACACAGACACACACACACACACACCCAGACCCACACACACACGTCACACACGTTTCACGTCCCTCTTATTCTCCACCTTCACTTCTCAAGTTTATCTCTCCCTTCTTTACCATCTCTTCTCAGCAACCTTCCCTCCTCCTCCTCCCCTCCCCATTGTGGCCCTTCCCTACCACTGTTTGTTATCCTCCTCCCCCCCCTCCAGCTCCTCCCTCTCATCCCCCTATCGGCTCAATGAAGCAGACAAACTCCACAACAACGCTATTGACAGATGCAATTTTTGCTGACTCCTTAATCCATATTTTCGCTGCTCTGGGAAATTAAAAAAGAACCACCGTCTAATCCCACGTAAAATAATTTACCTCCAACTTTTTCAATTAACGTTATCGGATTGTGTGTTGGAATAAGGAGTGGCGCGTCTGCAGACTTGAAATAATGCCGAAGTTGCTGAGGCGGCGCTCAGAGGCTCGCGGCGGCGGCTCCCTCGCTCTCGCAGGACCTCGCCCTCGGAGGCCCCGGCATGGGTACCAGGCTTCCCCTCAGCCTGCCGCTACCTCCACCCTTCTCTTCTTCCCCCGGTACAGATGTCCGATGAGTAATTTTGGGTGGAGGTCTCTGTGCATTATTACAGTACTATAGTTATGAAATACTTAACATATGTTTTGTTCTTTGTGTGTCAAGTGTTTCAAAAGTTAACGTCATATCGGCCTTTGCGACTTGATTGTTCTCACACATTTGTCAGTACGTATATAGAGAGGGCGATAGAACGGACGCAGATGTTTGCTCCCTTTTCAGTCTCATTCAGTATATAAGACTCCTTCATAATATGCTTGGCCACGACGTGTTTTCCCAAATATGACTTTGAGGGTAAAGTATATTCAGGTTATGACTATACATGAAGTGATTAATGATGAGAGACGCGTTATTCAACGATCGCTGAGACGAGAGGGATGGATAGATAGAGTGTAGGATGGAGGGAAGTGCTTAGGGAAGAAGGGAAGGAGGGAAGGAGGGAGCTTCAAGTAATTGGTCGCCAGTAGGTATAACCAATGAGGTATTATAAGGTGAAGGGCGACGCCCACTCCATTACTGCGATGTGCCGAGCATTGCGTCACTGTTAGGGCAGATCTTATCACTTCCATTATCGGAAATCGTCACCGGCACCTCTGACATACTCGATGTGAAGGAAAATTGCTGTTTAACTTGCTGTTGCTGTTTCTCTCATTAAGTTAATTGAGAGAGGTCATTAGTATATAGGCTACTTATATATACCTGCTACCGTACGTGTTTTTTTATGGATTGTAGATATTTTGTAGTAGATCAGGTAGTGAAAAATAGGTCTTATTGTTAGGATTAAGAGTATTGAGGTAAATGAATGTCTTGGGGGAGCTTTTTTTCTGACTAAGAATAAAAACGCTGCTTGAATAGATACGGTGACAATACTAGTTACGAAAAAAGTACAAAAAAGTATTACGGGAGAAATAGTCAAACATTTGAGTCTGTTGGTATATCATTATAAAAAAAAATGATTATGGAAAAAAGTCGGTGTACAACTCTCGGCCTAAAAGTGAAAACAATGGAAGTAATGATGAAATAAAATAATGATGATCTACTAATCCCGAATCCTCATCAGCTTTGTCATAGAGCGGGTCACCCCATCGCTACTTTTCTATTGGTTATCAAACTTATCACCCCCGCGCTTGTGACCTCAAACTGGAAAAACACGGATAATAACGATATTTTATAAATCATACGCGTCATAAAACACCAAGTTAATCAGAATTCCCCTGAGTGTGCGGAAACAGAACCCTCCTCGCTAAATTGGATATTATTGTATATTTGTATAATCCGGCGGGCGGGCGGCTGGGCGGCTGTTAGCGGTGCGACCTGAATTGTGTTTTGTAGGCGTCAGCGATGTAGGGATCTGTGTGTGTGTGTGTGTGTGTGTGTGTGTGTGTGTGTGTGTGTGTGTGTGTGTGTGTGTGTGTGTGTGTGTGTTGTGTGTGTGTGTGTGTGTGTGTTTGTGTGTGTGTGTGTGTGTGTTTTTGTGTTTTGTGTGTGTTGTGTGTGTGTGTGTGTGTGTGTGTGTGTGTGTTTGTGTGTGTGTGTGTGTGTGTGTGTGTGTTTGTGTGGTGTGTGTGTGTGTGTGTGTGTGTGTGTGGTGTGTGTGTGTGTGTGTGTGTGTGTGTGTTGTTGTGTGGTGTGTGTGTGTGTGTGTGTGTGTTGTGTTGTGTGTGTGTGTTGTGTGTGTGTGTGGTGTGTGTGTGTTTTTGTGTGTTGTGTGTGTGTGTTTTTGTGTGTGTGTTTTTTGTGTGTGTGTGTGTTGTGTGTGTTTTTGTGTGTTGTGTGTGTGTGTGTGTGTGTGTGTGTGTGTGTTTGTGTGTGTGGTGTGTGTGTGTGTGTGTGTTTTGTGTGTGTGTGTGTGTGTGTGTGTGTGTGTGGGTGTGTGTGTGTGTGTGTGTGTGGTGTGTGTGTGTGGTGTGTGTGTGGGGGGAGGGAGTGTGTGTGTGGGGGGGGGGGTGTTAGAGGTGTGTGTGTGCGTGCTTGTATGCATTAATTTACCCGTCACCACACACACACACACACACACACACACACACACACACACACACACACACACACACACACACACACACACACACACACACACACACACACACACACACACACACACACACACACACACACACACACACAGCCCTCAATTCACCCTCCCATGCAAATTACCGACGGAGAAAAGTCCTGCAAGTACAGTATATATAAGCAGATTACGATCACGTCTTACTGTGTCCCTTTAAGTCACCTGAACTGTATTCTTTACCTGAATAGTACCTAACCTTATTACCCACTAAATCTTGATACGCATTTAGTCTGAAGTAAACAATTAAGAAGAATATGGCTGTATAAGTTAGTTAGCAGCCACCACAGTATGATTTTTTCCTTGCTACATACGTTAGAACATTGGAATAACGCATTGTAAACATAGGGTAGCGAAATTATACATGGATTGGAAACATGCACGTAGAAAAGACAGAAAACAAAGTAATAATACAGTAATCAGGACGTACAAAGCAACCAAACTGTACAGCAAGAACGAAACAGAAAATACGAGTAAATACGAGTAAATACGAGTAAATACAAGTAAATACGAGTAAATACGAGTAAATACGAGTAAATACGAGTAAATACAAGTAAATACAAGTAAATACGAGTAAATACGAGTAAATACGAGTAAATACAAGTAAATACGAGTAAATACAAGTAAATACGAGTAAATACGAGTAAATACAAGTAAATACGAGTAAATACGAGTAAATACAAGTAAATACGAGTAAATACGAGTAAATACAAGTAAATACAAGTAAATACGAGTAAATACGAGTAAATACGAGTAAATACAAGTAAATACGAGTAAATACAAGTAAATACGAGTAAATACGAGTAAATACAAGTAAATACGAGTAAATACGAGTAAATACAAGTAAATACGAGTAAATACGAGTAAATACAAGTAAATATGTGTAAATACGAGTAAATACGAGTAAATACGAGTAAATAAAAGTAAATACGAGTAAATGCGAGTAAATACGAGTAAATACGAGTAAATACGAGTAAATACAAGTAAATACGAGTAAATACGAGTAAATACGAGTAAATACAAGTAAATACGAGTAAATACGAGTAAATACGAGTAAATGCGAGTAAATACGAGTAAATACAAGTAAATACAAGTAAATACGAGTAAATACGAGTAAATACGAGTAAATACGAGTAAATACGAGTAAATGCGAGTAAATACGAGTAAATACAAGTAAATACAAGTAAATACGAGTAAATACGAGTAAATACGAGTAAATACGAGTAAATACGAGTAAATACGAGTAAATGCGAATAAATACGAGTAAATACGAGTAAATACGAGTAAATACGAGTAAATACGAGTAAATACGAGTAAATGCGAATAAATACGAGTAAATACGAGTAAATGCGAGTAAATACGAGTAAATACAAGTAAATACGAGTAAATACGAGTAAATACGAGTAAATACGAGTAAATACGAGTAAATACGAGTAAATACGAGTAAAATAAAAATATAAATACCTGAGATAGTGATGGAGAAAGGATGCAGTGAAACCAAATAACATGTATACTGGCGCAGAGTACAAGGTGCTGTACAAGGTGCCAATTGGTTAAAGCAAAAAGAGAAACGGAGTTAGATTACCAAAGTTATAGTTATATTTCAGGTACATAATATTATAGTCCAGGTACATAATATAAAGTCCAGGTACATAATATTATAGTTCAGGTACATAATATTATAGTTCAGGTACATAATATTATAGTCCAGGTACATAATATAAAGTCCAGGTACATAATATTATAGTTCAGGTACATAATATTATAGTTCAGGTACATAATATTATAGTCCAGGTACATAATATAAAGTCCAGGTACATAATATTATAGTTCAGGTACATAATATTATAGTTCAGGTACATAATATAAAGTCCAGGTACATAATATTATAGTTCAGGTACATAATATTATAGTTCAGGTACATAATATAAAGTCCAGGTACATAATATTATAGTTCAGGTACATAATATTATAGTTCAGGTACATAATATAAAGTCCAGGTACATAATATAAAGGCCAGGTACATAATATAAGTCCAGGTACATAATATATAGTTCAGGTACATAATATTATAGTTCAGGTACATAATATTATAGTTCAGGTACATAATATTATAGTTCAGGTACATAATATTATAGTTCAGGTACATAATATAAAGTCCAAGTACATAATATAAAGTCCATGCAGCTACATGATATTATAGTTCAGGTACATAATATAAAGTCCAGGTACATAATATAAAGTCCAGGTACATAATATAAAGTCCATGCAGCAACATGATATTATAGTTCAGGTACATAATAGAAAGCATAAGTGACAGAGGATGCGAGATTACATAATAGTTCAGGTACATAATAGGGTGTCAGAGGATACGAGAAAGACAAGACGGGCAATAATGTTTGACTCTTAAGGCCGCATAGAGTGATGTTGCATAATGTATGACTTATAGGCTGCGTAGAGTGATGTTGCATAATGTATGCCTCTAAGTCTCCATATAGAGTGATGTCGCATAAAGTGTGGTGTCAGTGTTATAGCAGTGGTGGCAGCATGGAGGGAGTGGAGCAGCGCATCACCTCGCCTCTCACCCCGTCTGTCCCCCTTGCGCCGCAATGTCTCGACCAGGAGCCTCACCCCGTCAAAACCCAGGTATGCCTTTTTTTTGTTTTGCCATTTTCTTTTTGCCATATTTGCCATTTTGGGGTAAATGTACATCGTGTACTACCTTTGTTTTGCTTCTATTGTCCTTTATCTTATTTGTGTTATCTTTTAGTTTGATTTTTTTTGTAATTTCTTCATGCACCGTAGTTTTGTGGGATGGTTTTTTTTTTCTCTCTCTCTCTCTCTCTCTCTCTCTCTCCTCTCTCTCTCTCTCTCTCCTCATCTCCTCTCTCCTCTCTCTCTCTCTCCTCTCTCTCTCTCTCTCTCTCTCTCTCTCTCTCTCTCCTCTCTCCTCGCTCTCTCTCTCTCTCTCTCTCTCTCTCTCTCTCTCTCTCCTTCTCTCTCTCTCTCTCTCTCTCTCTCTCTCTCTCTCTCTCTCTCTCTCTCTCTCTCTCTCTCTCTCTCTCTCTCTCTCTCTCTCTCTCAAATTCAAATTCAAATAGGTTTATTGGCCATAAATCACATAAGTTTATATTATACAATATGAATTGCTTGCCTGGACCCACTAAATGTAAACATTTTTGGCAGGCCCCAAAAGTGAATCTTCACATGGTTGCCCTACAATAAATATATTGAAAGAATATAACTATTTAATAAAGTCAAATTATTTTTATTATATGATAAATAAATGTGCGTATTAGTTGCATAACACCTAACATCGCGCACCAGGTGCCTCACATATCCAAACACCACACATAACCAACACCACACATAACCAACACCACACATAACCAACACCACACATAACCAACACCACACATAACCAACACCACACATAACCAACACCACACATAACCAACACCACACATAACCAACACCACACATAACCAACACCCACATAACCAACCCACACATATCCAAACACCACACACAACCAACACCACACATAACCAACACCACACATAACCAACACCACACATATCCAAACACCACACACAACCAACACCACACATAACCAACACCACACATAACCAACACCACACATATCCAAACACCACACACAACCAACACCACAACCATAACCACACACATACACACAAACCACACAACCAACACAAAACCAACACCACACATAACCAACACCACACACAACCAACCCACACATAACCAACACCACACACAACCAACACCACACAAACCAAAACACCACACACAACCAACACCACACATAACCAACACCACACATAACCAACACCACACATAACCAACACCACACAAACCAACACCACACACAACCACCAACAACACCACACATAACCAAACCACCAAAACCAAACCACACACCCACACCACACAACCAACACCACACATAACTAACACCACACATAACCAACACCACACATAACCAACACCACACATAACCAACACCACACATAACAAAACCATTGACCTAACCTAGTTAAATACCATTTCTCAAACATCAAACAACTCATAGGATCAAATACCACACAATACCAAATCACACATGACCAAACACCACACATAACTAAACATATATACAAAACATAAAACTTGTTACGCTTACCCCCTAAACTTGTTGCATACAATATTTTGTTCTAGTAAGCATATATATGACTATTGCATTCAATATAACTTTATTAGATGTTTCTTTGTATTGATTTTAAATGTATTTTTATCAATAATGTTTTTAATGTTGTCAGGAAGTTCGTTATATTCAATGCATCCGTAGTAGACTACAAATCTCTTCTGAGCTTCTAGGTTGGGAAAAGGCGGTCTGAGTCTGCATCTATTCCTAGTGTTTATGTTGTGTATATCAAAAGATGTTGTTAGTTGAATAAGATCGTGCCTGTGAAGCTGCTCATGTATAAATTTTAAACACTCAAGTTTATAAACATCAGGAATCTTGAGAATATTATAGGTTTTAAATATTGGATTAGTGTGCTCGTGATTAATGACGTGACCTATTGTGCGAATAACTCTTTTTTGCAGTAGCACTAAAGGTTTAATTGAAGTTTTATTAGCCATTCCCCAGACAACATTACAGTACTGTAAATAAGGGTAAAACAAGGCATAGTATAGGAGCATTAATGTGTCGGTAGTTAACAAGTGTTTTATTTTGCGTAGTATTCCAAGTGATTTTGCCAGTTTACTAGTTACGTGATTCAAATGAACTTTCCAGGTCAGTTGATCATCAATATTTATACCTAGATATTTTAATGAGTTACTTCTGTATATTTTGTCATTACAAATTTTTATTTCATAACTCTTAACTCTCTTTTTCTCTCTCCCCTTTTCCCCTCCCCCTCCCTCTCTCTCCTCTTTCTCTCCTCTCTCTTCTCTCTCTCTCTCTCCTCTCTCTCCTCTCTCTCCTCTTCTCTCTCTCCTCCTCTCCTCTCTCTCTCCTCCTCTCCCTTTCCCTTCTCTCTCTCTCTTCTCCTCCTTTTTTTCTTCTCCTCTCCTCTCCTCTCTTGTTCGCCTGATTTTCGCATGTGCTGTTGTCTTGAATTTTCAGAAGGATTATTTTCTCACGCTAGGAAGGACTTGAGACTTAAAAACTATTAGCTTCCTTATTTTCTTATGTTATGTTGAGACTCGATAAAGGAACGAGTGCCTGGCTGGAAGTGTGCAATGTGACAGTATGAACGCGGTTATGAAGGGTGATGAGGGGAAGGGAGGCTGTTATAGCACATTAAGAAGGCGCAGTTGTTGAAGAAATGCAAAAGAAAATCGTCGAGATATTAGAAAGAGTTTGTGAGGCTACACAATCGATGTGTTAAGAGTGTTGTTGAAACATAACACAGCTCCTCTCATACACCTTAATGTGATTAATATAATAAGCTGGGTAAAGAAAAGCTTAGCAACAGCTGAGTAAAGGATAGATAAGCAGTGGCACTAATGAAGGGACATTATGCCTCTTTTTTTTAGGAATCTTATAGACTAAGACAAAGCGTTTATTACAGTGAGTGACAAAAATAACAGGAAGTGGACAGACAGACAAGTAAGCAGCCCTTTTCTTTTTGTTTTGCCCTTGGCCAGTCCTTTGTGATCTAAAAAAAAGGAATAATAATAATAATATATCAGAAATTGTACAAATGCGGTAGTGGCAGTGAGGAGCAGAAGGCTAAAACGGAATACATTCTTCCAAGGCATGAGTGTTTGGTAGGCCCTTAGGTGTGGGGAGGGGAGGGATCAGGAGAGGAGAGGAGGAGGGGGGGATGAAAGCAAGTGGGTCAAAAATATATGTGAAGTAAAAGATGCGGGAGGCTGAGGAGGAGGAGGCGGCTTTGTGGACAGTGGGTCAACATTACGCCTCCTCCACTCACCGCTCGCCTTTGCCCTCTGACCCGTAGCCTAATCCCACTTACAGTGTAGCAGACTCTTAGGGCCGCCGCAAGTGAGATCAAAGGCAGGCTCACGTGGACCTTTGTGAGCCAGTGAATACCCCGAGCGGCTTGAATACACCAAAGAGACATTCTTAATGACGACGGTGCTGGTGAGCCGCCTCTCGGAGCATCACCACACACACGATACCCACTTACTAACTCCAACTCTTTCTTCCTCGTCGACACTTTTAAGAAATGAGTCGTGAACGTGAATAGTGGTAAACCCTCTTCTTCACTCGCCTCCTAAGCCTTCTCACCTCCTCGTTTCTCTCCAGCTATCTGTATCCCGCGCTCAGATCATTTTATAACTTAAGACTACTGGTTGAGAGCGTAGATTTCACTGATTATCAACTCAAACGCTCGCATCATTTTACAAGACGTATGTGTGTGTGTGGGTGTGATGTAGTGATCCCCCATGTCCTGCCTCACGCTTGGATCCGCTCCCTGGGAAGGCTTCGATAAAGCGACCTCGAAACCATGAAGCGGTCTCGCGCAGAAAGTTTCGAACCATTTTTTTTTTCATCGAATCTCTTATTCCTTTCCTTCATCTTTTATTAATCATTTAAAGAGAGAGAGAGAGAGAGAGAGAGAGAGAGAGAGAGAGAGAGAGAGAGAGAGAGAGAGAGAGAGAGAGAGAGAGAGAGAGAGAGAGAGAGAGAGAGAGAGAGAGATTAAAGAGATTAAAGAGATTAAGTTATAGTTTTTCCAAGTATTTCGAGTATTACTGGCTTAGAAGCATCTATATTTATCCTACATCGTCATACTTATTCCTTGACAAAGTTGTTTTTTTGGAGAGATGACTTAGTTGGACTGAATTACTTCGTGTTGTTGTGCCTGTTCTGCGACTCTGTCCTCGTCTTTCTGAAAGCAATGCTGAGTGCCTTCAAGACCTCGAAGGAAAAGGTACAAGAAAAAAGAAGATGACTTAAACTTCTTCCGCCTCTTAATTCTCCTCCTCATTCTCTTCTTTTTCTTCTCATAAAATCAATCTTCTTTTTTTCTTCTTCTTCATTAATTCATATATCTTTCTTTGCATTTTTATTTTTTCCCTTCGCTCTCCTTTCCGCTCCTCTTTTTTCTAACTTTTTCTTCTTCTTCATCCTATTTTTTTTCTTCATCTCACTATTATCATTATCATCATAGTTATTATCACTACCATAACTCATCATTACCATCACCATCCATCCTGCTCTTCATTCTCTTTCATCTTTCCTATTTTTTTCCAAGTTTCCTTTAGTTCTCTAGTTTCCACTTCTCCTCCTCCTCCTCCTCCTCCTCCTCCTCCTCCTCCTCCTCCTCCTCCTCCTCCTCCTTCACCTCCTCCTCTCATCCTCCTTATCTTCTTCCACCTCCTCCTGCTCCTCTTATCCATCTCCTCTCCTCCTCCTCCTCCTCCTCCTCCTCCTCCTCCTCCTCCTCCTCCTCCTCCTCCTCCTCCTCCTCCTCCTCCTCCTCCGTCAGCGTGATAGGCAAGAAGTTCCCGGGGTAACTTAAATGCAAGAAGAGGCAGAAGGTTTTCTTTACAAAGGCGAAGGTGAGGGCGGGGTCGGCGTAAAAATCGTCTACATAAGAGCCAGGCAAGCGTGGTCTCCTCACACCAGGGTATTTACACGTGGCGCCGTTGTACAGACGCGAAAGTCAACATTGAGATTTCCCGCATGTTTGCATTTGAATCTCCCGCGCGATTACTTCAAAGACACTCCGGTCAAAGGGTGGCAATTAGTGAAGATTTCTTGTTGAGGTGCATGTTGGGTATTATAGTGCGTTGTTTGTCCGTCCCTGCACCCCTTCCTTCTCCTCCTCCTCCTCCTCCTCCTCCTCCTCCTCCTCCTCCTCCTCCTCCTCCTCCTCCTCCTCCTCCTCCTCCTCCTCCTCCTCCTCCTCCTCCTCCTCCTCCTCCTTCTTCTCTTCCTCCTCCTCTCCCTCTTTGTTCAATCATATGCTCCCTTCCGTCCCGTGCCGTGCCCCTTCATATCTCTCCTCTCTCTCTCTCTCTCTCTCTCTCTCTCCTCTCTCTCTCTCTCTCTCTCTCTCTCTCTCTCTCTCTCTCTCTCCTCTCTCTCTCTCTCTCTCTCTCTCTCCTCTCTCTCTCTCCTCTCTCTCTCTCTCTCCTCCTCTCTCTCCTCCTCTCTCTCTCCTCTCCTCTCCTCTCTCCTCTCTCTCTCTCTCTTCCTCTCTCTCTCTCCTCTCTCTCTCTCTCTCTCTCTCTCTCTCTCTCTCTCTCCTCCTCTCTCTCTCTTCTCTTTCTCTCTCTTCTCTCTCTCTCTCTCTCTCTCTTCCCTCTCTCTCTCTCTCTCTCTCTCTCTCTCTCTCTCTCTCTCTCTCTCTCTCTCTCTCTCTCTCTCTTCTCTCTCTCTCTCTCTCTCTCTCTCTCTCTCTCTCTCTCTCTCTCTCTCTCTCTCTCTCTCTCTCCCCTCTCTCTCTCTCTCTCTCCTCTCTCTCTCTCTCTCTCTCTCTCTCTCTCTCTCTTCTCTCTCTCTCTCTCTCTCTCCTCTCTCTCTCTCTCTCTCTCTCTCTCTCTCTCTCTCTCTCTTCTCTCTCTTCTCATGTCTCTTTCATTCTCTTCTCTCTCTCTTTCTCTCTCTCTCACATCAATCCTCTCCTCTCCTCTCTCTCACTCCCTCTCCCTCCTCTCTCCTCATCTCTCTCTCTCTCCTCCTCACTCTCTCCCTTTTTAATAAGTTCTTTTAAAATTTCTTCTTTGCGAATGTACCTAACACACACAAACAACACACACAACACACACACAACACACACCACACACACACACACACACCACAAACACACACACACACAAGCACACTCCACACACAGCACACACACACAAGACACTTATGCTGGGTAAAAAAAGGGACGAGACCGATAGAGTTAATAAGAACATTATGCCTGACCACAGCACAGAGTCGTATCTTGCCTATAATAGAAGCACGCCAATGCTATGCTTCCGTGGCTCTCTTAAGCAATGCATTAAATGTATGGAAGATAATGGTGTGTGTGTGCATGTATATATGTGTGTGTGTGTGTGTGTGTGTGTGTGTGTGTGTGGTGTGTGTGTGTGTGTGTGTGTGTGTGTGTGTGTCATGCCTTCATTCCTGCTTCACCACCATCCTTTCATCATCCTCCCTACCTTCCATTCCCCCCTCCTCCTACCTCCACATGTCATCTTTTCTCATTGCTCTTTCTTCCTTTTTTTCTTCAACCGTACTTTCTTTCCCCGTACCCACTGATCCCCTAGCCTCCTTCTCTTCCTTATCCCTCCAGCAGGTGTCGACGGTGGTCTTGTACGGCGTGCCTATCGTCTCCCTCACCATCGACAACGTGGAGAGGCTCTGTTTGGCGCAGATCTCCAACACCCTACTGAAGGTGAGGTCACTGAGGTGCTCTCCTGCCCTTACTTGGGTCTTCACTACCTTTCCTGGATGCACTGATTCTTGTTACCTCATGCTGGTTATTCAGTACAAGTATTCATTTCAGATTTATTAAGTTCAGGCAGTACAAGTATTAAATTCTGGTTTAGGATGCTTTGAGGATATATCACTCTTTGTTTTCCTTTAACTTGGGTCTTAGGTAACTTTCCTGGATGCAGTGATTCTTGTTACCTCATGTAGGGTCTTGGTTGCAGTTTTTAAGGGTTAAGGTTCAGGTTGCTCTGAGGAAATATCGCTCTTTGTTTTCCCTTACCATGGGTGTTCAGTACCTTTCCTGGATGCAGTGATTCTTGTTACCTCATGTCGGGTCTTTAGTATACAAGTATTTTGAAGGTTTAGGTTACTTTGTGGATATATTGCTCTTTATTTTCCCTCCCAGTGTCAGTAATCAGTCCCTCGCATGTGTACTTCAAGCAGGATTTTAGCTACAACGAGATCCACAACCGTCGCGTGGCTCTGGGCATCACCTGCGTCCAGTGCACACCCGTCCAGCTGGAGATCCTGCGGCGGGCGGGAGCCATGCCCATCTCCTCCAGAAGGTACGACACAAGCGGTCCATAAAATCTTTTCTGATTTAATTTACCCCAAAAGTCTTCTCTAAGTGAATCTATATGTTCGTTTGGGTTTTTGAATGTTTCCTGTTGATAAGTTGTTGTTTTTAATGTACAGATGCGGGATGATCACAAAGCGCGAGGCGGAGCGGCTGTGTAAATCCTTCCTGGGTGACAACACGCCACCCAAACTGCCGGAGAACTTTGCCTTCGATGTGCTGCACGAGTGTGCGTGGGGCTGCCGCGGCTCCTTCGTCCCCTCCAGATACAATTCGTCGCGGGCCAAGTGCATCAAGTGTCTGTACTGCGCCATGTTCCACAGCCCAAACAAGTTCGTGTTCCACTCACACCGCCTCGCAGACAGCAAATACGTGCAACCCGACGCCGCCAACTTCAATTCGTGGCGGCGGCACATCCGTCTGGACGGCGACCCGCCCATGGAGGTGACGCACGCGTGGGAGGACGTGAAGGCCATGTTCAACGGCGGCACCAGGAAGCGTCTGATGGCCGTCAGCTCACAGGTAAGCACCACCACCACCACCGTCTTGTTGCGAGGAGGGGAGGGCAGCATCCAATATAGGTAATTTCTCACAAAGCTCTGGCATGAATAAATATATCACTTGAGTTATTATTTTAGTTTAATGAATTATGTTGGCAAATGGTGTGGAGTTTGAAGACTCCCGGCCACATGCCAGCATAATATTGCGCTTTCATCCCAGTAACCAGCCTTTGCCTCTGGCAGCGGCGTATTTTTCCTCAGGGCCAGAGTTCCCGCATCAAGTCTCCCCGGCTGGAGGCGCCGCTCACCAAACCCCCGACGTTCGCGCCGCCAGCTCTCAAGGCCGTAGGTGGTGACCTCACCTACCCACCGCCTTACCTTGCACCTCTGCCTCCTCCATACCCAGCCCACCACAAAGACGCTCACCAAAGCTTCGTGGACTACTTATGGGGCTCCAGGAACTCTCTGCCTCCCCTCGGGTTACCTTATCCTCTAGCGGCCTGGCCCAGACGGCCACTTCCCAGCTTTCCTCCTTTGCCACTTTCCGAGCCCAGGCCAGAACCCGCTGCAGACCCCAGGCCCTCGGATTCTGAACCCCCCGTGCTGCGTCCTGCCCACCTGTCAGCCTTCACGCCCGTGGCCCGGGCGTCGCCGACACCCTCTGTCAGCGCCAGTAGGGACTCGGGAGCTCCACTGCCTGACTCAAGCCGACATTCCGACGACGAAACTGTCGACATTGAAGCCACAGATGACGACGCTGATTTTCATGGCGATAACTATAAGACTAACTCGTACAAGCAAAGCTCTTACAAGGGTGACAGCCACAAACAGGACGGCTACAAGCCCAGCTCAACGCGGCACCAGCCTGTGGAGGGCAGCCACTACAAGGGCGACGACTTCCCCAGCGGCGAGGCGGGCGACGACCACACGCCGGGCGAGGCCGAGGTGGAGGAGAGAGCCGCGGCCCCGCACGTGCAGCACGACGAGCGGAGCCACAGAGACGAGAAGGGGCAGAAGGAGGAGCGAGGACGCAGGGAGGAGCCGAGCGCGAGGGAGGAGCGGGGCCTAAGAGAGGACTCCGCCCACGGCCCTCACTCCAGCGGCCGAGGCGGCAGCCCCATCCCCGGCGCCAGCACCGTCACCGGCCTGGAAGTCCCGCGCGGCGCCCTGGAGGTGAGTGTGCTGTGTTGTGTTGCAGCATCTGTAGGCTGCCCGGTATAGTGATGGGTTATCATACCACCAACAATAACACCATCAGTAATGGGATAGTGATGCGTAATGATAATAGTAATGATAATTGATATTGATCAAGATAATGATATCAATGTTATTTCTATTAACTTTTTTAATCAATTATAAATATGCTAGTACTTATAATGATGACAGTGATAATGATAATAATGATAGTAATATAATAGTTTTTTTTTTTTTTTTTTTATTATCATTATTATTATCATAGTCATTACATAAGTAATATTTGTATTAGTATTATTGTTATTATTAATTATTATTATCATTAATATAATTATCATTATAATTATTGTTACTAATGGGAATATTGCTAATATTAATAATAACAATAACAATGGTAATGATACTGATAATGATAATGATAGTAATGATAATAATTGTGATCATAACGATAACAATAACGTCGATCATGTCATCATTATTGTTATCATGGATATTAATGTAGTGATGTATCACGCTCGCTCTCAACCCAAGGAGGCGTGAGGTTGGAGAGGGCGAGGGTTGGATGGTGCGGCCACCGGGCGGAGACAACTTAGGCTTGTCTCCTTGCACGCCTTAGCCCCTTGTAACCTAGAGAGAAAAAATATGGGAATTGATTCCAGGAGTTGTGGCCATCATCATCATCAATAGTATTGTTGTTCTCTTTTTCTTGCTGGTGTTATTCTTATCATCATTATTTTCATTGTTATTATTTCTATATAGTATTAGTATAATCATCATCATCACTCAAACTCAGTTTGTTATTAAGTTGTTACATGTTGGGTCTGCAGCTATTTTGTCGCTGAAGCAGAACTGTTCGCAAAGTTCCGTGTAGGAAGCTCACAGAAAAAACACGCAAATCAAACAACGGTTCGTGTTTTGCTCCCGACCAGACAAGAGGAGGCGAGGGTCATATGGCTGGCCGCCGCTCTTCCCTCCGTCGGGAGTGTGACCACCGCGCTAGGTGGAGGGACGGGGTGGAGGGCGTCACAGGTGCTGGGAACAGTCACAACCCTCTCACCCTCCGCCTTGCTCACTCCCTCCATTACCTGGACTCCTTACGTAAATTTCAGGCGTGCGGTAATGGTTTTTGGGTATAAATATTGTGTGCGGCATGTGTGGTGTAAGTGGTGCGCCACGCCGGGAGGAAGTGACGCTCGTAATCAATGGTCAAGAAGGGTTTAATGGGGGCGTGTGTCGCAGGCCATTCCTCCCATTACAGAATTCAACTTTCCTATGCAAATGAACGCCCGAGCGTAATGCATAAGGGAGTGGCACTATAATCAATGATCAAGAATGTTTACTCGGGCGATGCCTAACTCGGCGTGTCTCGAGGCTTGCCACCGTCCTTCCGGCAATAATGTAACCTGTTGTACACATAAAGAAAATCGCCGGTAAACAGAATTACACGTGCTGCCGCAGAGAATATAGGATCATTACGGGAGAAGTATTGACTTCACGGCATTACGGCGGCGGTCGTACATCGCCGGCATACTCGTGAAATTGCCAATTATCATTATTTGTGAAACACTTACGGTTGTCTTGCTTCTTGACCGTAGTGGTGGGAGTGGCTGCTTGCATGCCTCCCGCTACTCCTGGCCTGCCTGAAACGATTACTTACGGAGGCGAGAACCGGGCGCCACCCTTGTTCCCAGAGCGTTGGTTATCGCCGCCGCCTGATCAGCCGCTTAGCCACCAGCGAGGCGTGTCAACAACACGAGGAGAAAGGCGAAGTGAAGACGGGCGGCGCGCACCATCCATCAAGTCACGGCGTGGCCACCGCACCGC
>JACEEZ010009866.1:440000-445000 GCA_016584305.1 Chionoecetes opilio | reverse complement strand
CTCCTCCTCCTCCTCTCCTCCTCCTCCTCCTCCTCCTCCTCCTCCTCCTCCTCCTCCTCCTCCTCCTCCTCCTCCTCCTCCGCCCAAAGCTCTCCCTTGATTATGTTTGAATGTTCCAGCCTCGACACCCGCGGGCTATTTGCTGGACACATTTTCGAAGAATTTTTATTTTTTCGTACTTTGTTTCAGCGAAGGAAGTGAATACCCAAGCGAGGTTTTTTTTCAAGGGGAAGTGGCTGCCTTATATTCCGCCGGTCTCGTGTGTGGTGTAGAAAGCGTCGTCCCCGTGAGGAACTTTAGGAATCTGAGAATTATGCTGATGCTTTTGAATCGAAAGAGTTGAGGAGAAAGTTGTGGCCAGGGGAGAGGGAGGAGATGATGGTGATGATGGTGGTGATGATGATGGTGATGCTAGATAGAGAATGATAGAGAAGCGGGAGTCTTAGCTGTATTCTTTATACGTAGGCTACGCTTATGTTGTGTGGTATACGTGGTACTTTTGTGGATTGTTTTACAGGCTTTATGTGGCTATTTGACGCAGTTTGGCGATGCGTGATGCTGTTGGGAATAATAAGTTACTACTGCTATATAGGGTTGTGGTGTCCTATAGTGGATGAGACAAGACTCTACCTTTAGCTTGATGTCCCAATAGGTTTTGTATAGATATAAACTTTTGCGAATACACACACACACACACACACACACACACACACACACACACACACACACACACACACACACACGCACACACACACCACACACACACACACCACACACACACACACACAACACACACACACACACAACACACACACCACACCACACACACCACACACACACACACACACACACACACACACACACACACACACACACACACACACACACACAGTTTGGTGCACGATCGCAGGACGAGAGTGCCATCGGCTTTACCTACGAAGAAAATAGGCGATAATGGAACCCCGCAATGAGAGCCGCGGACTTTATTCAAATCGACCTTCTTACTCCGTGGCAAACCCTCTCAGCGCCTATTTGCCCGCCCGGAAAAGACTCTGGAGCAGGTTCTCGTTAGTTAATTCCAGTCTCTTCCTCTTTTGCGTGGTGCGAGGCGCTGGTTCTCGAGAGGCCAAGGTAATGGCAGCTAAGACGGTGTAATTTAGCCTCGTGAGGTGATGTGGTGGGGTATGAATGAGCAAGGCGGTCCAATTAAGGCTTCAAGTGGCCTCCGTCGCTGCTCCTCGAGTGTTGATCCCACCGCCACCCTGCGTCTTATACGCCAACACGCGACGCACCACAACCACCATCACCGCCTCTCCCTCCTTCCCATGCCTGCGCAGCGGCTGTTGATGCAACGCCAATTGATGATAACATTTGAAGGGTGGACATTTTTGCCTTAGGTAATATCTGAAGTAATGTTTAGCCTCCACCTTTTGTTATCAATATTCTGATTACAATACATTTGAACTGTATTCACGGACCTGCACGTGACATGCATACTTACATGGCATGCTGATAAAGAGTCACGAACGGCACATTTTTTCCTGGATTGGGGATTGGGAATCAGCTGATAGGCGGCAGGAAGGATAAAGCGTGCATAGCAAAATTTCACGCGGTCTAGTTATAAGAAAGGGGAAAACATAATCTAGAGTTAACAACGTAGTTTCGGTAATGCCTATCTGTAAGCCTTTTTCATTAATTGACAAGTCTTATCGTATTATTCAAAAAAGACCTGTTGAAAATTTTTCTAGGGCCTTTTTCACACGTCTTGGCTCACACATGTTGGTGCAAGTGTTCCGTTGTGGCGCAGCGCCGTGACCTGGAGGGATCGATGCCCAAGGCTCTGCCACTCCTCCCATTGCCTCCCTGCCTCAGTGTCATCACCACCACCATAACCTCAACCCCACCGCACCACCACCACCACCACCATAACTTCAACCTCACCTCATCCGCACCACCACCACCATAACTTCAACCTCACCTCATCACCACCAACCACCACAATAATCTCAACCTCACCTCATCCGCACCATCACCACCACCATAACCTCAGCCCCACCTCATCACCACCACCACCAACCAGTTCCGCCTCCACAGCTCTGTCTCAGTCGAACCCTCGCCGCCGCCTCCCAACCTCCGCCTCACCTCCACCAACAACGTACCTCAATGACACCTCCAGCCTGCCTCGGGTTGTAATAAGCTGTTGTCGCGACGCACAAAAGCCCGCGCTAAAGACGCTCGTAATTGGCAGGGAAATTTAACTTAAGATTGCTTTCGAAATACTCGAAAATGAGAATACTAATTACCCAGAGCTTTGAATTGCCAAAGCTGAATCCTTGAGACGTAAAGGATTAACTTGGAGGTCTTCAGGTGGACGGTTTACAGCTTGTTGTCAGTATTCTTTTACTTGTATATGTGTGTGAGTGTGGCCTTCGCGGATGTAACAGCGGCGGGTAATGAGGGAGACTCTTCTTCACCGCTATTCAACGCCGGTCCAATTACGTTAATCTTTCTCCCTCGCCAAGTGTCTGAGCGAATGGAGAAAGACTTGAGCACACGGTTTGATTACCTCCTCCTCGGTCTTAATGTAAAGATGTAAACCAACAACCACTTTTTTTAGCGTGCGTCAGCTTTATGATTACACCTTCTGTACGCTGCCCTCTCTTTACACTCTTTTCCCACCTGTTTATTTCTTCTTCTTCTTTCCTTTTTTCTTCCTCTTCTCTTTGCCACTGCTGCCACGCGCTTCCTCAACCCAAATAACCACGTCATTTCATGCGAACATTTTCTTACCGGTTTTTTTTTTTTTTAGCTCCTCTGTTTGCACCCTCCTCTCTCCTCTCACCTTTCTTCTCTCATTACTTTTCCATTCCACCCTTCCCTCCACTATCTCTCATTCCCGCCCTTCTCGTTTCTTTTTTTCTTCTCTACATTCCCCCTCCCCTTTCGTCTCTTCCTCTCCCATTACTTCACTTCCCCTCTAACCACTCTCCCTTCCCTTCCCTTCCTTTTTATATCTCGCTCTTCGCAGTTCGTCCCTCACTCCCCCCTACCCCCCCACCCCCCAACAAGGCTTCGTCGGGTATATTTTGCGCGCCATTCTAAGAGGATTTCGCTGGAGGTTTCAGGGTCGGTCGGTGGTTTTTTCTACACAGTACGATAGTGACAGTGAATATCCATTTTGTGTGTGACGTTATCGTGAAGCAGAATCGACCCTGCCGCCACCCTTACCACTTGTCATGATCACCAGTGTCACCATCGCGACCATATTCACCTTCGCTATCACCATCGTTCATTATATAGGCACAGTAATAGTTCAAGAATTTAATACGGTTTAATTAAGTGTGTGCAATTTTAGGTTTATTTCCTTTTCCATAGACAAAGCAATATAGAGGGTCAAAATTACTTCATATTGTGTTGTTGTGGTTGTGGTTGTGGTTGATATTACAGGTGTGTCTATGGTCGTCTTGTGGTTTACCCTTCATTTTTTTTCCTTTTTCCTTTTGCAGGTGTGTAATAGGGTCGTCTTGTTTGTTTACCCTTCTTTTTTTCCTTTTTACTTCTGCAGGTGTGTACAGTATATGGTCGTCTTATGATTTACCCTTTCTCTCTTCTTTCCCTGCAGCTGTCTCCTGTTTCCAGCGGCTCCCCCACCACCGCCAACCCCGCGGCCGAAGAAGATCCTCGCCTGAAGCTCTTCTTCCTGAGGGAGATGGAAGCTCACCGCCGCGTGGAGCAGATGGCGCGACTCAAGTACACCTACACCTCCCACCTCCATCATAGCCTCCACCACAGCCTCCACCACAGCCTGCACGCCGCCCTGCAACCCTCGCACCACCTGGCAAAAGGTAAGACTGACACACACACACACACACGTACCTGTAGAAGCAACAACACAAGTTAGATCAGTCAGACACAAGATACAAAGATTTATTCATATCTATTAATAATTATGCATTCATATTAACTTAATCACCCATTTTTTTCAATCACAAAGGACTGATCAAGAGCAAAAATAAGTAACAAAAAGCTCGCTAAATTGTCAGTCCCTATAAAGAAGACAGTAAGAGAATTTCGTTAAAGAACTGGTTAACATTTATACCTTTTTGCCTCGGGTACTTTTTCTGTACAGGTTAAACTAAGCGAAGAGATATGTGTTGAGGTAATGTTCGCTTGTTGTGTCTCTCTTCATAAGGTAAAAAGTTGGATTTGAAGTCACGGTGCCTCAGTATATATACGGCAATATGTGATAATTGTTATGATCGATAGGGTGTGGCGGGAATCTACTGGATGTAAAGTAGTTGAAAGAGCAATTGACTCTCTGCCGTTTAGTTATCACGCACTTTGGCAGACGTGAAAGCCATTAATGTCCATCAGTGTAATCAGAGTGTGGCGAGTGTTTAGCGTGTGACGGACACAACAACTGCCCGCCCTAACAACCCGTAACAACCCCAACAGTCACGCAAACCACCCCACCTTTACAACCCTCAAGCTGCAGCCTCGTTATCGTTAGTCCAGCAATTACCTGTGTACGGAGAGGCCCGCAGCAACGCGTCACGCTTATCGTCGCCTCATAAAGTATTTAAGTTTTATATCACACACGAGTCAGAGAGGGAGTGGCGACAAGGCGACCCGGACAGCGTTATGTCACCTCGAAAGTCAGGTTGATAAACGTTCTTGCTCCCGACACTCACTCTTCCTTTGTCCGCCCCTCATTGACCGCGTGCACACTCTTAGAAAAAAAGGGTAGGAAAAGGGTGTTTGTAGTGATGAAATACTGCTACCCTTTGTCTACCCTTACAAATATACCCTTTCGGATCGACGCAAATATACCCTTTTCCAACCCTCTCGTCTAAAAAGGGTAGATGAAGGGTAGATGAAGGATATAATCGGCAGCATCTACCCTCCAGCCTGGACATAGGGTTTAAAAAGGGTAGTGATGGTGCGATGTAACAATTCTACCCTTAATATACCCCCCATTTCTTAGAGTGTACACATTATTC
>JACEEZ010009866.1:375000-435000 GCA_016584305.1 Chionoecetes opilio | reverse complement strand
GGAGAGGGAGGGGACGCGGTAAACAAGTGCATGACTGTGAATTATAAGCATTAATACTCATGCTGTTTTATGCCAGGACGCGTGAGCAAGTGGTGGAAAATAAATAACTGGTTAACGAACGGAGTGGTGATGAGGTGTGTATGTGTGTGTGTGTGTGTGTGTGTGTGTGTAAACCAGTAACTAGCACTACTACTGTTGTTTCTGCAACTATTACCTCTACTGCTACTACTATTTCTACTACAACCATTACTATAACTACTACAACTACCACTTATAAAATAATAGATAACGTGTGTGAGTGTGAGGCGCCGCGTGTAAGAATATTGTAAGATTCTTCAGTCATATTTGATGTAGTATAGCACTTTGAAATTTCATTCCAAGAAACAAATGTTTGACCAGGAGCACAGACGGACCATGAAGAGCACGTCAGCAGCAGCAAAGTCTTGTTCCTTAATTGCCGCTCTTGAGTCGCGTAGAGGCTGCTGCGTCGCGGCGCCGTACGAGGTTGACGTCTATCGCGGCATCAACAATTGTCGTGTCAATCACTGGAAATCTGTGTTTTAGCAGCAAAGTATCAACAGGGGCGCTCGAGATCCCCTCAACGATGGGAAGGAAATAAATTGTATTACCACCAGATGTCCTCAGTTATCTGTGCTTGTGGCAGGGAGTCAGTTACCGATAATATCTGAACTGATAACGAATGATCAGTACTTTATATTCAGTCACGTAAGGACGGAATCATAGGTGTGAGGTGCTTGTCTAGCTGGCTGGCTGAGTGGATGGACGGATGGATGGATGGATAGATGAATGGTCAGCACCTCTAGCTAAATGGTTGGCTTGCTTACTGCCCCAGTATCCCACTCGGCTTTTTTTCTGTGTCTGATTGTTTATGAGTGGATGTGTCGTGCGTGTCATCATGTGATAATGTTTCTCATCATTCGGAATGTATCTTGAGACACAACACGCTACATACAATATAGCCACTACTACTACTACTACTACTACTACTACTACTACTACTACTACTACTACTACTACTACTACTACTTCTACTACTACTACTACTACTACTACTACTACTACTACTACTACTACTACTACTACTACTACTACTACTACTACTACTACTTACTACTACTACTACTACTACTACTACTACTACTACTACTACTACTACTACTACTACAACAACAACAACAATAGCAATAATAACAACAACAACAACTACTACTACTACTACTACTACTTGGGGAGGCGGTAGCAGAGTGGTTAGCGTCTCCGACTGGCGTTCTCGGTGACCCGAGTTCAATCCCCGACGAAAACCAAAACCTTTCTGCACCGTCGAGTGGCCTAAGAACATCCACATGCTGCCCATCAACTCTACCTTCGATTGCGAGTGCATCGGAGGACACAGGGGGCGGCATGAACCTCTAATCACAGGCGTCACTATAAAAATCCTGCCTGCGCCACCACGGAAGAGAGCCAACCATCACAGCTTTAAGGGAACCTCCAGAGCCTACCATCCGAGCCCTGGGTCACCACTGCCTACAGCCGCTATAGGCACATATGTAAACAAAACAAAAACAAAAAAAATACTACTTCCAGTATACTAACCTCTTCCCACTGCTACTACTACTACTATCTATATTTCAGCAGGTATTTTTTAGGTAGTAATAGCAGCAGTTCCCTAAACTCTTAGAAAAAAAGGGTAGGAAAAGGGTAGAAAAAGGGTGTTTGTAGTGATGAAATACTGCTACCCTTTGTCTACCCTTACAAATATACCCTTTCGGATCGACGCAAATATACCCTTTTCCAACCCTCTCGTCTAAAAAGGGTAGATAAAGGGTAGATAAAGGGTATAATCGGCAGCATCTACCCTCCAGCCTGGACATAGGGTTTAAAAAGGGTAGTGATGGTGCGATGTAACAATTCGACCCTTAATATACCCCTTATTTCTGAGAGTGTATAAACGCTGACACTTTTTTTTCCTCTCACTCTTTTCAGACTGGTTGGACACCTCCTCCAACGTGACGTCGACGCCGTAGGTGTGGCTCCTGCAGCACCAAGGGTTCCCTCGCGGCGCACAGTGCGGTGATGGTGGGCGCGGCGCGGCTCTGCACAGCCTCGCTCACCTGTCGCAGTGTGGCCGCCGCCCCGCCCGCTACTGCTGGGGGCAAGACGTGCTGGGGTGACCTGGCGAGGCGGGTGGATCTCGCCTCGTCCACCCACCATGCCACTCTTCATTGTCTGATGTGTTATTTTCCATGAATAGTCATCAAGGGTCTTTGTCCAGACGGTGCCATCGCCGAGCCGCACCCCTGGAGGCCCCTGCCCCTGGACGGGACTTGTGTGTTGTTGGTCTTGTGGCATTACTTGTGGCTGTGTGGTGAGGGCGTCTCTGCAACACTTTGCTGCCATGTCTAGTCATACCGGTATTTTTTTCATGAATGAAAATATTATCATTGTTATTGCGAATGTTTCTCTCATTGATACACAGTATATGTGAGGTCATTCGAACATATGGATGGCGCGGGCCTTCCTCTCCTGCGGGTGTAAAAATGTCTCCTCAAATTACTCGATGGAAATATTCTTCAATTATAATTGTACCACGTATTGACGTCATCGGCTTCCGATGAAATTTGAAACGTGCCTCCATTGCGCGAACATTTGCCGTGGAGAACTAAAATATTAAAAGTCATGCCCAGCATGCAACTTTATGAGTTAATGAAGGAAGGTGTCCGCGGTGGTCATGACATCAACGAGGCCTAGCTATCTTGATGACAATGTTGATGTATGATGACATCACACCCTTTAGGAGGCAGCAGATCCGGGTCTAGGGAGGGGATAGGGGGTGGAAAGGGGAAGATGTCTGCTTGGAATACTAATTTCACGTGTGCCACGCACTGCACATGACAAACCAGATCTTCACCAAGTCACTGTTACACTTGTGCGGTGCTTATCACCACGTCATCGTAGTGATTCTTGACATTTTTGAAGATGGTGTTGATAGAGCCCTTAAATAGGGAAGCAAACCTTGTGTGTGTGTGTGTGTGTGTGTGTGTGTGTGTCTGTGTGAGTGTGAGTGTGTGTGTGTGTGTGTGTGTGTGTGTGTGTGTGTGTGTGTGTGTGTGTGTGTGTGTGTGTGCTATAAAAGTATGTAAGCGACGGAGGAGAGCGAGCCGTGACATCTGTCCTAACAGGTGTCCTACATTCGCTCCCTTCCGAGGGTAAATAGGGATTGGCGTTATTACTGATTAGATAGCGTGTTGTATATAAGTGTGTATAGCCAGAGTGAAGCAGGAGGCGGGGACAGGAGAGGGTGGGGCCGCCGTGGGGAGGGGAGGGTGGGTGTGGCTGTGGGATCAGACTATAGGCAGTGAGACATCCAGGTAACATGATTTTGTTTTTGTTTTTTTGTTGTTGGTCGGTGTTACGGGGCCTGAGAATGTTGTACCTCTGCGTGATGTTTACTTTTGTGTATATATGAATATCAGATATATTATTGCCACTGGTTAGACGATGTACAATTGTGTTTCGCACGTATGAGTGACTGTATGTATGTACATAAGCTCATATTTATAGGCAAATGATGTTTTCTGTACTCAGATGATGATATATGTTGACCAAAGTTCCTTCCTCGCCCCTCCGTGCCGAGCCGTGCTGTGTTGATCATGTCGCTGCCCGCAGTGTTACAGGTTCCTGACGCGAGGTGGCAGCAGCAAAGCATCTCGAGCAAACCCAAACTTTGTATTTATTAGACGTACTGTAGAGTAGCTCAGTCTTTCCTCCCTTACGCCGCCATGTGCTGAGGATCCCTTCTAGTCAGCCGCCCTTTGCTGAGCCTCGACGCTGATATAACACACAAAGGCTAAGGGAATAGTTAACGGTTTGACCTTCTATTTCCTTGGCCTTGTTCAACACCATCATTACCGTGACGCAGAAACTTAAGGCACAGATATTGGCCTCCAAGTCACCAGTCTCAGCACTCATGTACCGCACAACTAATCCTTCCCTTGATCAGCAGGATTTGCATCTACCTGGAATATCAACACGTAAAGAAGGAGATTCATTCACAGGTGATTTCAGTGCGCAGGCAGAACCCCTTTTTTTATTTAGCTTAACTCCACCATTCATGTGATTTGACCTGTGTATGTGTATGTGTGCATGTGCGTTGACACTCCCCCCGCGTCGTGGCTGTCATGCAGTTTGTGTCACGCTGCTGAGGGTGTCATGGGCAACAAGGCGTCACTGCGCGTGCGTCTCCCTAGCCCGCGTGTGCCATTGTCTGTGCCGCTGTCAGGTCGCCTCGCCTCTAGTCAGTGTTTCCCGTGTAGAGAAAAACTGCTTCTGTTCACCCCCTTGGAAGGAAATAAAAGAAATCAATCAATCACACATGTATTCCTTTTCATTCTCTTTGATTCTCATTTATTTTCATTTTTCTTAACAGATCATTATGTCCTGAAAGTCATCATTCGCTGGCAGACAACATTTGGAGCCCTAGTGTCTGTCTATCTGTCTGTCTGTGTGCACCAATAGGGGTGATTATGAGGTGTTAATCTATAGTTTTCTGGTCTTTACGGAACTACAACACTCGCCCCTTTGTTTTTTCTCATTATTTAAGGTCCCGTGAAGTACTAAGGACACATGAGTCATTAAGGTGTGTTAGGGGCGTGATGACGGACTCTGCGGCGCCGTCAGGAGAGGAAGGCAAGGCAGGGACGCTGATGGTACGCACACACCACTGAGGTAAAGGACGTGTGTGTGTGTGTGTGTGTGTGTGATCGACGTCGTTGATATAATTTTCAGCATTATTATTGTTATCGTTATTGCTATTGTTCATCACCGCCATCATCAGCATCATGTTTACAATCATCATTATTGTTATCACCATTATCATCGGTGCTCTTCTTGTTGACATGATTATGCTATGTAAAGATGATGGTGATTGACGCTAGCATTAACATTATCATTATCATTATCATTATCATTATTATTGTTAGTATTATCATCGTAATCATTATCATTGTTGTGACAATTTTCACTTATTATTATTGTTATTATCATTCTTATAATTTTTATCATGATTATCATTATCATCGTAATTGGTAGTAACAAAGAAGTAGTAGTAGTAGTAGTAATAGTAGTAGTATCATTATTATTATTGTTATCGTTATCTATATCTTCATTATCATCGTTATCACTAACATAATTATCATTACTTTTATTATAATTATTACTATTATCATCATCATTATTGTTAATATTGTTATCATTTTACCATTATTATTACCATCATTATCATTATCATCATTATAATTTTATTTTTTGTATTGTGTGTGTATGTGTGTGTGTTCCGATTTCGTTTGAGCAGAAATGAAAGGAAAAAAACACATTCTTTACTAACACACAAAAAATAAAATCTCTGTAAAACAAAAACTACTCTGACCCATAATATATTTTTTCAACATTTTCTCTCTCTTTCTCTATTAACAAGTTACACGCACAACGAAAACAGAATGCCACGCTTGCCCTAGCACGGCCGGGACTCCGCGCCACCCATATTAACTAACAAAAAAGCAATATTCTCCAGTTATAAAATGCATGGGTAGCCTCACGTGAACGCCAAAGGGTCTCGCTGAGGTGGAAAATGAAAGAACTCCCATGGGCGGCCTATTGATTTTTGTAGACCTTCCATAACCGTGGCGCAGCAGCCGGGAACAAGATGTATACAGTGAGGGAGTGGAGGGAGTGCAGGGAGTGAGGGAGTGAGGGAAGGAGTGGAGGGAGTGAGTGAAGGAGGAAGGGAGGGAGGGAGTGGAGGGAGTGCAGAGAGTGAGGGAAGGAGTGGAGGGAGTGGAGGGAGTGGAGGGAGTGAGTGAAGAAGGAAGGGAGGGAGGGAGTGGAGGAGTGGAGGGAGTGAGGAAGGGAGTGGAGGGAGTGGGTCGTCTGTACAGTGAGGGAGTGGAGTGAAGGAGGGAGTGGGTCGTCTGTATAGGGAGGGAGTGGAGTGAGGGAGGGAGTGGGTCGTCTGTACAGTGAGGGAGTGGAGTGAAGGAGGGAGTGGGTCGTCTGTATAGTGAGGGAGTGGAGTGAAGGAGGGAGTGGGTCGTCTGTATAGTGAGGGAGTGGAGTGAAGGAGGGAGTGGGTCGTCTGTACAGTGAGGGAGTGGAGTGAAGGAGGGAGTGGGTCGTCTGTACAGTGAGGGAGTGGAGTGAAGGAGGGAGTGGGTCGTCTGTACAGTGGGAGGGAGTGGGGAGTGGCCGTCTGTACAGTGAGGGAGTGGAGTGAAGGAGGGAGTGGGTCGTCTGTACAGTGGGAGTGGAGTGAGGAAGGTGCTGTACATGAGGGATGGAGTAAGGGGAGTGGGTCGTCTGTACAGTGAGGGAGTGGAGTGAGGGAGTGGGTCGTCTGTATAGTGAGGGAGTGGAGGGAGTGGGTCGTCTGTACAGTGAGGGAGTGGAGGGAGGGAGGGAGTAGGTCGTCTGTTACTGTATAGGGTTGAATTCTCTCTCTGACTTCTTCGTGACGGTCTCCTTATGTTCTGGGGCGCCTCTCAACTCGCTTTCTGAAGAGATTTTATGTTAGGTCTTGGTGCCTCGCTTCTACCATCACCATCGTCCTCCAGAATACAAGTCCTTTGGGTAGGCTGTTTCCTCCTCTCCGTGGCATCTTGTCGGTCTCAGGGAACAGCCACTCAGCAGATCGATTTGAGAACTTTATCACTGATCTCTTGTCGACAAATCAAGTAAATCTGAACCTTCACACACAAGTTATTATCGTACTCGCTTACTATCCAAGCTAATTATGTTCTTGATGTCTTGTTTAGCAGAATACTGAAGAATGTAAATGTGTTATCGCCATGCTTATACGTAATTTGGGTTAAATGATGAGAGAGAGGGATGGCAGCAGGTGTCCCACGCAGCAAAATGGCAGAGAAATGTTGATGAGGTGGAAGGGGAGAGTGTGCGAAGGCTGGGGGGTGGTGGGGTATGGAAGTGGCTGAGAGAGTGAGGGGAAGGAGGGGGGGGGGGGGGGGGTTAAGAGCGGATGGAAACTGCGTCTCTACTGGCGGGAAGGCGATGACACGCGGCCCAAGTGTCCCGTGCCTCGCCATAAACACCGAAGCTCATCACAACCTGCTGAGGCCGCCGCCACGCTCCCTGCAGCCCGCCAAACACCAAACTTTTTCTCTAACCTTAGCAGCACTTTGTTTTCTCTCTCCTGGGAACATCGCGAGTGTGTTGGTGCTGAGGCCGCCTAAGTAGGAGATTCACGTTTTTTAGTAGCTTTAGATTGTTCTTAGTTTTATTTTTTTGCGCTTATTGTAGTAACAAACACCGAAACCAAGTGATGCAATACCTTATAGGGATCTCTCACGTGTGTTTTGATGATTTAGTTGATTAGGAGACCCCCTGCAGATTTGTTTTCCGTTGGTCCTCTTCCTTTCTTCTTCCTTCGTCTTCTCTTCACGTCAAAAGGCAAAACCCGTTGAGTCAGCATTACGAGGTTGCCGCACAGCCAGGGATTGCATGAGGGTGGAAAGTCATCTTGTAAACCTCAGTCTTGGTTGGCTTGGTAATGCGCTGCCTGGCTTCCCTCATCTCCATCTGCCCTTCTCCTCCCTTCCTCTCAAACAAGAAACGAAGATCTCATCGTTTTTAGATGGCCCCGCGTCACTAGTGATGGCCAATTTCTGCATTGATGTACCTGTTTTATTTTACCTAATTGTGAGGAACTACACCTGCCTCGTTCCTAATGTAACATGGAAAAAGCTAGTGGTTGTCAGGAATATACGTACATGATAGTGAAAAGAATGTGGAATTGTTTCAAAGTCTCTGCTGATTAGGTATTTGCACTTCTCACAACATTAAGAGTACTGTCATCACCCTTATACTGTCATCATCCAGTTCGTCTTTTATTACATTTAGTATTGAGTCAACATAACTTTTTAAAGAGAGGTTATATTATGAGTTTGAGAACAGCTACATGGAGTAGAAGAATCAGTACAAAAACCATAACTCAAAAAAATACATTGAGAAACATTAGTAACCCTTAAGATCCATCACATATACGTACTGATACAAAACAAAACTTAGACACTTTACTCTTAAGACCCTATAAAGATTAACACATCTGAAATACAAGTTAAAAAACCCAGACAGATTAACACAGCTTCCAACCAACACAGGCAGAGGCGACGGGAGGGGAGGGAAGGGGGAGGAGGGACGCGAGGAAATAACACTGCGCAGAGAGAAAATGGAGCAAACAAATTTTATTACTCAAGCCAATTCGGGAACATAATGCAACAATACCGGGCGCCGCGCCAGGCACTCGAGAGCCGCGCCAATATTTGTGGAGCCTTTTACCTATAAGCACTCGTTTTCTTCAAGGTGCTTTTACGTGATCTTGTGTGCCAATAACCTCGGCTAGGGAGACCAGCGCCAGGAGGAGGGGGGGAAAGAGTGGGTATCCTTAGCGTTCCTTAAGTAGGGAATAAGAAATACAAAGAGTCTTCGTTTTTATAGTGACGCCATCAAATTATTGTCTTCTTGAAGCTCACATAGGAAATTGTCGTGGCTCTCTCTCTCTCTCTCTCTCTCTTCTCATCTCTCTCTCTCTCTCTCTCTCTCTCTCTCTCTCTCTCTCATCTCTCTCTCTCTCTCTCTCTTCCTCTCTCTCTCTCTCTCTCCTCTCTCCTCTCTCGTCTCTCGTCTCTCTCTCCTCGCTCTCTCTCTCTCTCTCTCCTCTCTCTCTCTCTCTCTCTCTCTCTCTCTCTCTCTCTCTCTCTCTCTCTCTCTCTTCTCTCTCTCTCTCTCTCTCCTCTCTCTCTCTCTCTCTCTCTCTCTCCTCCTCTCTCTCTCTCTCTCTCCTCTCTCTCTCTCTCTCTCTCTCTCTCTCTCTCTCTCTCTCTCTCTCTCTCTCTCTCTCTCTCCTCTCTCTCTCTCTCTCTCTCTTATCCGTAACGCAACATTTTCCTGACTTTCTTTTCATTCTAAGCAAGGTTCGTGCTGGGCTTGAAAATGCTCTCCTCAGCGGGACTTCTCAAACTTCAGCGTCCTGCATGAGAGTCCAATTTTGTCCCTTTCTCTGGTATTTCGTCCATAAGTCTCGACGTCTGACTCGATCTGCAGCCTCGTCCTCCCCGTCCCTTGCGTTGTGTTGGTGTTGGCTCGTGAGACTGTGGTAGGAGAGCTTGAGATGGTGGTGATGTTGATGCTGTATATAGGAAAGGTAATTGTCACTTTTGGTTAGACTACAATAGACTAATATGATTCTGGCAACCCTGTGATATGAACTACAGGAACTACCACGTGTAGGTCTCACGGCCTCTTGTAGCTTCCTTATTTTCTTATGTTCTTAACCCCTTCAAGCCCAGATCTTTCCTTTGCTATATGAAATCGTCTGTTGTTAGCCATAAAATTACGAAAAGTAACTAAATGTACCAAATTAGTTAGTCGACAAGGATACGAAACAGGTCATATCTATAAAATATTGCTTATATTCACTAAAAATTGTCTTATGGTACCCAAATTACAATGAAAATTACGCTCTGAGTCTCAAGGGGTTAAATGACTAGTGGTTCTGGCAACACTACAAGAAGGGAGGGTAACTAGTAAAGGTAAAGATGGGAGCATACGCTAAGCTGCGCGTGGCATGCTGTGCTCATCTCCGTGGCATTAGCCCTTAGAGCCTGTGGTGGGTGAGAACCCGTTACCCCGGGACACAGGGCTAGTGTGACTCCCGGGTTACCACAGTTACCTTCCCCAGGTTACCCCAGGTACCCATTTATCAACCCCGAAAGGAAGTAAGAACAGCTGGGTAGGCTGGTCACCGACTTGCCCTGGCCCAGGATCGAACCAGGGCCCGCAGATTCGTAGCCAGGCACGCTAGCCACTGCACCACGGAGGCGACAGGTAACTAGTGGCTATGGTAATACTGTGAAACAAATGAATGAAGCAAGCAACACTAAAAGGGTTGTTTTTTACTTGATAAAGAATAACTGACGGAGTGAGATAAGGGCAATAAAGATACGTATAATAAACAATTATGAGACAAAAAAGTGAAAGTTTCATTATTAAATGAAGCAAAAAACAAATCGCCAAATCGGATCACAATAAAGACAAAAATCTATAGAAAATGCAGTCAATCAAATCACGAAAACTAAAGTACAGGCATAACAACAGACAAAAAAACTTCTATTCGTAAACAACCTCTAAGACGGCTGACTGAGTGACTATGGGGCGCCGCACAAGCCAGGCAGGAACGGGACAGAACAATTAGCATAACAAACGGAGACTGCATAAATAAGCGACGAGCCAAACCCCAGCGCAGCCAATCTCTCCCGAAAACGCCGAAGAGGTTCCCAGTTCGTGCTATAAGAGGGTGAAGGGGGTGGCTGCCTAAAGTAAATTTCTTCGCTGTTAACATATGAAATACCCCGCACTCTCGACCTCGCCGGGGAACACAGCGTCACCTAATGGAATTGTGTTGGGGTAATGGCCCTGCCGCTTCCGAATTTGAATACTGCATAGGAAACAGGAATGGAAAAATTGATCAACCCAAATCACTGGAACGAATTGAGCCGTACCTTAAAACAAACGAGTCGGGAGAGTCCCCAAGGTACATTGAGGAGACGTGGCCCGCCTCTCGCAGACTCCCGTCCTCCCTCCTGCACTCCTTCCCTCACTCTTCCCCCTCCTTCTGCCTCCCCTCACTTCCCCTCCCCCCATCCTTCCTTCCTTCCTTTCTACCCTTCCCCGCCGGCGTTTTGAGAGGCGGGTTAAAGAAGGAGTATGAAAAGCGGAAGAAAAAATGACGTAGAACTAAAGCACTATAGAAGACAAAGAAAACATGTGACTATTTTTGACGTTGTTGAGGTCAGGTAGACATAGCGGAGCATCGTAAAGCGTAATACACATACATAAGAGAAAGAGAAACAAACACGCTCACGCTCGCATGCATCTTTGCCAAATAACATCAACGAGAAACAATTCACAAACAAACAGCCAATCATTATTTTCAATCTAAAATTAGTTATGAAAAATGTAGACGGGACTAACATAGCAGGTAATTATGGATGATATCGAACCCTGGTTGATGCGCCAGTCGATATCGTGCACCATAGTCATCCCTCATCCCAGCCATGCATTTACACAACTATGTATATTGAGTATTGCGAAGTAAGATAAACAAACTTGAAATATATACGATACAGTTAGTGAGGGAGACAGAGTGCCACAGTGATATAACGTAGAGAGGAAGGAAAGGAAGAAAGGTAGGAAAGGAAGAAGTAAGATAAACAAACTTTAAGTATACACGATACAGTTAGTGGGGGAGACAGACTACCAGACAGAGTGCCACAGTGATATAACGTAGAGAGGAAGGAAAGGCAGGAAGGCAGGAAGGGGTGGAGGGAGGAGCGTGATGACTGCACATGATATCGATCTCAGGAGTGTGGCGGCGGTGACAGCGGTAACAGGTGCAGCGGAGGCCCCCAGGCAATGCTGCGGAACACTCTTAATACTCGCTCGTGCCTCACACCACTCCTTCTTGCCCTCCTTCCCTCACCCCTGCACGCACGCACTCACACATGCACACACACGATCTACAAACACCCAAAACTCCTGCGTTGCTTACGATAAAGTGTGATGGCAATGGGAGGTAATAATCGATACCTTGCTACACATGATGCATAAGTGTTGCGATAAGTGCAGTGAGAAAGATCCTGCGAGCTCCTTCACCTCCTTCTACTCCTTTGTCTACCCGTCAGGGTGGTGCGGTTGGTAGAGTTGTGAGCTTGCGTGCAGAATCCCTGCATTCGGTCAGCGGTTCGAGTCCACCAAGTTCGTCCTGGCGTGGTGGCGCTTTGTATAGTCAATAACCTTGTAGTTGGTACTTGCAAAGTGTCTAGATAGGATCAAAGGTTCTTACTCCTTTGTCTTCCCTTCCTGCTTCTCTTCATCTTCCTCCTTCTGTTGGAATGTTCTAATTGGTCTGATGATGTTTCTTGCTATGGAGTTATGTCAAACAGAACGTTTTCTTGTTCATATCAAAACCTTCCAGATGTTAAAAGTAGATAGTCATGTGAGGATGCGTTGAATCTTGTGTCTCTTTGCAAATAGGAATTGCTAATGACTGTCAGGTAAGTCCGTGTTGGCTCTCTCTCTCTCTCTCTCTCTCTCTCTCTCTCTCTCTCTCTCTCTCTCTCTCTCTCTCTCTCTCTCTCTCTCTCTCTCTCTCTCTCTCTCTCTCTCTCTCTCTCTCTCTCTCTCTCTCTCTCTCATCCAAGGACACACGCTTCTAAGTAGTCAATCCTAAAATTATCTATATATTTATTTAGATATATAGGTCTTGGATTCTACCTTCCCTGCCTTGAGCTGTCCAGGTCTCGTGCCTTTCTTGGGAAATAGTTTGATATTTTCGCGTATGTTCATTTCTACGCTGTCTTACTGAAGTTATAACCAACCAATCGTTCTTTTTAAGATATTTGCAGTAAAAGAAAGTTGAAACGTATTCTTGTATAACATCACGAAAAACAGACTTCACCAAGGGAACAAGTACACAATCGTAAGGTGAATGTGAGATTAGTGACAACGACAAAAGCTCTGTTGTCGATCAGGAAAATTATCCATTTCTGCGCGTGACGGCGACGGGGCTGAGACCTCCCGAGCCCCTTCGTCTGCCAGAAGATAACAACCCACTTTAGATCGGGAAGGAAGAGAAATTATGGTTTCAATTTAATACCCGCGCGGCTCATTGAGGCTGGAGTGATCTCTGCCCCGCCGCACGGCCTGCCATGGCTTTGCAGCGACGGTGGCGGGGCGGGGCGGGGCGGGGCGGGGCAGGGCTTGGCAGGGCAGGGCAGGGGTGTCTGTTACCTTGTTTCGAGAGTCCCGATTTCCTTACTCCAGTTGGAAGACAAGATCCAAATCTCGGATAGGAAATCACCCGTACGTATATATATATATGGTTTCCACTTGTCAGTAATCCTTGCAAACTGATAAAACTCATTTACAATATTCTTGATTGCTTGAACAAGGCGAACACACAAGTATAAGTAGACGTTCTGAAGTCGCGTTGTTTCATATCTCCTCAAGAGACGTGAAGGACCACTTGTGCTTTCGTTACAATGAACAGCAGTGAGGGTAGTGAAGCAAACTACAAAATCCATACACTCAAGACGTTAAACACGACACCTTTAAGACTCAAATTCGTCCCTGTCCACCCATCAAGCCTGACTGTCTGAGGTGAAGGTGGCGTCAGGCTCCCGCGGGCCGCCGCAACCCCGTGCCAGGGTCGCTGTGGGACCTGCACGACTCCAACCACCGTGACTTTAACGTCGACAACCATGTGTGTTTACCCTCCCCGGTGTGTGTGTGTGTGTGTGTGTGTGTGTGTGTGTGTGTGTGTTTCCACGGCCTCAGCTTGTTTCAGTTCATTGATATACTCGTATTTCTGCCGAAAATAGAACAATCTAGTCTCCAAAATTCAGTTGATTTTCAGAAAGAGACAATCAAATTAATTGCATAATTTGTAAAAAACAATACAAAGAATAAGAGTGTTATCATCTATTCAGAACTTCCCCTAAACACGGGAGGCGGACGCTAGCCAGTATTCTTCCAGAGCCCCTGAATCTCTGGTAACGCGGCCGCAGGAGGAACATTAACTTCGGTGCGACGACAGAAAACTATCATCTCAGTTTTAAGTCTCCAGCTCCTCACGTCTGTCGGTGGGCGAGTCTCCCGTGGTGTAGTTACGGAGGTGTCGTAATGGATCTTCTGACGGCGAGGAAGTCACGGCACCGGCGCGTGGGGACTCCCGAGGTGTTGTTGGCCATCTGGAGGAGGCATGACGTCGGGTTACGGCTGTTGTTTAAAGTGACGATGATGGTGATGACTCCTACGCACACTTACAGCCACTCTGGACTCGTTTGTCAAGTACAGTTAACAAGAAGTCGTACTGTGTGCTGTACTCATCTCTTGAAGGACGAAAGGAAGGATGCGTTAACCTTCCATCTCTTTTTTATCTTTTTTATTTCCCTTTGAGCCCCTTCAAGAGCTAATTCCAGGTAATAAGAACATAAGAACATAGGCAAATAAGGAAGCTACAAGAGGCCGTGAGACCTACACGTGGTAGTTCCTGTTACTTAACACTACCTACATCCACCTTTCATCCCCATCCATTAAATTGTCTAGCCTCCTTTTCAAACTTTGAATATGAACAACTTTGAGAATTTTAAGATGCAGTAACTACACAACACCTTATTATCTTTTTATTACGGAGTCTTTCTATTAATGAACTTTCTATGAAGCCTTGAATCACAGCCGCGTCGCGTGCTGTCTGTGGCAGTGGCAGGATTAGGGACTCGCGCTGGCCTGGTTTTGCCGTGTCCGCGGTGCAGGCAGTGAAGGGCCGCGGCGATGCGCCACCCTAACATATGATAAGGTGGGTTGATTTGACGCGCCATATATCCAGGTCCCCAAAGGATGGCGGCAAGGCCCGTCGCGGCGCCCCTCATTACCCCCGCCGGGGAGTGACTGTCGCCCCTTATCTCACGGACGAGACCCGTGGTGAGGGCGCCAGAGTGTCTTTTAAGCAGTGGTGTGCGCCATCACCCTCCATCAATGAAAGACATCATTAAACATTTAAATTGTTATGTAAACTTCAATATCCCCGCTTTGTAAGAGTCACTGTTGAATACCAGTTTGCTTCATGATTTGTGGGGACTCATTTAAGAGATAATGATTAACTTCAAGTCTGAGAGAAAAAGAAGCAGGTGCCGCCAAGACTTTCCAATGTGTAGTGGAGTTCCGGCGTGCTGCGATGCTTCCCACCAGCTCCGCCGCCGCGTGCGCGATGATGGGTGTGCGTGTGTCCGTGGTTGGCACTTGACATGCTTTTAGAAGGGCAGCAGCGCCGTGTGTATGGACGTGCGTGTTGCGGTACACGTGTCACCCACACCATTCGCAGTACTCGCATACCATCTGTTTGATTCTTCACGTGTCGTGCGCGCGTGCACACACATGCACAGTTGCACACACACACATAAGTATACATAGTTGCAGCAGTGAGTGGCGTGTATAGAGGAACAAGACACGCCGAAGCTAAACAACAAACACATAAAAAATAGGTGCTGGGCCCAAACGACGCCGTGGCTCAGTTGGGCGACAATTTGTCCCCCGCCATGGCCGCCGCCCCTCCTGGCTCCTGCCGCTACAAATCGGGACAATCAAACCACCTAGTTGGCCTGTTCGTGGCCATGCGTGGATTTACGACCCTTGTTGTTGCCGGACGCCGCCAGATATTTTGATTAAACGACAATTGCTTCTTTTGTTTTACTGAGACTTGGAATTGGATAGCCGGGTATATCGGGTTCCTCTGCTTTACGAGAACCGGATGCCATGGCAGCGACGGATGTGACGCGGCCTCCTCCTGCCTCGGGTGCTGTTTGCAGTGCTGCCTCCCTTGGCGGTGGTGCTGTTACCATCACCGCTGTCACCGGTGCTGGCAGCTGCCCATTAGGCCGCACAAACGGGCAAGCCTTTTGGGTGTCAAGACTGCTGTGATTTTTTTAAGAGAAGAGTATTTTCCTGCTTGTTTCATACTGTATCGGCAGTATACGGAGGCATTTTTGTAAACGTTTCTCAACCTCTTTTTGTCAAATAAATTATATATTAATGTCTGTAAGTAAAGATGATAAGTAAACCACATACACAGGGCAGAGTTAGGTTTTACTGGAAACAAAAGACACGATTGAGTTCATTCATAAAGCCGGAGCGCTGCCTGGAAGAGGGGTCTTCTATGGTGCTCTGTAACTTGTAATGGACTCGGATTCGGGACACCGAGCTCATCACTTCCGGGCGCTAACTACTCAGCCACCGCCTCCCTTTGGTATGCATGCATCTCCGTTGCTTTTTTCTACACACATATCCTCACCCCCCCCCCCCCTCTCTCTCTCTCTCTCTCTCTCTCTCTCTCTCTCTCTCTCTCTCTCTCTCTCTCTCTCTCTCTCCTCTCTCTCTCTCTCTCCTCTCTCTCTCTCTCTCTCTCTCTCTCTCTCTCTCTCTCTCTCTCTCTCTCTCTCTCTCTCTCTCTCTCTCTCTCTCTCTCTCTCTCTCTCTCTCTTTTCTCTTTTCTTCCTCTTCTTCTTCTTCTTCTTCCTATACTACCAATACCAATACCACCACCACAACACTACTACTACCACTACCACTACTACTGCTACTGCTACTACTACTACTACTACTACTACTACTACTACTAACTACTACTACTACAATTTTTTATCATATCACTTAAGTTAATCTGGTGGTGAGCCGCTGTTACCTACCTGGGATGCTAGACGTAAAGCAGGTATAATTACGATGTCTTTGTATTGATGGTGTTATGAGGCGACGTTTGCACTCGACACGACTCCCCGAGGAGCCGTCTACGGGGCATTTCCTCCACCCATTACCCTGACGGATGGATGACTTCCCCCCACCCACCCACCCGAAGCCTCACCCACCCACCCGAGGCCTCACCCATCACAGTCGTCATCCGTGCTCTGTAGCATCTCTCTTTCAATGGTTTTTTGTGTTTGTGTGTGTGTTGTGTGTGTGTGTGTTTTTGTTGTTGTGTGTTGTGTGTTGTTGTGTGTGTGTGTGTGTGTGTGTGTGTGTGTGTGTTTGTTTTGCTTTTCTTTTCTCTCGTCTTCTCTCTCTCTCGTTCTCTCTCTTCTCTCGTCTCTCTCTCTTCTTTCTCATCTTCTACTTCTTCTCTTCTATCTCTCTTTCTCTTCCTTCTCCTATCTATCTCTCCTTCTCTCTCTCTCTCTCTCTCTCTCTCTCTCTCTCCTCTCTCTTCTCTCTCTCTCTCCTCTCTCTCTCTCTCTCTCTCTCTTCTCTCCTCTCTCTCTCTCTCTCTCTCTCTCTCTCCTCTCTCTCTCTCTCTCTCTCTTCTCTCTCTCTCTCTCTCTCTCTCTCTCTCTCTCTCTCTCTCTCTCTCTCTCTCTCTCTCTCTCTCTCTCTCTCTCTCTCTCTCCATTTATATTTTTCCCTTTTCAGTCTTCCGCACAGCCTCTCACTTCCTTCATCCTTTGTCATCAGACGTTTACAATCGCCACCACTTTTCGGTACAGTTCCAGATCCTCCTTTTCTTCCCAAGTTCCCACTCAGATCACAGTCGCTCACACAGATTCTCCTCTTCCCTCTCTGCCTCCTCACACAGCCCTGCAGCCTTCATACCCCTTTCGCCTCTCTTACTCATCCTATCGGCGGTGCCAGCTGCAGATTCACTATTCTTTCGCAGACCATGTACAAAGGAGGTGCAAGAGACAGAGGTGTAAAGCCGGCAAATATCTGCTTCTTGTACAGGCTGTGAGGAGGGATATCTGTGATGTAATTGGTGTCATTTATTGTTGGTTATTTATTATTATATGGTATTTATTATTGGTGCTTAATTAAATAAGATAATTTTTCTCAAAGTATGGTTTCGTGCCCCAAGAGATTCAAATTTGAGTATCAAGAAATTGCGTTGAAGCAGGAATTATCAAGAATTTTCGATGAGACATTAAATGGGAGCGTTATTTTATTTATCTATGAATTTACTTATTTATTTGTTATATGAAGGAGCGGTAGCATCCTTCTGGCGGTGTGTTTTGAAAGGAGGCAATCAGACTCGTAACTGCTGATCGGTGCTGTGCGGGGCGCTGCGCTATACGACTGTGCTACGACTGCGCTACGACTGTCGTGGAGTGGCGGCAGCAGAGGAAATGTGTATCTTCGAGGAAACAATTTCTATCAAAGCTGTATAAGGTAAAACCCTATTCCTTCGGCATGACTCCATCTCGGACGGAGGTTGGGCTTCAAATCCATCAAAAGACGAGCAAAACAAGAAGAAAACATCGTAATCCGGTTATTATTCTCTCAGCACCGAAATGGAAGCGAAGACGGAACCAATTGCGCTTTTATTTGGTCTGGATCCTATTATTGACGGTCGGCATCGCGGAGTCTGAGCGCTCCTGTGTGGCGTTTAATCGCTTTTCCATTCTCCTGAACCACTTCGGAGAATGATCGAACCAGTCGGCCGCGAAAAGATTACGCGCGAAAAACAAGATGTGTCCCGGTTAGGGTGGTCGTGGGGGAGACCTTACTTGTTATTGTTTTTGTCTCCCACATGGGGGAAGACGCAGCTCTCGGGTCCTGGTGGAAGGAGGAAGGTGGAAGCAAGAAGGTGGAGGAGGGAGGGAGAAGGGGTTCCAGATTTCAAAGGACGAGAATCTTACTGATCTAATGAAGTAAACAGTCACTGTGGTTCCTTAATCTTTGAGAAATTAGCATTATATAATCTCATCAAAAGGTTATTAAAACACGCAGGCACTCACGTACTCACTAACAAGTAACACACACACACACACACACACACACACACACACACACACACACACACACACACACACACACACACACACACACACACGTTATCATCATCGTCATCCATGTTTTCTTCTTCCCACACCTCTCCCTGCTTCTCGTCCTCCTCCTCGTCCTCCTTCTCCTTCTCCTTCTCCTTATCCTCCTCCTCCTCCTCCTCCTCCTCCTCCTCCTCCTCTTTTCTTCGCCTTGGTCCTCCTGCCCGCCCCTCGCCTCCGCCAGGCAGGACCCGGCTGGCGGCGACTGAGGTTTGATGACCGCGCAAGGAGTCGTTGAAGAAGAGCTGCCGCCTCGCTCCGCCTCCACCACCTTCGCCGCCACCTGAGTGCATCGATTAACTAGAAAGTGTCTCCAGTAGTAACCGCGGCGCCCAAGGGTCGTGAGGGGGAGGGAAATCAGTTCCTATTGCCAGCCGGCGCGTGCGATTTGCATTTTGCCATTTGACTAATGTGTGCGGCGGTGGCGGCGGCAGATAGGTGCTAGAAAACCCTTAGGAAGATGAGGTGTTATAGGGACGAGGTTTGTGTGTGTGTGTGTGTGTGTGTGTAATACCGTGCGCGCGCATGTATCTGGGTGAAATAGTGTGGGTGTGAGTGCGTGCGTGTGTGAATACCTGTTCTAATTAGAGGACCGCTTCTTTTTGCCGGCCATCAACCAAACAGAGTATTTTCTTTCCTTCGTCCCTCAGCTAATGTCATTTCGCCGCTGATGACGAGGTAAAGCGCGACACTGCGATGCATTCTTACCGCCCACATCCTTTGAAGTTCTCTCCCCACTCGAGCACCGAGAGAGAAAAAAACCAAATGATTAATGATAATGTTTAATGAAATCAACATTTTCTTTCACTGTGATAAAGTTTGTACCGCTCCACGAACATAAAAAAGGATAAAAAGTGGTGGCAATTAATTACAATGCAAAGAGTTGGTGGCTGCCGAGCTGACTTTAATTTCGATCTCTTTTAATTAATTCTGGTAAATATGCGAGCAAAAATATGGGTTTTCCGGTGCGGCGCACGAGCAGGTGAGTTCGTTAACCGTGTGACAGGTACTGATCCAATTAGCGTGAGTTTTGGCGCCCTGAGGCTTAACGGGAGTCCTGGCGCCCTGTCACCCTGTCGCCCTGCCTCCCTGCCTCATCTTTATCTCCCTGCCGGCTAGACACACACACACACACACACACACACACACACACATGTATCTTATAGGAGCTGTGCTCCATACTTTATTTATAAAGTCTGAGCAATAATAAATTATATTCTATTCTATTCTATTTATTCTATTCTATTCCATTCACACACACACACAGGGTAAAAAAAGAAGTAGCTGGTAAAAATATAGATGGATAGCTAGGAAACTGTGTGTGTGTGTGTGTGTGTGTGTGTGTGTGTGTGTGTGTGTGTGCGTGTGTGTGTGTGTGTGTGTGTGTGTGTGAAGGGTTAATGCGGAGGTATGTGTGCCGTAAGTATATGTATTTGTACACATTTATGGTGTTTATTATTCTTTATTTATTTACTTATGAGTCTGTTTAACCATTTTTTAATTTATTGATTAATTCCTTCGTTCATTTTTCTTCGTGCTGATAGTTGGGGTTCGGATGTGAAGCAAATATGTAGAAAAAATATTGCCTTCTAAGTTTGCTTTCTAAGTTTAGCTAAAGAAGTATAATAATATAACAATAAAATCAAAGACATACAGACAGACAGACACAAACAGACAGACAGACAGACAGACAGACAGAAAAACAGACAGACAGACGGACAGACAAGCAAACAAAAACACAACAAGAACCTAACAAAAGACTATATAAATGATCCTGGTTTCCGCATTGAAGAGAAAAAAAGGATAAAAAGAAATCCTACAGAGCGTACGTACGAGACGGAAAATTAACGAGGGGAAAAGAAGACCCATCCGTAAGCCTGTAGTGGGTTTGCGCGTAATCTGTGGATGATGATAACAATACCCCTTGAGCCTCTCCGCCCCGCTGGCCACGAAGAAACAAACTCCTCTTCTGCAGTGACCACAAAAAATAATATACCTCGAACGCTCGTTTTCTATATACAGCGATTATATAATGTGTGGCTGAGGATGCTGATGAGGCGGTTTGCTCTCCGTATATACGCTCCCTTTATCTCACCTCCCTTGAAATTATTTGTACTCCTCACCTTGCTCTTGGTTCTCTTTGTATGTTTATTAATGTCTATCTGTGTATCTATTAATGTATATGTCTTGGTTCTTATAGTCTTCATATGGTACTTGTATTTTATCAGACTTTTTTTTTTTATTGTATCTATTTGCTGCCCTCTACTTACGTATTTTTCCCTTGCCGTATAATCCCTTGTTTCACCCCGCCATACACACACACACAAACATACACATACATTCTCTCTCTCTCTCTCTCTCTCTCTCTCTCTCTCTCTCTCTCTCTCCTCTCTCTCTCTCTCTCTCTCTCTCTCTCTCTCTCTCTCTCTCTCTCTCTCTCTCTCTCTCTCTCTCTCTCTCTCTCTCTCTCTCTCTCTCTCTCTCTCTCTCTCTCTCTCTCTCTCTCTCGTTCAGACTTACCCTTGCTTACTTTCCTTCCTCAAATGTCATTATCCTTACACCCGATAATACGATAATATACTTACACCCTTTTCTAGTCTCTAAGCTCTTACCTGATTCACTATGCCGCCACCCTCACACCCATGTTAATCTCTTTTATCGAAACTCCATTAATGTAGCCAAAAGAGGAAGTTGTTAGTATAATACTGCGTGAATCGTTAACCCCATTACAATTGACGGACGAACATTACACCTGTTTCCTTTTAATATAATGAGGGAAAGTCACATGAACGGCAAGTAATCTATAAATGTAGATCAAGATTTCTGTTTAAAATATTCCTGGAAACTATTTTGACTGGTTTAATCGTCTGGCTGGGAAGGAGGGTGCGGGAAAGTGGCGAGGAAGTGGCGGGAAGTGGCGGGAAAGTGGCGGAAGGTGGCGGGAACGTGGCGGGAAAATGGCGGGAAAGTTACGGATGTGGCGAGGAAGTGGCGAGGAAGTGGCGGGAAAGTGGCGGGAAAGTTACGGAAAGTGGCGAGGAAGTGGCGGGAACGGGCCGGGAAAGTGGCGGGAAGTGGCGGGAACGTCAACACGGCGGCGGTGCTCACTCTGAAGGGGAGGTCGGGGCGTGTCTGACGGCGACACGTGACCCAAGGGGAACACCAATTGCTATTATCCACCCGCGGGAACGTTGTCTTGATAAAACAAATGGATTCGTCAATATGAACCGAACGCCAATAACTCCCCCATCCCTCCCCGCCCTCCCCGCACCCTCCCGCAGAGTCGAGTGGCCCACGGCGCACCACTGATTGCAACTCTGCCCTTCAACAAAAGATGGAAAAAATGACATCGAGATTTTTGAGGGAAGTGTCATTAATTTGCCTGTAGTTGAATCATGCAGAAGAAGTGTTTCCATTCAGGGGGTCATGAGGACACTGGGTCGTGACGGAGCACTTCATCGGCGTTCCTTGTTTGTTCTCCTGTAAGTGTCTCCCTCACAGTGATAAGTAGTCATAAAATAAAAGAAGTTGAAGATTCGTCCATGTGGCACTATAAATAACACTTATCTATGACCACTTATATCGTATTGTCACACTAAAAAAAATCGCTAATCACTATCGAGTATGTAACATATCAGGAGTGTGACTCGTTCTCGTGATAAGAACATCAGAAAATAAAGAAGCTACAATGGGCAACGAGACCTACACGTGGTATATATATAGTTCCTGTTACTTAACACTATACCTACATCCACCTTCCATCCCCATCCATGAATTTGTCTAGCCTCCTTTTAAAACTCCCTATTGACTCCGCACTAACTACCTGACGACACGACGATGCTGAAGTCTCGGTATGGAAGGTTGAGACACAAGACCTTCGTGGAGTGACTATATGGAGAGACAAAAAATGACAATGTTTAACTGTTTTTCCCTGTCACTCATCTTCCCTATATTGTCAGTACTGATAATAGAGGCACTATAGTCTATTTTTTTAAACGAGGCGAAAATTCCATTCTATCATAAGGTCTCATGCTTAAAATTATGCCTCTGTTTACCTGATAATATTCCCTTCTGGCATCAAATACAGTAAGCAGCAAGGGATCAGGATTTTTCACCTCGTAAAAAAAAAATAGGCTATAGGAAAAATAAATGTACCTGGCGAGTCACCTGGACGCATATTTCCTGTTCTCTATGCGAGTATGTGGTTTCTGAGTGAAGGCGCTTGGCTGTAGCTCCGAAACTAACAATAGGAACTTCTCGAAAATACCTTCATTGTGATTCCCATACAAGTTACCATTGCAATCGAACAGGAAAACTAGCCTACCCTATCCGTAACCTAACGTAACCTAACCTGACGTGTTCAAGAGTAAACGCCACATACTCTTCCAGAAAAGGGGAATATGCCACCCGGACGAGGCACACAGCAAGGGGCGTGTGAGGCGCTGAGGCCACCGGTAAATATAGACAGGGTGGTGTTGCTCACATGGTGCCTTCAATTAATTAACTCGATGTGATTGTTGGGTGGAGCCGAAGTAGGGCGTCGTGGGGTGGTGTGACGCCCCTGGAGTGTGCACACGCCCGTGTAGACTTTGTCACGGATAGGCACACACACAGGCAAGGCGTGATGAAGTATGACTACGCAGGTGTCAAGGGTATAAGAGTTGATTGTCCTAGAGATGACAGTGAAAGTGGGGATGCCAAGTGGAGTTTCTCGTTTAACTTTGTGATGACGATAAAGGGAACTCTCGGAAGAACTGGAGGACACTATGATGAAATACGGAAATAATAATAATAATGAAAATAATATTCATTTTATTTTCACTCGGAGGCATACATAAAAAAAAAAACATGATATACATACATGACTAAATGAACTTAAGTACTAAAGCAAATAACAAATCCACAGATCATTGTAATTATGGTGATGCCTTGCTACTAATTTCGCTTCAACACAACAGCAGCCAAACTATTCCATCGCGTTGTGTCACATTGTAGCGTATTTGCATAGCGGCCCTTTTTCATTCACGTAACAATGTTTATGAAAATTAGTTATGACAAAACCCTGCAGACACATAAGACCTGCCCAGCGTCGCCCCGTCTTGAAGGGCTTCGATACAATCTACCAGACCCTCTTCCCGTGAATTAAGTTAGGGAGGAGCCACTGAATTTCCATAGCGGCACAGCAATGCAACTCTCCTCCCGCCTCAACACTTGCTGTGGTGATCAACGCGTAATTGGCAACAGTGAGAGGCAAACCAATAGGAGAAGAGAGAAAAGAGAGAGAGAGAGAGAGAGAGAGAGAGAGAGAGAGAGAGAAGAGAGAGAAGAGAGAGAGAGAGAGAGAGAGAGAGAGAGAGAGAGGAGAGAGAGAGAGAGAGAGAGAGAGAGAAGAGAGAGAGAAGAGAGAGAGAGAAGAGAGAAGAGAGAAGAGAGAGAGAGAGAGGAGAGAGAGATGAGAGAGTGAGAGGCAAACAGAGAGAGAGAGAGAAGAGAGAGAAGAGAGAAGAGAGAGAGAGAGAAGAGAGAGAGAGAGAGAGAGAGAGAGAGAGAGAGAGAGAGAGAGAGAGGAGAGAGAGAGGAGAGAGAGAGAGAGCATGCAGAGAGCGAGAAGAGAGAGAGAGAAGAGAGAGAAGTAGAGGAGAGAGAGGAGAGAGAGAGAGAGAGAGAGAGAGAGAGAGAGAGAGAGAGAGAGAGAGAGAGAGAGAGAGAGAGAGAGAGAGAGGAGAGAGAGAGAGAGAGAGAGAGAGAGGAGAAGGAGAAGAGAGATAGGAGAGAGGCAAAAAACCAAGTGAGAGAGAGAGAGAGAGAGAGAGGAGAGAGAGAGAGAAGAGAAAGAGAGAAGAGAGAGAGAGAGAGAGAGAGGAGGGAGGAAGAGAGGAGAGAGAGAAGAGAGAGAGAAAAGGAGAGAGAGAGAGAAGAGAGAGGAAGAGAGAGGAGAGAGAGAGAGAGAGAGACAGAAGGAGAGAGAGTAAACAGTGAGAGGCAAACCGGTAAGAGAGAGAGAGAGAGAGAGAGAGAGAGAGAGAGAGAGAGAGAGAGAGAGAGAGAGAGAGAGAGAGAGAGAGAGAGAGAGAGAATGGAATAAAAGGTACAGATAAAGTGATGTCTTAATAGTCGCGCGTCCCCAGGGGTCCATCGCCATTTGTCCCATCAGAGTGAGTGAAACAGCATATTTGTGTACCATAGATTGACTTGCGGGACCTGGGAGGGCGCGCGTCACCCCTCCCCCCCCCCCGCCCCGGCCACACTCTCGCCCCTATGGACACCCGGAACTGGAGATTTGATATGCATTGATTTGTTCGAAAACTGTCATGGAATTGAATGATTGGATTGTAAGTGAATTGGTTTGGGGATGATTGATCAGAGGTATGGATTAAAAGGTGTTGATTGTTGTCTGTGATTAAATTATCGACGGTGAATATTTACACCACCACCCGCACTAACATGGGACGCGCACACACTGGCTAAAATTCTGCTCTGTTCCCCTTTTCAGCTTTTTGGGGTTGTGGGGAATGGGACACAGAACCCTCGGACATAGGTACACGCTGGTGGCAACGTACCTTTAAAGAGCTGGTTTTTACGTGTAACTATTAACGTCTGTGTGTGTGTGTGTGTGTGTGTTGTGTGGTAGTCTGGGCGAAGAATGACATGACAAGTTTCCATAATGTGCGAGAGGAAGACAATTGACTATGATGTGAATGCGTTTTAACCAGTATATTAATTAAGATGGAGTTCCGGGGTCATCAAAATACGGTTTTTTGGGTTGGCTCACGTGTAAAAAAAAAAGTGTCTGCCGTATATGGATGCCATAGAAACCGGAATAAGCAAACAAATATAGCAAACCCTTAGCAATGATGTGTAGGAAATATCCGTAAGGCATGTCATGGCAGCATGGTAAAGCTGTATAGGCAGTTAGTACACACGTATATCTTGTGTGCTGAACTGCTGGTATACAGTCAATGGGAAACGCGGCTTCTGGGTAAGATTGATCAGAGTAACTATGTTTGTGCGACATAATTCCTCCGGTGGTGAAAGAATGACAAAAGAGACGAAGCGACCGGTCCGCCGTAATCCGCGGCGAGCCACCTCAATAAGTGATTAACCTTTTCAACAGAAACGAGCGCTATTGAGGCAGGTTCCGGCGGGGAGCTTCGGCCGCTAATCCCTGGACGCTGGACACTGCTCTACTGCACAATCTTTTCCCTTAATAGTGCTGCTGCTGATGCTGCTGCTGCTGCGTTGAGTGTGTTGCCGCTCCAGTGCTTTATTCGATACCTTCACCAATACATCGTCCACCTTTCTGTCATTACTCATCACCTTAGTTATTGACGTGTTGCTTTATTGTTTATTCTTTAATTGGAATCCCACATCAGGCAGGATTAGGACGAGGTTGCAATTTTGTTACTTTCTCTAGTTTCAATTTTTCACTTTATTTTCATTTCTTTTCTTTTTCCAAATGCAGTAATCAGCGTGCTGACGGTGCTTGTGTTAGTGATGTTCCTTCCATGACCAGCAGCACCAGCAGCATGTGATGAAGATCCTGATTGTGCGTTGGAAATAAGCAAATAAAGTAAACTTTTACAAATATAGGATGACGTTCTAAGGATATTTGCACACATCAAACATTAGAACCAAATGTAAAAAGGTCGTAATTTATGTAATTTGAATGTTTTTGAAAGTCGTTCATGCGGTGAGTCCCTCTTGTGAGAGCAAATAAGAAGACGTTTAACTAAGGCTTTTCTAAACATGTGAATGAAAACATAAATGTAACTAGACGTGAAGCAGATTACCGCCAGACCCAAGACAGCACAAACACAACCTGCCTTACATAGAGGCCAAGCACCCCTGTCTTCCTTGCCTCACTCTAAGACTTACTGACAGCTGTTGGTTAGCATCCTCCGCCCCTGGAAGCGCTATTTACGGGTTAGATTGCTTCCCCTCGCCCCCCGACCGGCGACCGTCCGGCAAACACTCTCCACAAAGGCGGGGAACGAGCGGCCCGGATGGCTGGAAGCTGCACTGACACTCCCTCCTATATTTTCGCTCGTCTTTTCTTCTTTTCCCTTGCCTGTGCAGAAAACTCGTCATCCACCTTTCCCCGCGACGGCCTTGGTGACGTGAGGTGAGGGAAGCATGATAAGCCGAGGCAGTGGGCGGCCGCAACGATGGGTTTGACCGGCGGGTTTGTTACCAGACGATACATTATGGAACGCGTTGGCCCCGTCCGACGCCCGTGACAGAGAGGCGTGGAGTCTATTTAATTTTAGCCCGTGTGTCGCTTAACTCTGTAGTGACTGTAGATTAATTATTAGAAAAGTCCCCCAGTGGAATGGGGCTGCTCGAGCGAGATGGATGGTGGAGGGAAAGCAGACAGACGAGCACAGGAAGGGCGGGAAACATATACATTTAGAGAGAGTGAGAGACTGAAAGAGAACAAACTGAATTAGAGAACATAAAAAAACGAGGTAGAACACTGAAAGCTGATAGGTTTGTCTGTTCGTGTGTGTGTGTGTGTGTGTGTGTGTGTGTGTGTGTGTGAGTGAGTGTGTGTTAGTGTGTGTGTGTGTGTGTGTGTGTGTGTGTGTGTGTGTGTGTGTGTGTGTGTGTGTGTGTGTGTGTGTGTGTGTGTGTGTGTGTGTGTGTGTGTGCGTGTGTGTGTGTGTGTAACTCACCGACGGTCTGCTCACGCGCTGGATACGCGATCTCCAGCTATTATCGTCCCGGAAAGAGTTTGAAGCTCATAGAGACCGATCTCTGGGTAAAGCAAACAAAGAAGCAATAAAAATAAACCGAGAAGACATATTTTACTACATTTTGTTTCATATCACTGTTAATATCTTTGTTCCGCATTTACAATCCTGATGTTCATGCACATTGACAATCTATTCCCTTCGCTATAACATGTGAATTGTGAGAAAAAAAAAGATAATTGGCACCAGTGTTTTTCAAGAATCTTACGAACAGATAAAAACTTGTTGTATTATTGCTTGTAGAGTTTGAGGAAGCTGCAAATTTTGCTGCCTTTTTCTCCAGCAGTATATCGCCATGAACGCCCATCAGCTGCAGTGACTCGTACAGGAGGAAGCATCGTCGTCTGCAGCCTCACCCTCGCCTCCTCCTTCCCTCATACCACCAGATGCATCGTCCATCACTTCCTGAGGCCTTTGAGGATGGGAAGGATGAAGGACGTAGGCTTGAAGCAGCTGCCGCACAGAAGTAATGCAAGTAGGTTGAGGGGCGGGAAGGGATGCATGTGACCCTGATAAACAATGCCTGGTAACTCGTCCTTGAGAGTCAGTAATCTGCGTGTGCATTGGTGTGTGCCAGAGAGAGATGTTGACGTGTGTTGCAGTTCGTGATTATAATATATATGTGTGTGTGTGTGTTTGTGTGTGAGGGGTGGGATGAGGAAGGGTGAGGCATGGAATGAGTGCCTTTTCAGTATTCATTATAACGTATTGATTATAAGTGTGCTAATAAATTTTGAAGGTAACCAGCGTGCACTATGGTTTTCAATGCAGCGGGTAATATTCTAAGGTGCAGGGCGACCGCTGTGCAATGCAGGGTATAAATCAGTGGAGGCTGTGCGCGCGTGCCCGCTCTCGCCGCAGAACGAGCATCTGCCTGCAATTGTGTAGCGAGACCTGCTGTAAACGGTCATAAAGATTAGCAATTACAACACTTGTTCTCAAGACTAATAAATCAATTAAAATCGCCATTGTCTGCGCCTCAAGAGGGGTCGGCGCGTGGAACGTAATCACAGCGGCAACAAAGGTACACATATGGTCCGTGTCAATGGCCGCGTTTTCCAGCCACTGCCCCGCCCTCCCCTCTCCTTCCAGCACTCAACAGGATAACACCATCAATATATGCGCTACGTACTTCATGTTATTAAATAGAGTTGTGTTTAGTGACGACCAGTACAACGTGTCTAACTTTCGGGATTTCCATCAGCGGGAGGTTCAGGAACAGCGAGGAGAAGGGCGAGTGGGGCCGTGCCGTCGGAGGGCGGGAGGGGGAGTCAGGTGACATATTTGGGCGGGAAATTAAATGGTAAGCAAACAAAAGAAGATCGGGGGTGTAGGGCGTCTAGGGGCGACAGTTGCCATATGGTAGCTACTGGTGGTGTTTCCTGATCTTTCATGTACTTCCTGACGGCGCCACGAAAAGTTGAGGGGGCACGAGTACTTAGCAGCACCGCCTGGCCCACCTACGAGACGTACAAAAAAACAATCTGTCAAGGGCGGAGGTGCTCAAATCAAGCGACCGAGCATATGGCACAATAACCTAAAGTTGATTAACTTATGTTCGCCTTGTTTACACGAGGCCACGACCGGCGCCACGATAATTTTACAGCGAGTCTGATGATTATATATACATCCATAATGCGCCAGTTGAGTGAGCTGCAGTGTGTTGCGTATCACCCAATCAAAACAATTAACCCGTGGAAATGACGACATACGTTATAAAAATGGGATAAATGACCTGACCCCAGCGGTCAGCGATCCGTCATGCTCGTTTTTCATATGTAATTGTCGTTCCTCAGCCAGAGTGATCACGCCGATGACTTTTGGCTGCATACGACCAACAATTGTGTCAAGTGGAGCAGGAGAGTGCTTTACAACAATGACATTAGGGCTGGAAATACCTCATTCCCCTATCGTGCTATGAGCTGTAAGGGCGAGTGGCGTTGGGACCATAGTGGTGGCAGCCCCGCAATTGCTGTAACGTCAGAACTCCCTGCGTGGTGTAGTGTTCAATTTACATTTGTTAGTTTTTTACTTATTTGTTGAGAGCGAATGTTGGTGGCGTGTTGGTGGATAGTGTGTGGTGGAGGTGGTGATATTAATGGTGGTAGTGGTGGTGGTGGTGATGGTGTCAGTGATGTTGGAAGTAGTTTGTGATGGTGGAGGTAATGTAATATTTTAGTTCTGATAGTGGTGTTAGCTGGTATAATGGTGGCGGAGGTGGTGGTAGTGGTGTAGTGGTGGTGGTAGAGGGGATTGTGGTAATGGTGGTGGTAGTGGAGGTGGTGGTGGCGGGGATAGTGGTAGTGGTGATCAACAGCATTGCCTCATTTAATGTGTATTGAATGCGAAGTAGCAGTAATCACTCGTTAAATTATTTGGATTATCATTTAATTTCCATTGTGTATTCAATAGAAGAGAAAAAGACAAATGAGTTCTGGTCCCGTCATGTATCACGGGAAGGGTGAGAGCGGCGGGGGAAACGGCGGCAGAGAAACATGAACTACCATATTATTATTATTATCATTATCATTATATTGTTACTATTATTATTGTTACTACTACTACTATCATTATTTTCAGTATTACATATATCATTAATAGTATCCTTATTCAGTGTAGTAGTACAAAAATAATCTACACATCATTTCCTTCCAGTGATATAACTAGTGTTTTTACATCCTTGGCTTGATAATATGTAAATTGACAATAAACACATCGCTCATTACCACCACGACGGAGATGGAACAAAAATATGACACTCTAATTACGTAGTTGTTAGCCTGAATGATGAATGGAGGAGGGGAAACACGTCATTCACTGCTGGAGCGTCATGCATTAGCCAAGACAGGAAGGGCCGGTGACTGAGGGTTCATTCAGTGACTAGCAGAGACTTGTGTGAGACTTGACCAGAGATTAGCAGAGAAGGTTCCGATATCAGAGTCAAGTCGCTTCTGTGCGTTATTATGTTTTTATATTGACTTTACCTATTATAATGCTTGTATCACTGAACACTAATACCTATGTGCTCTTAGATAACACGAGAACAAAGAAAACAAGTACTGAATCTTATCGTTTTTATGCGTTTGCTTGTGGCCTGGAAATATAACTCTTATTCATCTTAGGGAAGACAAGAAAAACGGGCGCCATTAGGCGCCCGTTAAAGGAAATAGATAAATAGATATGTTGACGTCTATTATTATCAAAAGTCGTTTTCAGTCCGTATCAAAAGATTTACTTGAGATGGAAAGAGTCTGTCATTGAGGACGCGAGATAGTCATTTCCTGCGTCTTGTCATTTCTTGCGTCTTGTGGCAGTGGCTGGTGTTGACTGCAGTGCCTGGTGTTGTCTTGCAGTGGCTGGTGTTGACTTAGCAGTGGCTGGTGTTGGTGTGTAGTTTGTGGCTGCAGGAGGCTAGGGTTGAGTGCGCTGACCGAGGCGAGATGGTGGGTCAGTTTTCGGCACCAAATATTTACCGTGCACAAATACTCTGGTCCGAGACGTCCCTTCGCTTATCATAACTTCGCAGTGTTTTATCCCAGTTATATTTATGTTCTGGAAAAAATCCCCAAACAACCCATATTTACCATAATAATACCATCACTGTATGATAAAATGAAGGTGGCGCGGCGTTGGCGGGCGCACGAGTCCCCCGGGACATTGTTAGCCAACACAAGGCGGATGGTAATAAATGTTTGCCCCACCTTGTGCGCCACGCCACTTGTGTCAGCCTCTCCCAATTATTATGTACTCTAGTGCACTGCTCCCTCGCTCTATATAGGAAATAACAATTGTGAGAAAGGCTGTTTTAGCGAGACCTTTGTAGAGCAGCTTTAAATAGGTGAGGTGGAGCGAGGCGTGGACGGGTGGGCGGCGACACACTGGTGGCAGCGGCGCCGCGAGGTGTCACTCCGGCAGGATATATGCGATGTGAAGAATATTTAGGGCGATGGTGGTGTGGTGAACTTTGAGGAAGCGAGTGTAGGGCGAGGACGAGGCTGGTGTGCGGCAGGGAAGGTCGAAAGGGTGTTGGAGAGGTGCTGCAACGCGCACCTCATGTGGGCTGAGGACACGGCGGGCAACCAGTGGCGTTAAAAAAAGACAAACTTCTTATACATGCACATAAAAGGACTATGCAGATAATCTCTCTCTCTCTCTCTCTCTCTCTCTCTCTCTCTCTCTCTCTCTCTCTCTCTCTCTCTCTCTCTCTCTCTCTCTCTCTCTATCTTGATGTTTTATTGTATTTTTGAGGCAAATACATTGATGCTGTACTTCCCTATTTCTCTCACCATTGTGTGTATCCTGTTACGCTTATTGGGAGCAAGTCTTACGGAAGTGCTAACGAACCAATAGTGTTAATCATGGACATCACTAAGAAGGGTTCAGTGTTCCTTCATCACCCAAAAAATAAATGGAATATGTTTACTCATGTTCCCTCGAATTATCTCCCTTTTTGGTTGATGTTCTTTGGCTTCTGCTCAATCTAAGACCCCATCAGGCCCTCATCACAACCCCACCAAGACCCCTCTCCAACCTCCCAACCCCACCATGATCTCTTACAACCATCCTAACCCCACCATGATCACCCACCACCATTCTAACCCCACCCTGATCATCCACCACCATTCTAACCCCACCACGATTTCTCACCACCCTCCCAACCCCACCATGACTTCTCCCAACCCTCCCAACCCCATCAAGAACCTCTCCCAACCCCCCCAACCCCACCATGACTCCTCCCAACCTTCCTAACCCCATCGGGAACCTCTCACCAGCCACCCAACCCCATCGGGACTTCCTAACTTGTGCATCACCCTCTCGCTCCCCTAACAATGTTCCCACGCCGCTTGGGGAGCTAAAAGGGAGAAGGGAGGGAGAGGGATGAAGGAGAGTGAGAGAGGGAGGGAGAGGGGAAGGGAGGGGCCGTGATGGGGAGCCTCGTGGACCAAGCTGCCGTAATGGTCGTTATCCGAGTCATTTACCCGCCAGATTGACCTCTAAGTGGAACATTAAGCTCTGGTAACTAATTCTCGTTAGTGAGGATGCGTGCCACGATTTACATTTTTACATAAACATGGCTTAGTGCGCCGCGTCACCCTGTGTAATTGTTTGTCATTGTTGGAACTAATGGCTTGTCGCTCACCGCCCACTGCTGATGCTGACCTGCCTCGCCGCGCCCGCTATACCTCTCCTTCACCGGGATCCATATATACTCGTACATAGGTTAGGTTAGGTTAGGTTAGGTTTTAGGTTAGGTTAGGGTTTTTTTTAGGGGTGAGAACTTTTTATATCCTACCCAATGTCTCTTTTTCAGTGGTTTGTGTGTGTGTGTTTCTGTTTCTTCCTCCATTTTTTTTTTTTTTTTGCGCCGAATTATCTTTATACTGCGTTGTCAAATTCCACAACTATGTATTTCGTGAGTTTTTTTTTTTTCTTGTTTTTGTGATGGCTGTTATTCTTGTTCTTTCTGTTATGGTGAGTTGTTTTTAATGATTTTCGTAACGAACTGAAACGCTTTCGACTGCATACCATTATTTTCTGTCGCTTATCCATTCTTTGTTTTACGAGTTACATTACACTTAGCGTCCTCAGCGAACTTCCTTTACGCCTCGTTTCTTTCTGTCGTTCTCGTAACAAGCTGTTGTAGGATAAAACTGTAATCCAGAAAGGCATGTGAGGTGTGCTATTATGTGACGTAACCTTTTTTGTCTCTTATTATTTATACGCGAATGTAAGTAATGAGGAAACTTTTGCTATCTGTGTGTGTGTGTCTGTGTGTGTGTGTGTGTGTGTGTGTGTGTGTGTGTGTGTGTGTGTGTGTGTGTGTGTGTGTATGTGTGTGTGTGTGTGTGTGTGTGTGTGTGTGTGTGTGTTGTGTGGTGTGTTTGTGTGTTGTGTGTGTGTGTGTGTGTGTGTGTGTGTGTTGTGTGTGTGTGTGTGTGTGTGTGTGTGTGTGTGTGTGTGTGTGTTGTTGTGTGTGTGTGTGTGTGTGTGTGTGTGTTGTGTGTGTGTTTGTGTGTGTGTGTGTGTGTGTGTGTGTGTGGTGTGTGTGGTGTGTGTGTGTGTGTGTGTGTGTGTGTGTGTGTTGTGTGTGTGTGTGTGTGTGTGTGTGTGTGTGTGTGTGTGGTGTGTGTGTGTGGTGTGTGTGTGTGTGTGTGTGTGTGTGTGTGTGTTGTGTGTATGTGTGTGTGTGTGTGTGTGTGTGTGTGTGTGTGTGTGTGTGTGTGTGTGTGTGTGTGTGTGTTGTTGTGTGTGTGTGTGTGTGTGTGTGTGTGTGTTGTGTGTGTGTGTGTGTGTGTGTGTGTGTGTGTGTGTTGTGTTGTGTGGGGTGTGTGTGTGTGTGTGTTGTGTGTTGTGTGTGTGTGTGTGTGTGTGTGTGTTGTGTGTGTGTGTGTGTGTGTGTGTTGTGTGTGGTGTGTGTGTGTGTGTGTGTGGTGTGTTGTGTGTGTGTGTGTGTGTGTGTGTTGTGTGTGTGTGTGTGTGTGTGTGTGGTTGGTGTGTTGTTGTGTGTGTGTGTGTTGTGTTGTGTGTGTGTGTGTTGTGTGTGTGTGTGTTTGTGTGTGTGTGTTGTTGTGTGTGTGTGTGGTGTTGTGTGTGTGTGTGTGTGTGTGTGTGTGTGTGGTGTGTGGTGTGTGTGTGTGTGTGTTGTGTGTGTATCTGTGTGTCTGTGTCGGATGGAAGGGGTTGGGGAAAGTTTGCGACACAGAGACGGTGTCGTGTGGATGATAATAACTTAGTAATGTAACTTTCTTCACAGTTGTGGGTCCCAAATCAAGGACATAACTCGAACATGGCTCAAGTGGCTCACAGATGCATTCGAAGCCACGATAAGGTTCCAGAAAATAATATTGACAAGGCATTCATGATGTGACCTCGGTGTTCAGTGTTCTTTAGAATCCAAACATTCCCGTCGTAACTTCCGCGTGTAGTAAACATAAGAGGGAAAGAGGAAAGATTCAGAGTGTGAGACCCGCGTTCATTACCTGTTGGTGTTTTCTGGGCTAGTCCGCAGCTGAGGTGAAGGTTGAGCGATGGTTCTGAGGGTATTACCAAACCAAGGATATCATAGAACTTGTGTATTATCCTTGTACCAAACCCTGCGCACTCTTTCTCTCCTCTTTCTTGCAGCATCCTTCTTCCTCCTCCTCTCTTCCTCCTGCTCCTAATTCTATTGATTCTCTTCCTCCTGCTCCTCCTTGTCATTCCTATACCGGCAACGGAGTCTCTTGATTTAGAAAAAAAAATAGATAACGCCACTACATAAGACGAAGGGTCAGCAAAAATCGTGTTTGTTCAGGAAGATTAACAACTATGATAACACACATACACTCTCTCTCTCTCTCTCTCTCTCTCTCTCTCTCTCTCTCTCTCTCTCTCTCTCTCTCTCTCTCTCTCTCTCTCTCTCTCTCTCTCTCTCTCTCTCTCTCTCTCTCTCTCTCTCTCTCTCTCTCTCTCTCTCTCTCTTCCACCATTGGCAGAAGATTAGAGTAAACACAGCTGTCCTTTATAGATGCTCCCTCCTCCTCCTCCTCCTTCTGTTGGGGTGTAAAAGATCGTTCGCCCAATTACTAAAGTTACCCAGGCTGGTGATAGGACAGCCTCGCCTCTCTCTGCACAACACGCCTAATCCCTCAGACACCCCTTAATTATGTGGGATATGGTATCAAATCCCACTTACTCATTTGCTCAAAGGCTCGCTGTCCCCAATCAAAAGGGTTTACACAGGTTCATATAATCACACCGCTTTGAGGGATAACTGACGGATTCTCTCCTTCCTCCTTTTCCGACTGTTTTTATTCAGATTTCATTGCACGGTTTTCATTAACTGGTATATTTTTGGCTAATGGGTATTCTGGGATATTTAATTTTGGTGGTGACATTTAATGCACTTCAATAATAGTGTTGGATTCCTTATTTAGTTATAGTTAAGTGTTCAAAGCGTGTATGGCATAGTCTCCCAAATTAAATGAGAAAACGATGCCTCTCAGGATCAATGTTGGAGGGGAGGCCAGGGTAAATATTCTCACTAATTGGCTTTCACACTGAGACTCGAGTGTTAGATTAAAATAGGCTTCTGGAGTATCTACATTTGTGCCATTTTAATACCCTTACAGCCATCGCTCATTAAACTCATTCGGTTGCCATCCCAGCACAGTTTTCACACGCGGTGAATACTTTTCTGGTGACTGGGAAAGGCAGGAAAACCGGGAGAGACTTCGGCAGCTTCCCCTCCCTCGTACCCTGTTGACTTTGTTAGGTTGCGAAACGAACCCGAGGAAACGTGGTTATTTAGTATTTGAAACAGGAGCAGCGCAGCGCCTCGTGAATTCGGAGTGAGCGAGTGTTGAGGGCGAGAAGGGAGGAAGAGGGTGAGGGTGCGGGGGAGACGTAATCACATTCACGGCCTGCCCAAAGACGGCCAAAACACTCCCGTTGTTGAGTTGAGTAAGTCGCATTGTCCGGCGCAAGAGAGCGTGGAGCAGACTATTGTGAGTGGCGTCCCTCATTCACCGTGTGTGTGAGGGAGGCTTTGATGGAGAGTGAGGAGAGGAGAGGAGGGGAATGGAGGGATAGGAGGAGAGAGGTAGCGAGGCTGAAAGTTCTTTTGGGGTTTGGAAGCTAGATTTGCACGGCTTCCAGCGTTGGATAGCACAGGGAATACTGCAGAGTGACTAACAGATAGCAGAGAGTGTGGAGGGGACTGTGGAGGGCGTATCGAGGGCTGGTAAAGGAGGTCAGATTAAGGCCTTATTATTTAAGCCTCAAAGATTCAGGAAAAGCGGTGATTAGGTCGTTTCCGTAAATTTCTCAGTGGATTGGATAATTTCTCTCCCAATCCTTAGCGAATATGCAGATACACTGAGTTTTTTTATATTTCTTCCTCTCTTTTGCAATATAAGTTCTAATATTAATGATAGCAGAAGTAGTAGCAGCAGCAATACGAGTAGTACTAGTGGAGGCGGCGACTGTGGCAGGGTAGCAGAGGCAGAAAAGCAGAGGCGGAGGCAGGGCGGAGAGCTAACTCGTTTCTGTATTCATGAGGCGGGTCCGGGGCGGCCGCTGTTTAATCATCTCTCGCTAAGTAAAAATGTTCCCTTTGTAAGACTAATCCATTTAAAGTCAAGGAGAGAAGGCTCGGCTGTTCCTTCTGTGGGCAAACTCTATAATGTGTTTGTTTTGGACCAACATTACATTTTCTTTTGTGTGCATGTCCCACTAAGAGAAAAAAAACGTAATAGCATAAGTTGTATTTACTTTGAAACTCAAAAAAACAGATAAAAATTTAAAGTGCTGCTACCAAATTGCGTATAGAAAAAGGAAAAAATAATATAAAGCTTGATTTCAGTCGACTCTCTGGGAAACTAGATGGCTGACTGAAGAGCTTGTCAACTGATTGGCTGACTGACTGGTCCCTTGATTGGTTTACTAGCTGTCTGATGGCTTTGCTGACTGTCTGATTGACTTTTGACTGTAATCGATCGTTCACTTAATGAGTGATACACTAACTGACTGGCTGGTTAGTTGATTGGATGGCTGCCTGACTGACTGACTGACTGACTGACTGACTGACTAACTGACTAACTAACTGACCGACTGACTGACTGACTGACTGACTGACTAACTGATGGAATGACTGAATGACTGACTGACTAGCTGATTGATTAAGTAACTGACTGACTAACTGACTGACTGACTGACTGACTAACTGACTGACTAACTGACTGACTGACTGACTGACAGACTGACGGATTAACTGATTGACTGATCCGTTCCCTAGTAAAATCATTGATTGAAAACGAGAACGGTGTACTTTTAGCACCCTCTGACATCATTAAACCTCCGCTAATCATGTGGAGTCTTGTTCATCTGTTCATTTGTTGACGCAATCAGTGGGTGGCAGGAAATGGTCTGTATGGCTGCCTGAGTGTTCCTTGTTCTCGCGCCTGATAGTAACACAGGTTTTGAGATTTATTAAGTCGGGAATGGAACAAAAATCTTCCATTGAGTGAGTTATTGATTGTCATTAACTCAATTTCTTTAGACGGTGAAGTGGAGGGGGACTAGCGGCGAGAGAGAGAGAGAGAGAGAGAGAGAGAGAGAAGAGAGAGAGAGAGAGAGAGAGAGAGAGAGAGAGAGAGAGAGAGAGAGATTTGAAATATTCAGCACAAAGTGAAATCTCGTTTTACGCCAGGCCGATTTGCTTGTCAACCGATAACGAATTTTGCCGATTAGCGCCATTGCTGCTGCTGCTGCTGCTGCTCGTCCGACCTCCTCCTCCTCGTGGTTAAAAACGGACCCTAATTGACTAGGCGTCTTAATTACGGGTCCGCTAAGTAACCTGGGGAACTGGGGCGCCGCTGCTCTCCCCCTTATGAGCTGATAGGCTGAAGGAGGGAAGACAAAACGCCCGATCAGCAAAAACCTTCAATGACTCGATACTTATTGGTTGTCTTTTATTGACGTGGAGTGGAGAGGGGAAAGAAGAGAGGGGACGGTGAAGAGGGGAGGTAGGAGAGGGGAGAGGAGGTGGTGGCTAGTTAGGGCTGCGAGGAAGGTAAGCCAGTTGGTAAGGATTTAAAGGGAAAAAAGGCTTAAGCTTGAAATCTATGAGAAGTTAAAATGGAAAGGAAAAGGTTGAGGGATGAAAGGAAGGTCATGTTTTATTTTATTTTCTATTCTTTTATTTAATTTATTTGTATAAGAAATCAAAATAAATATGTGTGTGTGTGTGTGTGTGTTTACCTAGTTGTGTTTACCTAGTTGTGATATACGGGAAATTAGTTACACTCGTGGGGTCCCATCTCCTTGTCTCTATTGGTCAGTCTCAGCTTTTAAGCCCTTGAGGCCCACAACGTAATTTCCATTGTAATTTGGATACCATTAGACGATTTTAATTAATATGAGTAATATTCTAATAGATATGACCTGCTTAGTATCCTTGTCCACTAGTTCGTTTGGTGTATTTAGTTGAGTTTCGTAATTTAATGGCTAGCAACAGACGATTTTATACAGCAAAGGAAAGATTTGGGCGTGAAGGGGTTAAAATCATGGCTAACCTACTCTTGGCACCTATAAACAACACACATATAGACTACCCATACACACACATTTAGAGGCAATACCTTCCAGTCATTATAACGATTGGCGTCCCTCCTGAAGGCGGCTCGGAAGCTGACGCGGCCACCCACTTGACGTAGGGGATAATTGGTCGTTTGCGGCGGTGGGATGACGGGCTGGTGTGTCATCCGCCGCGCCGCTGATGGATGGTGGCTTGTCTATACCCGAGGTGCTGGGATGTGTTGTGGATTATTTTACTCTCTCTCTCTCTCTCTCTCTCTCTCTCTCTCTCTCTCTCTCTCTCTCTCTCTCTCTCTCTCTCTCTCTCTCTCTCTCTCTCTCTCTCTCTTATCTATTTACTGAGGTAGAGACAGGCTGAGTGTGAGTGGGTCTAGAAATATGTATTGAGTTAAAATTGTCTGTCTTTTGTCGCTCCGTAAAATGAAAAAAGGCCACGTTTTCCACACACTCACCACCGATAGTCAATGTTTAAAGCTATTCTTCGTATACAGAAAGTAGACGTGTTGTGAGCTATGTATCAAACTATAAGCTTCCATTTTGCCGGTGCCTATTTAAGATATCAGGAGAATTAAAAAACTATTATTTCATGTAGCCAATCTGATGTATTTTGGATTCAACCATCCCCCCTTCTACCTGTCTCCTGTCTCCTTCCTTCCCTCCTTCATCCCCCAATCCTACACCTGTCCTTTTTCTATCCCTACCTTTATCAAGATTCCGTATTATGTGACAAGAGAATAGATAAATCATTCCCCAAAACCAACAAATATTGATGTTTCCCTTAAAAAAATTGTCGTTCTCTTTGTCAAGTGGATATATTAAGTACGTTTCGTGGTTAACTTCACTATTTCATTGACTAAGGGCTATGCCAGCGATTCTTAACCTGGGGGGCGTGGGTAATCACCTAGGGGGGCGTGGCCCAAGAGAGAAAAAGAATAACTGTCAAGTATTTAATTTGAAATTTCGACCTTCGCTTTAACATGAAGCTCGCTCGCGAGGGTGAGGCCTCGCTCGCTACAGGGAAGCAAGTATGGATGATAAACTCTGCGGTGACGTCTTTTCAGATTTCACTAACTCTAGACTTTTATGAAATATTTTTTAATTTTTTTATTATTACTATTATTAGTTATTATTATCATTGATATTATTATCTAAACGTGATCTTAACTAAATCTGCTAATATGTCTATATATTCCTAAAGAGAATAAAGAAGAAAATTTGTAGATGATCCAAAAGTGTTTCAAGAACTGGCGGGGGAGGGAATGATTGCGTTGATAAATGAAGTCTTCGGGAGGTTGTCACGCCATTAATCTTGTCCGCCGTGGAGACAAAATGGTTTCACTACACAACAGGTAGAGATGAAGCATAAAACATATACAAGGAGGGAAAGTTGTACCTGTGACGCACGCTTCACCAGTTGCTCATGTCATTCTGCGCATTAAAATAATCATGCAAATATCCGTGTACGGAACGATATATATAAAAATCTTTATTAAGAAGTAGGTCGACGAAGGGAAGACGATGTTCTATATCCTACCAATACTTCCTTCTTCTTCACTTTACATGTTTAGTTATTTCTGTTCGTACTCTTTCCCTTTCTTTCCTTCGATATACAAGAGGGATAAAATGAAGGAGGTGCCACTCTTCTTCCTTTTTCCTCTCCTAATCCTTACTTTCCTTTTTTACTACTTTTTTAGGGACTGGCAGATAGGAGCTTATTGTTATTTTTCATTTTTTATTTGCCTTGGCTAGTTCTCTGAGATGTAAAATAAAAAAAATAAAAACTGTCTTACCTTCCCGCTCTCCTTAAGGTACGTTTTGCTCGGTGCGATTATTGCTCAACGATGATCGTTCATGACTCAACGATGATCGTCAAACGATTGTCTAGGCACTAATTCTTTGTTTTTGAATGGGGCTGTTTTGTTTCGAGCGACTGCCGCTAGAGTCGCTAACGATCATCGTTGGCTCCGAATAGTCGCACGGCTGGGGGGTGAATATAATCGCAATCGCAAACGAACATTTGAATTGGAAGGAGTGTCTGCGTCATCATGGCTCCCAAGTTTTCCGATGAACAGGATGAGATCCTTGTGGAGGAAGTTGCGGAACATCCCTCGTTGTGGCAGCTCTCACATCCCAAATACCAGGACCTACCAGTAAAAGACAACGTCTGGGCAGAAGTCGCCGCCAAAGTTGGAAAACCAGGTGAGTTTGATTCGTGTTTATATATAACCCAAGGCTTTTTTCGTTTTGTGTTAATATTTTATGGCTTAATAAAACGCAGTGATGTTCAATTCGTCATTTTCTGTTGTATATTTATATAACTTTACAAATTACATTATATGACTATTTTATTTATATGAAAGCTCTTGCATTAATCTAAACATACCTATTTTGTAAGTATTTTTTTTTATGTGTTACAGTTTTTTGTTTAATAACAACCAAGTTGATAATCGACTCGATGTGCTTTGGTAACAAGTCGGAACTAGGCTTTGTAACCTTAATTTATTTATACGTACCGTATTTTACTTATATGTTTTATATTATATATACATATTTTATTCATATATTTTATTTATATTTTATATATTTAATTAACAACCTTCTCCTTCTACTCAATTTGCTCAAAGCCATTTTCTAGCGACATGGGACACTTCATGGGACACTTCCGCCACATGACTGGTGAAAAAATAAGCTGTCTCGTTGAAAATCGCATAGACACAGACGCTCGAAGCAAAATAGTACACCCTCTATTATCGTGCAGCGATAATCGTTGAACAATCATCGTAGAGCGATAATCGTGATAATCGCACCGAGCAAAACGTACCTTTAGACTTCTCCACCTTTTTCCTCCCTCCTTCCTCATCCACCTCTTCAGCAACGTAGCAAGCACATATACCCGCCACGAGGCCTCGAGTGACACCCTGCCAATGTATGACAGATATAATCAGGATCAGGCGGCTTATCTGTCCCAGTGGCTGCCGTCATGCAACACGCGGCGGCAGGAAAGCTGAGTGTCCAATGAGGTATTTGTCGCAGATCCATGACAAGGCTGAAGATGACTGACTGTGCTTGGTTTATCGTTTGCCTGGCTGACTGTGCTTGGTTTATCGTTTTCCTGGTTGAGTGCACTTGGTTTATCGTTTTCCTGGTTGACTGTGCTTGGTTTATCGTTTTCCTGGTTGACTGTGCTTAGTTTATCGTTTTCCTGACTGACTGTGCTTGGTTTATCGTTTTCCTGACTGACTGTACTTGGTTTATCGTTTTCCTGGCTGACTGCATTTGGTTTATCGTTTTCCTGGTTGACTGTGCTTAGTTTATCGTTTTCCTGGTTGACTGTGCTTAGTTTATCGTTTTCCTGACTTACTGTGCTTGGTTTATCGTTTTCATGACTGACTGTACTTGGTTTATCGTTTTCCTGGCTGACTGTGCTTGGTTTATTGTTTTCCTGGCTAACTGCACTTGGTTTATCGTTTTCCTGGCTGACTGTGCTTGGTTTATCGTTTTCCCTGACTGACTGTGCTTGGTTTATCGTTTTCCTGGCTGACTGTGCTTGGTTTATCGTTTTCCTGTTAGTACTCTATCCACTGTTCTGCATTCAAGATGGCAAACCTACTATGGGCTAATGCGACGGAGATGAGCACCGAGGCCACGCGCAGCATAGAGTATGCCCCCATCTTTACCTTGCACGTGTCCAGTGCACTCCCTGCCCCCCCACGAGGCATCAAGTGTCGCCCTGCCAGTGTTTGACAGTTGGATTGGATCAGGTGACTCGCGACCCACCGCTGGTCCCGTGGCGTCATGCAACACTGGAGATCAACAAGACAGCGCGTCCTATGTGCTGCCACACTGTCATGACGTGGCTGATATTGACTGTTACTGGACTTTAACTCTCTCTCTCACATTGATCCTTCATAAATATGGCTACACTTTGGACACCTACCGATAAAACTCTTCTACTGAGGATGCATATGTGGATGGACAGGTGTGTGTGTGTGTGTGTGTGTGTGTGTGTGTGTGTGTGTGTGTGTGTGTGTGTGTGTGTGTGTGTGTGTGTGTGTGTGTGTGTGTGTGTGTGTGTGTGTGTGTGTGTGTGTGTGTGTGTGTGTGTGTGTGTGTGTGTGTGTGTGTGTGTGTGTGTGTGTGTGTGTGTGTGTGTGTGTGTGTGTGTGTGTGTTGGTGTGTGGTGTGTGTGTGTGTGTGGGGTGGGTGTGTGTGTGTGTGTGTGTGGTGGTGTGTGTGTGTGGTGTGTGGTGTGTGTGGGGTGTGGTGCGTGCGTGTGTGTGTGCGTGCGTGTGCGTGTGTGTGTGTGTGCTGTGCGTGCGTGTGGTGCGTGTGTCGTGGTGCGTGCTGTGTGTGCGTGCGTGTCGTGCGTGCGTGCGTGCGTGTGCGTGCGTGCGTGCGTGCGTGTGCGTGCGTGCGTGCGTGCGTTGCGTGCGTTGCGTGGCGTGCGTGCGTCGTGCGTGCGTGCGTGCGTGCGTGCGTGCGTGCGTTGCGTGCGTGCGTGCGTGCGTGCGTGCGTGCGTGCGTGCGTGCGTGCGTGCGTGCGTGCGTGCGTGCGTGCGTGCGTGCGTGCGTGCGTGCGTGCGTGCGTGCGTGCGTGCGTGCGTGCGTGCGTGCGTGCGTGCGTGCGTGCGTGCGTGCGTGCGTGCGTGCGTGCGTGCGTGCGTGCGTGCGTGCGTGCGTGCGTGCGTGCGTGCGTGTGTGTGTGTGTGTGTGTGTGTGTGTTTAATCTATCTTTTTATGGTCGATTTACAATGTGCAGATTTGTTTTTTTTCATTGTAGAGCGCTTTGTTATTCATGATAATGGAGTTGTGAGTCTACGGTTTGTGGAGATTTAGGCAGAAGTCTACTAATTTTGCTTTGCTGCATATCTTTTCTACGTGACACCCCAGTTTCCCGCCTTTGCTGTGTTTTTTCACACTATAAATTGGTCTACACAAGATGTCTACACAAGATGGGTAACTCTTATGCTTCATTTCTCCTTCTTTCGTAATCCATAGGAAAGCTACTTCAAATCTGCATTATTGTCCACAAAACTGACAATTTTTAAAATGTGTACATATTCCTTTCCTGTATTATATTTCCATACACTGATTAAAGCACTGAAAAACACTGTGATCTCCTGAGATGAATTCTTTTTTTTCTTCTTCTTTAATGTTATATTTACTATTATCTTTTATCTTTTTTCTCAGACGCACGTACTCTCCTATCGGACGAGTCAGTAGGCTGAGGGTATATAGGGGGACTCTCTGAGACAGGAGGCCTGGCATGGCGGACTCAGGGGGGGTTTACCCCTACTACTGGTCCGCTGAGAAATGGTCCCGTGTAGGGGATAGCTATGGCTCTCCGCAAACTGCGCCATCATTTGTTGAGGTTACTCCCGGTTGGAGCGTAAAAAATGCGGGTAGGATAAAACCCTCGGGGTTTCATGTCTCTTTTTGCAGTGTCGCTCCTCCCGGATGCGAAAAAATAAAGAAAAGGGGAATGTTTCTACCCCAAACTCGACTCTGTATTGCCCATGCCCCCCCGGGGAACACTCTTGTTTTGGGGCGACTTCAATCTATATGGCACTGTGAGGTGGTGAGTTGTGTGTTGGCCCCCATGGCTCCGGTACCAAAACCCAAACAGTTCCTGTTCGACTTTGCAAGGCCCGAAGGTTGAAAATTGCAGGTTTTGGTATCAAGACCAGAGCTGCACCGTGGACATGGTATATAATGCCGAGGGGTAGCTAGGAGATCGACCCATCCTCGTTAGTACTCGTTGGAGGATCCCCCAGAACTGCAGGGTTTACCGATGCTGGTTCTTTTGGAACAGACCCAAGACTTGTTTTTTTTCTACACTTATTTCTTTGCAATCCAGAAGAATCTAAAGAGGTAACCATACTGTGTTTCATCTTGAAAAAACGAAGGCTTGACAGTGCTCATGGTAGCGTGGCAGTCTCAAATCGTTTTGATGTGCTCGGGGGTCTCGGGGATCCTGTAGAACTGTGGGATCCCTTCAACGTGAAACTCTACGGGCTCCCCAAGGAGTTATGGGGAGCACCCGGGGTCAAGGGTTTTTTTTGTCTCGAGGGAGACGCTGGAGAAAATCGGGGAGAGTCCGTGCCGGCTGGCGGGGAACCGGGACCAGCACGGGTCTGTCCGCCGGACTAGAACCCTCCTGAGGAGAGACAAGGAGAGGTATGCGGGATCTCGGGGGAATTCGAGGGTTTTGAACGCAATGACCTCCGACCCCCTACCGAGCCCTGAAGAAACTCCGCTCCCAATCTCCTTCTCGGGCGAGTGTATTCGAAAAGCAGAGGGCGCTCGGTCGGCCCGGATGGGGGAAAGGCTCGTTGGGCTGAGTACTTTGGGCGTTGTTTACGGTGGACCCCCCAACTGAGCAGCTTCACACCCCTGGGTTACAGCAGTGGATCGATCCCCCCATTGCGAAAAACCGCACCCCCCTCTTTACGAAATCAGAGAGGCTGTAGCAAAGTTGAAGGGGGGAAAAAGGGAGCTGGTGTTTGTAATTCAGTGCGGGGCTCCTCAAAGCTGGGGGTGGGCCATATCCCCGGGTTGCATGCTGTCCTGACTCCGTGTGGCAAACAGGTACCATTCCTCCCGACTGGGGAAAAAGGGGGGTGGCTCCCTATCTGGAAAAGGGAAAGGGGGCCGTCAGGGTGCAACAATTACCGCGGTATTACAGTCACGTACCAGGGAAGGGCTTGCCCCTCTATTGCTGACACAATTCGCAGTCATCTGGTGAAGCATCAGGACTCAGCATCTGGGTTTACGCCTGGTAAAACAAAAACGAACCGATCCTCGCTTCGTGTCCTGGGGAACGCCGACGTGAGTTTCACAGGGATTCTTGCAGCCATTTGATCTCAAGAAGGCGTTTGACTCAGTGATCGTGAGTCCTCTGGGATCTTCTGCGACTTTTCGAGGGGTTTCCCGCAAAGGGTATTGGTTTGATAACTGGTCTGTTTCTGGACTGAGAGTGCTGGAAATGTGGGGGGTGTATCCGCTCTTTCTGGAATAAGGAGGAGGCAAGGGGGGCGTCCTTGCCCCATCACTTTTCCCGCTTGTATGGACGGGTATTGGACAAGGTTGTAGATCAAAGTGATTGTGGAGCATCCGTCGGCAACACCAAAAGATCACTGATCTTGTTTTTGCCGATGATGCAGTAATCTTTGCTGAGTCGCTGGAGGTCCTGGTGATGGCTCTCAAAGGCGCTGCACGAGGAGGCAAAGCCTTTGGGACTTGAGGCCCTCCTGGCTCAAGACCAAGGTCCAGGTATTTGGAGACTTACTAGATGAAGCAGTACAGTCTGTTCATGCGTGTGGCGAGGACATTGAGATCTTGGAAAGTTTTACATACCTTGGTAGCGCAGTCCATAATGACGGCGGTCACGTCAAGAAAGTCTTACGACGGATTGGCATAGCCCACGGTGTTTTTGGACTCGCTCAGCGGGAGTATTTGGGGGTTTGCGTACCTGTGCAGGAGGACAAAGACCCGGGAAATCTTCAAGTCGCTTGTGATCCCTGTCTTACTCTAGGTTGTGAGACATGGACACTAAATAGTGACTTGAAGAGACGAATCAATGCCTTTGGTAATAAGTGTCTTCGCAGAATCATGGGGTATCGCTGGGATGATTACGTGTCAAATCAGCGATTGCACCGTGAGACTGAATCGAGGCCTATTACCTGCATAGTCCGTCAGCGCCAACTTCGGCTATATGGGCATGTGGCACGCTACCCTGAAACCGATCCTTCCCATCGGGTTGTATCTGTAAGAGACAATCCGGCGTGGAGGAGGCCAAGGGGGCGCCCACAAGGCTCGGGGCTGGGCAAGTTGATGTTTTTTTTGTCGAGAGCTGCTTGGTATGGGAAAGGAGCCTGCATGGGAACTCGCGCGTGGTGACCCCCGGGAGTGGCGTCGTAGGGTGGGCGAGGCGACGCGCCCCCCGGCGTATGCCCCCAACGATTGATTGATTATCATAATCGGTACTATTATTAATATTAGCAATATTATAATTACTATTACTACTTTGAAAAATGTCACAATTAGTATTGGTAATATAGTATTATTGTCGTCGTTGTAATCATTATTATTATTATCATCGTTATATATAGTAGATTATTGTCATGGATATTTTCACCACATATCATCACAGTTATCATATTTTGTTTCGTCTTCTTCATCTTCTTTACTTCTTTTTTCTTGTCCTTCTTGATGACGTTTATTTTTATCATTAATAGGAAATTATTATTGTTATCTTTATTATCATTACAAGTATCTTCTTCTTTTCTTCTTCTTCTTCTTCTTCTTCTTCTTCTTCTTCTTCTTCTTCTTCTTCTTCTTCTTCTTCTTCTTCTTCTTCTTCTTAATGACGTGTAACCCACGACTCTTGACCCTAAATTAAAGAGAACTGGTAATTTATTCGGTGATTCTCAAGTTAACACAATATGGACCAATGTTTTACAGCACCTTGGAGCGCCTGAAGAAAAGCCGGAAGCCTTAGCGAGTCTTGCAATGGGTCACCGCGCCGCCTGGCCTCCCGGCTGATGCAATGTCCGCCTCCTTGGCGTTATGCTTGGAGACACCATCGCCAGGACATTATATTAGGCACCCCGAATGAAGGCAAGATGATGCGCATTTTTTTATTGAAATATGATCATAACCAATTGTTGATTAATTTCTTCACGTGAGACCTAAGCTAAGTTTGTGTGTTACTTTTCTGAAATTCTGAAACTAGATATCAAGAAGGTGATATTTGTATTTAAGACAATTGGTAATACATGGACGTGTTGTACTCGAAGCAGTGCTCTGAAATCTCACTTATGTAGGGCGAGAGGACAGTTTACGAGTAAGTGGAGGAAGTAGTGGCAGTTTCACAAGAGTGCATGGATTTACATTATGTGAACTGTCACTCTCTTTGTTGGTACGCTTGGCACCACATCAATAAATACTCAGCAGAAACGCCTTGATTCACCGACCTTTTTAATTCTTCCGTCATGGGATTGCGACCCGCCTGCCTTGCCGCTGCTCGCTCAGTCACGTTTCCCGCAGGTATATATTGAGCCGCCGCGGCCTCAACCTCTCATTCCCGAGACTCCGCAGCACTAGCACGCATCACCCCTAAGGTAAGTCTGAATCCCTTGCATGCATATCAAAGGGGTGCCGCTCAGCTGTTGCTCTGTGTTATGGCATAGACGTTCAGGGGTTATGGGGAACACGTGGCCTTCATATCAGTCCTCGGTGCAAGTGTAAACGTTTTTGTCATTGCGTTCATTTAATTTGCTATCTTGAACTGTCATGCGGTCCCCCATAAGGTCATTAATTTTGGTGGTTTGTTTTCCAGTTGAAGTTAATTGCAGTTTAGATTGCGTTGATGTCCATTAACAGGCGTTGTTAATCAAGCAATGTGTTCACGAGTCGAAATGGAAAGGGATTATTATTATTGTTGTCATTAGTATCACATTATTATTATTATTATTAGTAGTATTATCTTTGTTATTATTATTACTATTATTATCATTATATCATTATTATTGTTATTAGTAGTAGTATCATTATTATCATCATTACTATCAATATTATCATCATTGATATAATAACAATATCGCCCAATGGTGTAGTAGTAAGCACGCTCGACTCATTAGCGAAAAGCCCGGGATGTCGAAGAAGAATGTCGGTTCCAGTCGAATCACACGCACACAAACAGCAACAACAACAACAACAACAACAACCAAACAAAAGCAACTACAAAAGCGTCTAAGTGAAATTACCCATAGAAAAATTATGCAATAAAGTGAATAATTACCGACGAATTAATATCACATATCTTTCTTGTGTGTGTGTGTGTGTGTGTGTGTGTGCGTGTGTGTGTGTGTGTGTGTGTGCGTGTGTGTGTGCGTGTGTCAAGATAGGATGCCATACCTTCACCCATAAGAACAATGCTAATATCAACACCATTTATATTCACCTTCAGACCTCTTCATTCCGTTCAAACACATACAACGAATTTATCGATAACAATAAGCAGATAATCAGTCAATTCTCACTTCCCTTCAAAACTGCATCGTCTTTTAAAACATCCCTTAAAAAACCCGGGCGAAAAAGCAACACGGGTACCACAACAAGACTGTATCCGGAAGTCACATTCGTGGAAGTCGCTGCTGAGTCGACCAGAAAGCGAGGAAGCGACGCGCCGGAGGAAGACTGACAAGTGACCAAGCAGTGCCTCGGATACAAACCTTCATATGCATACACGTGATCGTCGGCCCTTCATTTACATCGCTGGAGTAAGGCCGCGAGGGGGTAGAAAAAGCGTAAAGATAGATAAGTCTCGCAAATTATATCTGTGCATGTAGAAAGTAGGAGCAACGGAGAGAGAGAGAGAGAGAGAGAGAGAGAGAGAGAGAGAGAGAGAGAGAGAGAGAGAGAGAGAGAGAGAGAGAGAGAGAGAGAGAGAGAGAGAGAATATCCTAGTCATAATGCATTATAAGCCACTGAAAAGCATACGAGAAACACGAGGACGTAAAGGCGATAATGGACAGTCGTTTTCTTATGTATACACGAAACTTATAAATCACAAAGTTTCACCTAACTCAGCAAATTACTGAATGAATAACATTAATCCTGCTTAATCAACGGCTCTCCTCCTTTACCTCCTCCTTGCCACAGCCGTTTTGTCTTGAGCTAAGTAGGATAAGCAGCAGAGACCTGATAACAGTACCACTAAAAATGCATTCCTCGGTGCATAACGCAGAGCCACGTGCAGGCAGGGGATCAGGAAGTAATGCCGCATACGAGTAAATGTACGTACACAACATTTTTTACTTTTACAAAACTTTGATTTACCCGATTATTTATTGATAGAATTTTAATCTGTTTGTACCACAGAGAAGACATTTGCAAGTTGCATCGTTCTTAATCTATGCAGTTTTGTCTTAGCTGTTATGGTTCTTGAGATATTAAGGAAAATGTGCGTCCCCCAGTGCCCCAGACCTGAGTGTTTGTTTAATGGTTCACTGACATCAATTTACTCTCTGCAATACCTACACGACACATCTGGCGCCACCATCTGTGTCTGTGAAGGTCTTGATCAACAGGTGTCAACGAGAGGCTGGCGACGTGATGTATGTTCCCCTTTTTAGATAAACTCAGTCCCTCGCACCACCTCATCTCACTCGGCGAGTTTAAGTTCACGTCTGCAGGAGTTATGTACATAGATTACTCAAGTTTTTTTTAAATTCTTATTCTTTATTGCCAGGAAACTCTAAGGATGTTATCTTTTGCCGATATAGATACACTCAGTCTCTCGCACCACCTTGCCTCAGCTCACTTAGCGGGTTTCACATGTGTCACTCACGAGATTGACCCAGAGAACCCAGCCGCGCCGCTCTGCTTTCTTTACCTTCCCCTAACCACCCTGTAACCCACAAAGCTGCCCTCAAGCTGCCTCAATCAAAGAGAAACAGACAGGCACTACACTGACTCCTCTAACAAACACACATATACTTTGATTTCAACTACACTCCCGTACCTCGAATCACTTCTCTGCTTCGGCACACACAAGCCTTGCAACCTGTTTCTCTATGCTTTGAAGGAACGATCATATTTGTCCTCCCGTTTTTAGCTTTCAATCAAACATGCACTCAATCCATTCTTCTTGTCTACTTAATTCCTCTGTTTGACATCGGCGTCTTTCCACTCCTCCTCCTCCTCCTCCTCCTCCTCCTCCTCCTCCTCCTCCTCCTCCTCCTCTCCTCCTCCTCCTCCTCTTACCCCACAGCAACGCTGGGTCACGTTCCGTTTCCGCAAATACTAATCAAAGTAACGTAATCAAGCGCCCTGTTACAGTGGACCCTAGACACCCTGCCTGTAAACCCTCACGCAAGGTTACCAAAACTACTAAGGAACTTAAATTACTCTACACAAATGCCAGAAGCATTATTTTAAAGCGTAACGAATTATTAGCATACGTTGTTGCCGAAACGCCAGATATCGTTAGTATCACTGAGAGTTGGGTCAACACAAAAGATAAACACTTATTAGCTGAAATAGCCATTCCAGGCTATAAGACATTCCTAAATTGTCGCACGCATAAAGCAGGTGGAGGTGTCATTCTTTACATCAAAGATAATTTGCAAGCAATCGAAATCGATAAAGTAAATCAAGATCATTATGACTCAGTCTACGCAAAGATTAAGCTAAACGCTAAATTCCTAACTATTGGGACAATATATCGTCCTCCCAAATCAAATGCGGAAGTCGATTGCCTCCTCTATGACGAGATAAAGTCAGTTGTCAACAATAATAACGATACAATTTTATGTGGAGATTTTAACCTACCTCGTATAAGCTGGAATAATAATTCTGCTGATAGAAAAGGTATGCGATTGCTTGATATGGTAAACGAAGTATATTTAAATCAGGTGGTCCGTGAGCCTACAAGGGATAATAGTATCCTAGATTTAGTTTTCACTACCGACATTGATCTGATTGATTACTGCGATATAGGTGAACGTCTAGCAAACAGCGATCACAGGTTAATCAGATGCGGCATAAATTGCAATGTAGACATCACAGAAAATCGGTTATTAGTTCCCAATTATAATAAAGCGGATTTCACGAAGATCAGCAGGGTACTAAGCGAAGTTGATTGGATTGACCTACTAAACGGTAATAATGCGGAAAACATGTGTAATGTATTCACAAATAAACTCCGATCGGTGGTTGAAAAACATGTTCCCAATGGTAGGAAAACGTCTGAATAACATAAACAGACCCAGTTGGATGACTAATGAGATTCAACAAATCATTGGCAGAAAGGGCCGAGCGTATAAAGTTTACAAGCGATCAAATGCGGACGGCGATTATAGAGAATACAATGACGTAAAACGACGTTGCAAGGGATTAATTAAGACTAAAAAGCGCGAGTATGAAGAAAAAATTGCAAAGGAATCCAAATCAAACCCGAAAAGGTTCTTTCAATACGTTCGAAGTAAGAAAAACGTCAAAACTAGTATTGGGCCACTGAAAGATAAAATAACATCTTGGTAAATGATAATAAGAGCATGGCAGTCGTACTCAATGCTTACTTTAATGCGGTATTTATTAAAGAAGACGAAGCTCCATTACCAGAACCAGTAAACATGTATGCGGGACTCGAAAGTGATAGATTGGAAATAGGAGAGATAACAGTAGACGAAGTATCAAAGTATTTGCAAAAACTTGACCCAGCAAAATCCGTGGGGGTGGACGAAATCTCGCCGCGATTACTTCGTGAATGTCACAGTCAACTTTCGCTTCCACTAAAGATTATCCTCAATAAATCGCTAATGGACAAAAATGTTCCTAGTATGTGGAAATTAGCTAATGTTACACCGATATTCAAGAAGGGAGTAAGAGCCTCGCAAGTAATTATCGCCCAATTAGTCTAACGTCTGTGATTGTTAAACTATTTGAGAAACTATTGCGGGATAAAATAGTGTCTTTTCTCGATGAAAATAACTCAATATTAAACTCGCAGCATGGATTTCGAAATAAGAGATCCTGCTTAACAAACCTACTGGATTTTTTTAATGTCATTTATTCAAACTGGGACGCTAAAATTCCCTCGGATGTAATATACCTTGATTTTCAGAAAGCCCTCGATACAGTTCCCCATAAGCGACTTTTGACCAAGCTAAGGGCACATGGCTTGGAGAGCAACTATGTTCATGGATTGGCGATGGCTTTCAAATCGTAAACAACGGGTAGTAATAAATGGTGAAACATCTGATTGGTTAGATGTTACTAGTGGGGTGCCTCAGGGCTCGGTCTTGGGTCCCACTCTTTTTTTTGATATATATCAACGATCTGGACTGCGGACTTGTATCAAAAATATCGAAATTTGCAGACGACACCAAATTAGGCGGTAAAGCATATACTAGAGAAAACTGCGAACTCATACAAAGTGACCTCGACAAACTATCAGACTGGAGTGATAAATGGCTATTAAAATTCAATTCCGATAAATGTAAAGTAATGCATATAGGCAACGATAACCTCAAATATAACTATCAAATGCAAAATAAATCGTTAACTGAAGTACAGCAAGAAAAGGATTTAGGTGTCATCATCAGTAATGATCTTAAAACCATCCGCATTGCCTAGCTGCCAGTAAAAAGGCGAATATGATGTTGGGCTTTATTAAACGCAATTTTGAAACACAAAACTCCGAAAGTAATGACACAATTTATACACGTCCTTGGTTAGGCCACACTTGGAATATGCCGTCCCAATTCTGGTCGCCCTGTTTCGTAAAAGACCAAGCAAAATTGGAATCAGTGCAAAGAAGAGCAACCAAACAAATTCCATCTCTGCGAAATTCATCTTATGAAGAGAGACTGCGGAAACTTAATATGTTTTCCTTAAAGGATCGTAGAATCCGTGGGGACTTGATAGAAAACCTTTAAGATCCTAAAAGGATTGATGTCATTAATCAAGAGAACCTATTCGAGCTTTCAACTCAAGTGACAACAAGAAATAATGGTTTAAACTAAACGGTCAACGTTGCATCACTGATCTCCGTAAAAATTATTTCAATGTGAGAGTCGTTGATCGATGGAACAAGTTACCCGCAAATGTTGTCGAAGCCAGCACAATAACTACATTTAAAAAAAAGACTTGACGCGCACTGTAAAGTAAATGGGTATTGATAGTGCCCTGCGAAATTCATATTTAGTCCCCCGGATCGATTAGTTGTATTTGGTAGTGGTAGTTGTAGTTAGTTATATTTCATACCCTATTTTTCTGCACTATGAAACTTCCGTGTTCCTATCTTCTTTTAAGGACATGGTATCCTTTTCCAACTGTTTTCTTACAAGTAGTTGATAGTTAGTAGTATGTAGTTCAGCAGATACCCTCGTCATGGACCAATAGGTCTCCTGGTGTCTGTTATTCCTATGTAATCCTATGTAATCCTCCTCCTCCTCCTCCTCCTCCTCCTCCTCCTCCTCCTCCTCCTCCCCCCCCCCCCCTCCTCCTGCTCCTCCTGTCAGCCAATTTAACAGTGGTGTGGCAGGTCACGTGTTTTCTCAATTGAACCCCGCCTTACACCCTTTCAGTGACGCGGTGTCCTCGCCCGGAGTAGTCAATCAGCGTCAGTGTGAGCCTCTCTCTGACTGGCCTTTTCTTGGTCTCGTGCGCAGTCAAGTGACCAGGTAGCGAGTGGGGATGAACGGAATTTGAACAGATTGAAGAGATCTGAAGGTGAATAAAATGGTGTTATTGATATCGGTATTGTTCTTATGGGTGAAGGTCGACGTGCTGGGAAGGAATTAAGGGAGTGACAGTGAAGTGTTTGGCTGACAAGTTACCTATAGATAGACGGAGGAGAGAGGGTTGACTGAGGTTGAATTACAGGTGATGTGGTGATATCAGAGAGAGAGAGAGAGAGAGAGAGAGAGAGAGCAATGAATGAATGAATGAAAAACTATACGTATACTTGCATAAAGTCCCATAGAGGTTGATTATAATGCGCTCTCCTCGTCACAGGGGAATCCAACACCACTAACCCTCCATATCTCTCTGGTTTCACGCACGTGGTCAATTATCCTCTCGATTATCCGGACTGTCTGCGACTCTGCGTGGCCACAAGACATGCATGCGGTCAACAAGACTTATCGCCTTACCAGTGGTCGTGATTGAGCGGGAAACACGAGCCTTGTCCTCCTTGTCTCTATCGCAGTCTCGACCTCAAGGCTCATCATGACACCATCATAGTCTTGGTGATACAGGGGATACATGGACACGTGTCATTCTTCAATGTTAAATAGCAATAATATTGATAATAATGCAACTAGCAATAATGATTATGACTGATGATACCAATAACAATAACAATACTAATAACAATAATCTTGAAAAAAATATGATAATGAGAGTGATAGCACATTAACAACAACAACATAACAACGAGAGACATCAAAACGTGTAACCTTCACTCTTATAAGAAACTAAAGAATAACTCAATGAAAAGTACAGAGAAAAGCAAAGGAGGACAAGGAAGAAGAAGAAAGCGAGAACGACGGGAAGGATTAGGAGAAGAAGATAGAGTGCGTAGCTTCATATCTTAACAGCTCATCTAAATCTGCTTTAATTAATTACCATGGCTATGTTTTCCCCTCGAGGCTAGTGATGAGATGGACCTGTGTAAGGTAAAAAGAAAAAAATAGCAAGCAGGGATCTTTGCTGGGTCGCACCATAGCATTTACCATACACTTCGGGTGAGGGGAAAGGAGGGGAAGGAGAGGGGGTAGCAAGGAGAGGCGGACATCAGATCGTGTGAGCTGCCTGCCACGTGACTGTGAGGGGAGGAGGAGGAGGAGGAGGAGGGAAGGGGAGGAAGGAGAAGGAGGAGGAGGAGGAGGAGGAGGAGGAGGAGGAGGGAGGTAAAGAAGGACAGTGAGTATATGCGTCATTTTGGCTCAACAAGGCAGCAATGGATGAAAACGGATAAAAAAAATAGCATAGTTACAAGTTGGAAAAAGGAAACTAAATATGATAACTACTTGTACTACAACATCTATATAACGTTAATCCCGTCTACCTAAAGCACGCATGGATACCCTCTTTATCAACGACAGTATTATTAGTATGCCTACCTCACTAAGGGGAAAACTGTATTCGAGTTACTCTTGCATAAGGACGACAGTTGAAAGTTCCTCATTTTACTTTTTTGGATCAATATACGAAGACTTTCAAAGATCACGTCTACAGGAGTTATGTAGATTACTCCAAGTTTTTTTTCTTATTATTCTTTATCGCCAGGAAACTAGAACAATGAACCAAATCTAATGTATGCCCAGGACATCACCTTGATGACATCGAAGACCAGTATTGCATCACTCATTCCTTGCCTTTCATCCACCACCACCGCCACCATCGCCACCACCACTAACTAGATTACTCCTGTGGGTCTTGGCGGGATTCCTGGCTGGTCGAAATGGCGGGGTGGTGGTGGTGGTGGTGGTGGTGGTGGTGGTAGGGAAGCTCCAGAGTCCATGGGTTCATTCCACCTCTGTCGTCTGGTTGGCGCTCATTGTATCAGGGTAATAACAGTGGAATTTGGTATTTGTTCATATGCTTGTTTGTCCACTGGGTTATTATGAGGGCATCTTCAGGAAGAATATATGAGGCGCGCCGAACCAGAGAGGGCTAAGGGACAAAATAAAATAAAAATGAGTTACAAGCGCCAATGCCTCTTACAAGCCTTTGGTCATGGGATATCATGGTCATATGATGATATTGATTAGTCTTTGTCTTATATCCCTTTGTAATTAACCTTCGTTGGTATTTATCGTAAGGACTGCACACTGCACACTTAAGTCTTCTTCCTGTCTGTCACGAAACTTTTTTTTTTGTATTTGAGGCACAACATTCCTAACTTACAGAAAAGAAGAGAAAATGTAGTTCAGTATCAGATCATTTCAGAATCAGAGGAACTATTGGACACTTCAAATATAAACACTTCGTACATGCCTACGAATTCCTGTTTGAGTGATGGAGGCAAGGGGAAGGCGCGCCATGGTGAAGGTGATGTGAGAGGTGGTAGAGCAGTGAGGGGAGGGGAAAGTGAGAGGTGGTGGAGCAGTGGAGTGAGGAGAGTGAGGGGAGGAGCTGGGTGATAGAAAACCTGACACGTATATTATTACTCAAGCCAGTCTTGTGGTTACTCTCTGTCTCTGCACACCCCGACTTACGCATCTCCCCGGCACCTCTTTTCGGAATCTGTGCGAAGTTGAGCCCTCGTATACCTGAAGGCTGTGGAGAGTGAGGAGACACACCTTTGCATCATACACTTTGTGGTATATTGAAGTGATATATTGAACTGAATTTTCCCTTTCACTTTCTTTACTCACGTGTATACATGAGAACAAATCGGTGCACATTTATGATAAAGTGTATGGATAGGACAGTTCAGGTCTGATGTAGCCTATAGGTGATCATTCACTTACATATATTAGAATAGTGACTACTTCTTTCTTTATCATTGATGACATGTAATATTCACTCAGTGTTTACGAAGCACACAATGATGTCATAACAAACAGGAGTTCCTGTCCAACCTGACTTCTTAACATTTTCTTTTCTATGTTATGTTTCAGGAGGTTCGTGAGGCTTCATCTTCACGATCTAAGTCATCTGAGGGAGGAGGTGACGTCGTGGGTTCTGCCGTTATTCACATCAACCGGTGAATAATGAAGTAGTGACTCTTACCACGTTCATCATGGACAATAACAACATTGCAGTGGTCGGCTGCCCCTCTTCCCAACGCGGCAGACCTTCAGCCAACAGAGGGAAGGGCTGGTCACTCAACAGAAACAGGAAGAACGTAATGAATGCAAACGTGGGAATCAATGATGTTCCATATTGCTTAGATATATGCAGCGATAAGGAAAGCAATGAACGAATGTCGACTTGTGAGAACACAGACAAGACGAGACGGGATAAAGAGGACGAGGCAGCGAAGGATCAAGACCTGAGATTAGGATTTGGTAACGTAAATAGAAGTGTGGTATCTCAGGAGGCACAAATAGCAGGCTGTGGTGTACCCAACTCCCCGACGCCCGGCAGGGAAGCCCACGCTATCGGCAGGAGTGTGTCGTTCGCCTACAGAAATGTGGAGAACTCGTCAGTGCTGTGGGAATGCAGTGAGTCGCGTCTTTCTTTGTCTTCGACTGCGGGGAGGGACCTCCTGCCAGACTCCTTGAACGGTAACCACTGCCAGGACACCTGGGCCACGAACGGTGTTAAGAGGTATTCAGTAGATAGAATCCCTGACGCTCATCGGAATAAAAGGGAACCTCGACAATCACCCGAGAGTGTCTCTTCCACTGACCGCATAATGCGGCGCAGTGTCGAGATATCACAACTGAGGTGCGCGTTACAGGAAAAGGTGAAAGCGCAGCAATATCGTACTTACTATAAGAACAGCAATTACAGGAAGAGCTGGAGTGACTTTCCTCAAACTCCAGAAAACTCCAGGACGCGGAGCCGCCCCAAGAGTGCGTGTGGCTTCCTGCAGGCCGATGGCATCTTTGATAATGAACGTGAGCTTCTAAGTTCCGTGGATTATCGTAATAACAACAAATATACCAGATGGTGGACGTGTACTCAGGAGCCGAGTAAAGTTGCCTCTCCACACACTCTCTCCGGCAACACGGCGAAGCTCCAGTACCTCACAGGGCAGCCGGTGGCCCCGCCTGCCAGAGGCCACCACGCTGCTGGCCCACACCTCTGCCAAAAGTGTTCCAGTCCCTCAATGATCAGGCCAGACGATAACTATTGTTCCTTGTGCGGGGAGACTGAAGACGCGCCCTCCTGCTACGCGACGCCCGCTGCCTCCCCGATCTCCAGGGCTCCTCATCGCGGGACTCACAACGAAATCCTCAAACAGAAGCCTGAAGACAATGATGACCAGAGTAAGTACGCCGTTTTGTTCACACAGTTCTCATTTTCCTTTGGCATATTTATTCTTTTTTAATTATCTTTGTTTACTATAATCGTATGACAGACTGTATTACTCCATCAATTTACCAAATACAAACAATCTTTAATACAATCCAAACAATACAAACATCTTTATAATTCGTAAAAGTTTGGTATGAAAGCTATGGTGATTCAATGCCTGTATAATGGAAGTGTTGCATCTTTCCTTTGCAGCCAGATCAGTGCCGTCGGCTGATGGTCGCGTCAACTTTTACCCCAACTGTGATCCCACGATATGGATCCGCTCCTGCACCCAAGAGATCACCGAGCCGCTCACGGGCGTCCAAATGGGTGAGTCATTATACTTCATTGTGTTAACTAAGCAAAGTATACACTGAAGGAGAACTTTTTTTCATTCATTTTCTATTTTGTCAAGTTGCATGATTGTCTCTCTACTACATCTTTCTTTATCTTTCTTTTTCCATTATACACGCACAGTAAAATGTCGCTAGGGTCATGAAGAATCTAATTATTTACACAACTTTCTAATATATGTCAGATGGGTTTTTTCCTTTAAATTTTGTGAAACGACGAAAATTAAGTAAAAGCCTACTGCTTTCTTTCCATAGTCATACGGCTACTTCTTTTTTTCTTGTGTGAAGTTGAAGAACCTAGAGTAGAACATTAAAAGTTACGAAGAAGAATGAGTAAGGGTATATATTTGTGTGTGTATTTTTTATTTCTTTATTATTATTTTTTTTTTTTTTTTTTTTTTTTTTTTTTTTTTTTTTTTTTTTTTTTGCCGTGCAGGGGAGGTACCAAAATGGCTGCGCGGCGCCCTCATCCGGAACGGGCCGGGACGCATCCAGGTCGGGGAGCAACAGTACAACCACGTGTTCGACGGCTCTGCCCTCCTCCACAGGTATGCCCCCCCCTCCCCCCCATGCCCCTCACCTTCATGACACCTGCAGGAACACCATCATAATACTCATGTTACATTTAATAAGCCAAAAAACACTCCTAAAATGTAATGTAACATTTAATAAGTCAAAAAATACTCTTTAACATTTCATAATTGTCACTAAATAGCTTAGAATTGATAACTTCATCATACAATCTGCAGGAATATCATCACAATGCTTATATAACATTTAATACGCATAAAAACATTCCTAAAATTTCATAAATGTCACTTACGTAATACCTTAAAATTGATAACTTCATGAATTAATGTCATGATTTCGTAACTTCATCCTGTGAGGCAAATACTTCAGTTCATAATTGTCACTTCATACCATAGAATTGATAACTTCATGAATACTTAGGAAGAACCAATGTTATGATTTCTTAACTTCATCGTGTGAGGCAAATACTTCAAATAATTCCTCCTTCAGATTCCACTTCAAGGATGGTCGCGTGACATACCAGAACAGGTTCCTACAAAGCCGCAGTTACCTGAAAGACACCCGGGCGCAGCGTATCGTGGTCAACTACTTCGGCACCAGAGCACACCCGGACCCGTGCAAAACCATCCTGCAGAAGTAAGTGTCCTGGCTCCAGGCTAACAAGCACACGTTTATTAATTTTCCAACCCAAGAATATACGCATCATTGAATTTTTCATTAAGTTTTGAGAAAGAGAGTTTGTTGTTCTGTGATATTTTTAACAAGTACAAGGCCTATTTTCTTTAGAAGTTGCTGATTTGTTCTATTTCTTTCTCCCTGTGTGTGTGTGTGTGTGTGTGTGTGTGTGTGTGTGTGTGTGTGTGTGTGTGTGTGTGTGTGTGTGTGTGTGTGTGTGTGTGTGTGTGTGTGTGTGCAGCATCGCCAGTAAGTTCTCCCTGGAGGAACACTTCACGGACAACGCGCAGATCAGTCTGTACCCTTACGGCGACAGTCTCTACGCCCTCACCGAGACGCCCTTCATCTTCCGCGTCGACCCGGACACTCTGGCCACGCATGAGAAGGTGTGTGTGTGTGTGTGTGTGTGTGTGTGTGTGTGTGTGTGTGTGTGTGTGTGTGTGCGTGTGTCAACAACTTTCAAACTGTGTAGAAATGGATATGTTAAGTGACATACATATTTATTTGTTTATATGTATACGTCCATCCATCCATCCATCCATCCATCATCCATCCATACACAATACAAATACGTGTGCGGGTGGGTGTGTGGGTGTGTATGTGTGTGTGTGCGCTAATGGCAAGCTTGACACAAACCCATATATTTATATTTCCCAAGCGACCAGTTTTGCTTTTTCATAC
>JACEEZ010009866.1:370000-372500 GCA_016584305.1 Chionoecetes opilio | reverse complement strand
CAAGAACGCGGAGATGCTGCACTGCATGTTTGTCGAGGCGCTCAAGGTACATAGATAGATAGATAAATAGATATATAGATAGATACATAGACAACATACACAACATAGGTAGATAGATAGATAGATACATAGACAACATAGGTAGATAGATAGATAGATAGATAGATACATAGACAAAATAGACAATATAGATAGATAGATAGATAGATAGATAGATAGATAGATATTTTATTGACCACAGTTACATTTGCCTTTACAATATAGTACATGCAAAAAATAATGAGAGGTAGACTCTATTAGTCAAGGCTTGCATTTCTACTGTAATTAATAATGGTAGACGAGCTATTTGCAAGTAAGTATATAGGGACTAGCAACTAAGCGGGCTGTTTGTAGGTTTTTTATTTTTTTTATACTCATGGTCAGTCCTTTGTAAAGTTTTTTTTAAATAATAATAAAAAAATTGTTAAAGTCATAAATTAACAAAGGTCTTCCGTACAGAACGCAGCGTACGACCCTACCTACGCCCAGATGTTCCGCGGGCGTCCTAAGAGGTGGGTGCTGCCCCTTCAGCCGGACAAGGACGCCGACCACCACGCCAACCTCGTCACGCTGCCGGACACCAACTCACGAGGACGCTGGGTCAAGAAAGGCGTCGTGTACGTCACCCCGGAGCTCCTGGCCGACATTGGGTGCGAGGTGAGGCGTTAAACTCATATACGTCATGTCTGGAATACCTATAGAGTACCGCTGTATACAGTATATTGTTCTAAAGCAGTGGTTCCCAACCTTTTTTCTGTTGTTTCCCCCTTCAACCAGTTCAACCATCCAGATTTCTCCCTTCATGTGGACAAGGAAAAAAGTAGCCAAAATACAAGATTTGTCTGCTTAATAACACAAGTATATGGACACTATCATCTATATCTATATATACTTGAAGAAAAGCCAATAGCCGCATTCGAAGACATTTTTTTTCCTGTCGACTAAATGCTAATAATTTAGATGTCCCTCAGGATAAATTTCCCCCGTAGAACCATTAAATTTCCCCCCAGGTTGGGAAATGCTGTTCTAAAGTGTTGTTGTTCTAGTTCTCGCATCACGTGTTTCTATAACCATGTTCCTTTTTGAAATTTTAAATCCTATCTCAGGTATTTGCGACTTTCCTTGTTTATGTGTGTGCGCCCAGGTGTGTGTTAAGTGGCTTTTTGTTACCTCCTTTTTATTTTTGTTTGCCCTTGCCCAGTCTTTTGTGATGTAAAAAAAAAAAAAAAAAAAAAAAAAAAATGTGACGGAAACCGTGAGATGATTATGAAATGACAATCTCTTTGATCAGGTGCCGCGGATTTACTACGAGGAGTACAACGGCCGCCACTACCGCTACTTCTACGCCATATGCAGCGACGTAGACCACCCCAAGCCCGGCACCGTGAGTATTGCACCCACCTCTATACCTGTATCGTATTTTTTTTTTTTTCGTACCTGTCAAGTTACCTGGTGTGTGTGATAAGAGACTGACGGGTTGTACCGTTGTCCTTAGAGCGTACGTCCGTTGTTGTAGTGATGTGATCTGCTCAGGAACAGGTGTGTGTCGTTTAGTGCTGTAGGAATGCTTCACTCTCACTCTCTATAATATGTGGGCGAGATGACAGAGGAATTGAGAGGTGAGAATAAGACTAACAAGATACGCGAGAGGGTGAAGGATACAGTACAGTGTTTCAGTTTACTCTCAATTCATGGCACTACATTTTGACCGCACTTCTTGCCACACAATGTATTATCTATTCACAAAATATACTAACTTAATTTTGTGCCAGCTATGATTGTAGGTAATCGTGTTATCATTGAGTGTTTTTCCAAAGACCAAGGGATATAGAGAAAATTCCCTTGGCCTTGTTCCCTCTATTCCCTCTTGTTCCCCTCTAAAAATTCCCTCTAAATTCCCTTGGCCTTGGTTTTTCCTACGCCTTGATGCCATATGTAAGTTTTTCAACGAGATTCCAACGTATTTTGGCGGGTTTAATCTTGAAATTGTTCAGTTTCATCACAACGAGGAGTTAATTCTAGCTTGATTAAATCTGAGTTAAAGTTATAGAACGAGGAATACTTTTGTTCATGTGTTTAGGTCGATGTTTCAACCTGTCAGTCTCTGTATATGAACTTTATCCTTCTGTCCGTCTACCTTTCTGTCTAGCTATCAACCTGCCTATTTATTTACCTATCTACCTATATTACCTATCTACCTATTACCTATCTACCTATATTACCTGTGTACCTATTATCTATCTACCTATATTACCTGTGTACCTATTACCTATCTACCTATATTACCTATCTATCTATTCCTACCTACCTATATTACCTATCTACCTATTACCTATCTACCTATTACCTATCTACCTATTACCTATTTACCTATATTACCTATCTACCTATATTACCTATCTACCAATTACCTATCTACCTATACCTATCTACTTATATTACCTATCTACCTATATTACCT
>JACEEZ010009866.1:347500-367500 GCA_016584305.1 Chionoecetes opilio | reverse complement strand
GCTTCGTTAGGAACTAGGCATTTATTTACATGAATATCCTTCGTTTATGATAAAGAAATTAAAATATTACAATCGCACTTTTTTCATTCTTTTTTTTACGATGGCAACCTTCCAGAGTTCAAGGCAGGGACATCAGCTTGCCTGAAGACCGTGAGGTATAATGAGATCAACGGCATCTTTAACTCAAGCGTCATTGTCACGTGATCTTTGGTCAGTGTCGTGGTCCGTATCCCGTTGGTGAGCGTGGTCTGGCCGATGGTTGTGTTGTCTAGGTTCACCGGGCTCACCACTCACGCCCTCCTGGTGACCCTCGCAGCACTCTGAACAACATGACTCTGACGCCGACGATATGTTGGACAGCGGACGTCGCCTCTGTCTCTGTGTTGGCATGGATGGCGGGGTGTTTTCCCTTCTAGTGTCCAGCTGAGGCGAGGTGTCCCCGTAGCCGTAGGGTGGCAGCGGCGTTGGCGAGGACTCGTGGCTGTGGTTGACCAGACTTGATTCTGTGGCAGGGAGAGGGTAAGGAGTGAGGAGCATTTGAAGTAGCCAGTTCATAAGACTCACACCGTCTGCATTCATTGGTTACTTATAGACACTTAGATAAAAGTGATAAGTGTTATGTCTAACTGGGACATCCACTTAGTCGTGTTCGTTGCCTGGGGACTCACCTGGTTGGGAGAGATGGTGGTTGCTGCCACCTTGACTTTGGAGAGGGTAAGGGTCTTGTCGTGCTTGAGACGCATCGCTGGTGACGCTCGCATCCGTCCTGTGCAAGTCCATATCTGAGGCGTAGATGGAGGAGGAGTATCTATAGGCGGCCCCGGCCCCTGCTAGCTTGGGTCGCATTCCTCTCAGGCCCATCTTTACGCTAGGTCGGCGTCGAGGGTTTTCTAGGCTGCCGTGCGTCACGTCGGGATCCTCCCACCACGTTGCGGGCTGGGTTCCCGAGGCCAAGAGTCCGTCCTCACTGATGCCTCTGTCCGGGCGGGGACGAGTTGGTCCTAGTCCCAAGGCGTGCAGAAGGTTAGGGTCGTATCTGAAAGGAACACTCGACATCGTAGGACTCTCTCTTTCTCTGCGCTCACCAGTTACAGGGAGTCATTGGGGCTACATAATGATGTACACATCCTTATCAATTCACAGTAGGTGTGAGTGAGTTCTGGATGCAACACAAAGCCTCCTAGCATAACGCGTTTTAGTCTTTCTATGGAAATGAATTATATGAAAATTTGAACCTAGATCAAGACTTAGTGAACTTACCTGGGAAGCTGATGTACAGTAGGAACATCTTGGACCTCATTGATGGCGGACTGAGGCTTCTTCCTCTTGGAGCTGCGTCGCCGCTGGGGCCACGGTGGCGTCTCCAGGCCGGGCATGGGCTGGCTCGCCTGCTGACGCTGGTGGTGACGCTGTTGTTGCTGGAGTCTGGCGCGGGAAGCCTGGGTGTAGGTCAAGTTTCTGCGCAGCCGCTGTTCAACTGGGGCAAGTCTTGATCCCGGTCGGCGAACAGACATGCTAGGACCATACAAAAGCAATGGGGGTGATAGTTAGAATGAAGAGTTGACCGTGTGACTTTTCGCAGGGAAGGGCTAGGAGACAATAAAGTGTATTGACTATTGATGCATACCATTGCAATACGATTATCATAAATAAGTATCATAAAAGTCGTTCTTCATTTCTACTGTTCGCGGGCGCTATAGGGTCATCCTTACGTGAAGAGAAGCTTTCACAGGATGACGTCATTTCTCACCTGTAGGATCGGTCTCTGGGCATGTAGCCGGAGTCGTCACTCTCGCTCAGGCCGTAGTCTTGGGGGAGCTCCGGCAGCGGTAGAGCTCGGCGGATTGGCTCCCGCCCCAGGAAGTCCGGGTCCTCTCTGGTGGAGCGCTCACTGGCGAGTCCCTGCGGTCCCGTGTAGTAGGCCCGTGACCCACTTTCGTAGGACTGATTTCGAGGAGCCTTTCGCGAGTTTTTCCTCTGCCTGTGTCTCTCCTCTTCAAGAGTGTTCGCCAGGATTCTGTAGGCAGGATATTTATGTAACACTGATAAATAAATAATAAAAAAGATAGAGACACTGAATGAAAGCATTATGAAATCGCTTTACCTCCAACACTGCTGCCAAAAAAAAAAAAAGTAGTCGATTTCGTCGAGTTTAAATGTCTCCACAAAGACTACTGTATACAGTAGTCTTTGGTCTCCATCATATTGCTTAATAGCAGCCTTACTTAGAATGAAATTTTATGTGAAGATGACTTGAGACGGACACTCGTACATGGCTTTCTAATAGACATTGTATGTATCGTGCGTGAGGGATGAGGAGGGAAAGACCCAATGCCTAGGAAGCCTTACATGATCCCTTCATTGGGGTCAGAGGCGCCGCCTGACGTGGAGTGGCGGCGACGGCGGCTCGAAGATTGGTAGTACAAATTGTTCTCGTCGTCCAGGGAAAGAAGTTCATTGTCTCCGTAAAACGTTGATGCTCCAATGGTGAAGAAGTCGTCAGAGAATGTGTTCCGGAGGCTTCGGTTTCTCAAACAAGCGACCACGCACATGAGGACAGCACACAGCAGCAGCAGACCTGTTCAAAGGACAGGAGGCAGGAGAGGGGCTGAAGGGATGTAGTGTTTACTGTGAATTATTCTTCAGGAAGGTTATCCAGGAAGCTGGCCACACCCTGCATGTACACAGTTGACAAGCCAAAAACTAGAATATATTAAAACATGACATTGAATTGCTGTGCACAACCTTGCTTTAAAAGAAAAAGTAATGGTACGTCTTTAATTGATAAATTATTGAAACTTTTGCCTTGGTGGCCCATTGGTGGCCTCACCTCCCAGTCCTATCAGTCCCGGACCCACGCCCAGCAGCACGGGGTCTCTCTTCTCGTCATCGTAGGCGTGCGAGGTGATGAACGTGCCCACGGCCATCAGGATCACGCCCACGGCAAAGGCACATAGTAGGTAAGGGGCGCCGACCACCACGGGACGAACCTGCAAAAACACCACGGGTAGGTTAGGTTAGGTTAGGTTGTATAACTTTTGCTGGAGAATTCCTGTTTATGCCTCTATGAGATGCCTGTACCACAATATTGGTTTGAGGAAACGTTCATAGCAGTGTATATAAAGCTTATAACAAAAACAAAAGGAATACAAAGGAAGAGCCGACAGCAACAACCTATACTGGAACAAACGGGGCTGCCTGTGTTTCTACCCAGATTTTTCCACCCGTTTCTGATGAAGACCAGGGACGAGGCGGACCATCTGGGCAGCCCTTATGTAGAGTGGCTACAGACTGAAGTAATTAGATGGTTGTGTAGTGCCAGGATTTTGAAGGACCCGCTAGTTAAATGTAAAGGAAATAAAAACGCGGTCCTTCAAAAGCCTGGCACTATAGATGTGAAGATGTAGAGGACACTAGAGAGCAGCTGTGAGAGTTGGAGTCATTAGGACGAGAGGACACTTAGGGCTCGAACGGCAGTGACGCCACGTATCCGGTTTTCAAGAAGGATTGAATACCCGACTTGCCAACCCTCGAGCCTCTTGGAGATGAGTGTCGAAACCCCTGTGTGTGTGTGTGTGTGTGTGTGTGTGTGTGTGTGGGGAGAGAGAGAGAGAGAGAGAGAGAGAGAGAGAGAGAGAGAGAGAGAGAGAGAGAGAGAGAGAGAGAGAGAGAGAGAGAGAGAGAGAAACAGGTACCAGATAAATCTATGTAAAATGTGCCTGTTATTGTAAATGACGAGAGAGAAAGTGGAGGTGAGCGGGTAAGGCCGATGTTGTAATCAAAGGAGAATGGAAACCTTACAAAAAGTATGAAGTCATTAGCAAAATATTTACATTACACAAATAAACGTTGATGAGATATGCGTTATGCTCAATCAGATGCGCTATTGCAAAATACATGTAAGCTTCAGGTAGGTATAATCTTCGGGTAGAGAAGGCTATCGGGTTATCACTTTCACTACCATCATTATCCTCTCTTTCTCTTCACCTCTCCTGCAATTGTCCCTCACTTCCCCTCCAGCATAATATTAGTTACGCTTTAAACATTTGCATCCTGTATTAATTTATTTCCATATTCGCTTTCTTTAATATTGTCAACTATTTTTATTATTACTTTATCAGTTATTTTTTCTTTCATACAACGACAACAAAAGAAATGGTGGCACCAGTTATAGCATTAGTGTTTCCTATGACGCTCCTGCACCTTAAATAATGGCAGGAAGCGGACATACTCGTATTCAAAACGCTCAATTTCCCGGAGCAACATAGCTCTGGAAAACACACAAGGTGTTCCCCTCCCCGTTCACAGAATACCGCGCAGGTGCCAACGACGAGGTGACACAAAAGGCCATTTCAGATGCAGACGAGAAGGAAGCAAAGCAGATTGAAAGAAAATAAGAAATGAGAGAGAAGCACAGAGACAGAGCCGAGGGAATGAGAGACTAAGAATGGAAAAGTTAAAAAAAATCTGAAATAGAATACAATCAGGGAAGCAGGAAGAAAATGGATAGAGAGATGATAAGGTAGCAAAGGTAAATAAAGGGTATAGGGATAGGTAGGGTATAGGAAGGGTAGGAGAGGAGGATAAGGAAGAGGGGTGTAGGGTAACAAGTGGCAGGGACACAAGGTACTCGAAAACATGAACAGGACGCGATAGGGAAGGAAAGATAAGAGCATATAAATAGTGGCAAGGATGGAAGTAGAAAAATTATAATTAACGGAGAGAAAGAGAGAAGAGCTGGACAGGTAGAGGGGGTAGAGGAGAAAAATGTGAAGCAGAGGGAACAGAGGGGAAGACTAAGGGAAGAGGGTGAGGGGAGCTGCCTTACCCTCTTGTGGTGTGACGTGCCATCAATGTGTTGGTGGTAGAGAGAGCTGGACATTGTTGACGGTGAAGGAGTGGTGGGTCGTCTTCAGCACTCGTCCTATGTCACTGTTGGGTAGACGTGAAATACATGAGTAAGTTGATAAGTAGAGGAGGAAATAAGTATGTAGAGAAATAAATCTATGGGGAAATCCAAGGGAAGCGCAGAGGACATGCCCCACCTTCACCTGCCTAACATGGAAAGTCTGAAAGCATTTAAGTTCGTAGTCTTGATGTAAAGCTTTTAAATCTCACTCTACTTCTTCTGCAAGGTGAATAACAAGTTTTCCAATAGAAAAAATATCAGAAAATAGCATTAGTGGCATGTCAACGTAAGATTCATGACTCATTAGATATAACTGAGGTAAACTTTGCTACCCATTTCGTGCTAACAAATTTCAGTTCAGAGAATTAAGGGAGATAATACCTCGTCCTCATGGTTATGTATTGCTGATCACGTCACTTACATATGTCGTTCACCAGGTTGCATTTAAAAATAGTATTCTCTAATTGTCATAACATAGGCTACACTTGTTGATTAAGTATAAAGGCACTTACCTATGAATAGATTAAGAAAGGATAACAAGGCTCAGGATTACGATGATGATGAGAGGGAGGAGAAAACTGCTTTGCTGAGATATCCAAAGTCTTCTTCATCCGGCAAAAATATCGTAATCGTAGTTAAGATGTCAAGTGAAACGAAACGTGACAGTCCAGTTCTTGACGGCGACTGCTCCTTCTATGTGTGGGACAGTGGTGGCTCGCCCTGCTGCCTTCGACCACAGGAAACCGACATCCTCTGTGACATACATGACTCACTGAACTTTTAATGGAAAGCAGGAGTTTAATGGTGAAGATGAGCTCACGGAATGGTTAAGGTAGAATGGAATGGAACAGAAAGGGAAGGAGTTTTGAAGCGAAGTTTGAAGGGAGTTTGAAGGGAGTTTGAAAGGAGTTTGAAGGGAAGGGAAGGGAGTTTGAAGGGAGTTTGATGGGAGTTTGAAGGGAGTTTGAAGGGAGTTTGAAGGGAGTTTGAAGGGAAGGGAAGGGAGTTTGAAGGGAGTTAAGTTTGAAGGGAGTTTGAAGGGAAGGGAAGGGAGTTTGAAAGGAGTTTGAAGGGAAGGGAAGAGAGTTTGAAGGGAGTTTGAAGGGAGTTTGATGGGAGTTTGAAGGGAAGGGAAGGGAGTTTGAAGGGAGTTAAGTTTGAAGGGAGTTTGAAGGGAAGGGAAGGGAGTTTGAAAGGGAAGGAGTTTTGTAATTTAATAAGGTTGTTTGTACTGCCTATTGTTTATTTGTTTATCTATTTATTCATTTATATATTTACTCACCCATCCATTAGTCATGTTCGGGAATGTTAGTGATAATTCGTAGTTTGTTTTACATCTTATAATCGACGTTTCAGATTAAGACAATTTTTTTCTTATTAGAATTGCTTTACTGTAATGATGCTAATATCTCTCTCTCTCTCTCTCTCTCTCTCTCTCTCTCTCTCAAATAGCTAGTCTAGGAATACCTCGCTTGTACCCTTATCTAAAATATTCATAGTATCATGCCAAGAAAACTAGGACGTTGCAGGACAAAGCCGCTTATTCATATTGTATTCAAGGTAAAGGTAAGAAGTACCATTTAGTAGATGATTGGCTGATGGCAACACTCAATATTCTCGGCCTCGGTATGAATTATAGAGTTGTATGTACAGTTCCTCTTTCCACCGCCTTTAACCTTCCCATCATAACTGACCGGTACCCACTTGAAGTTGGGTGAATCCAGGAACTGACAGTTATCCCGGAAAAAAAAATCATGTGAGAGACGGGATTTGGGACCCTTTGCATTGCAGTCAGAGTGTTACCATATGAGACACCAAGCTCCATATTGCAATATTCACCAATTTGCTACTAAACTTCTAATTTATTTATTTACTACCATGTATTTTAGCTTTTTGTTCCCATGTCCTTAGTACAGTGTTGGTGTTGCACATAACCCTCATGTGCATGTGATCAATGACATTGTTTGCGTTGTTTAGCTCAGTTACCCGTTACTCTGTATTTAGCTAGTTACCCGTTACTCATATTTTAGCTCAAGCACGTTACTCGTTGTTTGGCTTAGTTTTTAAAAACCAGTTTATCTAGGTAGTAAGTTCGTGTTACTCTTTATTTGGCTAAGCTACCCATAAAACATTTCGATTATTAGACGTTTTCTCTGATATGTTGGGAGGGGCGGTCGAGATGGAATCATACATGGAGACAACTTTCTAAGATCTTTTAATTTTTACTCGTGTAAGTCATCTTCACAACTTTGTATGGAAGTAAATACAATTGAAATGTACATACATTATATATTGCATCAAATTTACCATTGACATTCTACACGTGGAAGGATGTAAGCCGCCGCCTCCGTGTGTGAGTGCGATGGCCTCGGGGAGGAGAAGCAGCTGTTGTTGTGAGGCGAAGGCAGTGTGCGCCTGGCCCGTCCTGAGTGAGGTTGTCCTGTCGTGAAATAACTGTGTTTGTTCACCTAATTCACATTCTCTTTAACACCATTTGGCGCTCTGCTTATAATCTAGTGAACGTTGGTTGTCTGGAGTGTGTTTCAGTGTGCAAGTGATCAGTGCAAGTAGCTGCTGTCAGAAATATCGAATATTTATCGTCCGGTAACTGAAAAGAAAATTCTTTACATGAATCAACAATGAAAATACAAAACTCGTGGTATTTTCGTGACCCTGCTCGCATGTCACTGCTGACGTAGGCGTGTGTGCCCGTGTGTCCTGTGACGATGGAGTACAGGGTGTGAGAGAGGCTCCCGATTCTTGTTTGGCGGCGGCCGAGGCAGGCTTCCCAACCCCCTGTTGTTGATCGCCGGAGTGACGGTCATGGCCGAGAAGCAGACCATTCTGGGGCTGGGCATGAAGCCCGTGCCCATGAAACTGTTCGCCACATGGGAGGTGGACAGAACACCGTCCAACTGTATTCCAAGGTAGGTTACAGGCTCTCCCTTGTGCCGGGCAGGCCGCGGCACCTCCGTCCTGCTGCCGTGTAACAATAGACGCCTGAACCATGGCGGCAGCCCTCCTTCCTTCCCTGCCTTCCTTCCTCTGCACCTTTGCTCACCTCGCCACCTCCTCCACTTTTACCTGGGGCCTCTGATGCCGCTGTAGGGCGCCGTGGGGGTGTGCTGGGCGTGCCTACACGTCACGGATCGGGACGTGCAATATCGTTGTTGTCTGGCAGCTCATGTAAGGGCGTGTGTGTGTTCGTGGACTGTATTACCGTGTGCAATGCAATGACAGCAGCCTGTAATGAGTTATAGTGTGGTGTTATAAGCCCAGTGGTGGTGTGTGGTCGTGTCACTCGTGTGGTGGTGGTGGTGTGTGTTTACCAAGGCGGCCCGGGGATAAGGACGTGCCGCTTGAGGCAGGGATGAGTGGCGGGGCGGCGAGGGTTCCTCCGTCTATACTGAGTTTCACTTTGAAAACAACAAACAGGAGGGACGGTCAGTGCTCGCCGGGCGCTGCTCTGTTGCCAGGTGGGCGGGTCCTGTGTCCTGTCCCTCCTGTGTTGATGTTTACCTTTACCTGTATGCAGTGAGGGGGGACGAAAGTGAGGCAAGATCACAGACACACCTCCCCCCCGCTCCATTTGTCCCTCTTCACCCTCCCCTCCTCCCCATGGGTAGTCCACTCCCTCCCCATCATCTCTCCCACCCTAATCCGTCCCCCTGTGCCATTAGCGCCCCGCCAGCAGGTGTCCTGCTTCCTCTCATCTGTCCCTCACATTGTACTTTATCTTTTTTCCACTGTGAGGAACGCGCAGGGTATCAGTAACACGCGGCCCCCACCCAACCCTCCCTCTCATTAGGTGTTTTTATGAACCACTTTTTCTTTTGAACTTTGGAAAACAAAAACAAACTTGAAATTTTAATATAATTTCTCTTGATTCTGTAAAAGTGTAAGGAACGGAGGGTTGTCATAATTTTGTTAAGTTAAAAGGATGAATATATAAATCAATATTGCATAATTTGAATCAGTGAATATTGATAATTATGTTTATCCAAATGCTCAAAATATTCCTTTGGGGTTTAGTATTTTTTTCTGCATTAAATATTATCTAAAGACTAACTGAGGCATCATATACTTATCGTGTATAGGACTGATATGAAATACAAATAAACATGGAAGTTTCATCGTCTTAATTGTTTGACTAATAAATTTAATTAGCCAAAGTTCAATTAAATATAGTAGAATACTATACTAGAATATGTACATTAACTACTTTATGTTCTATATTTGTCATCTCTGTCCATGTATCATATTGTCGAATAGGGAAACGAGCCTGGCAACTGTCGACTATCAAAAGAATAGTTACGAAAACTGATAAGAATAAGCGAAAGTGGTATTCATGATGGGTGAGAGTACTTACTGATGGAGCGTCATTATTGTCACAGCAGCCCTCACTGGACCGGGGATTATTTTTTTACAGGCCCAGAGGAAAGTGTAGATTACTTTGACGGACAACTCTAGTATGTCCCCCCCCCCCCCCCCCTCTCTCTCTCTCTCTCTCTCTCTCTCTCTCTTCGTTCGTTCGTTCGTTCGTTCGTTCGTTCGTTGTTACCGTAATACTACATCGTTCGTATAATTGGTTTTATGTGAATCGTCGAACCACCAATGTGTTAAGGAGATGCACATTTAGCCGGAAAACATTTGTGTAGTACTATCGTTTTTTTTCTCACTAATCTAAGTATTTGTTATCTTTTTTATAATTATGTCGATATGTCAGATGACGCGGATGGCTTGCAACACGAAGAATACAACTATCAACAGCCTTTCTGCGGTAACTACTGATATTTAGACAACGCAATAGGCGGGAAATTAACGAGTAAAGTAATAGTAGTAGTTACCGTCAAGAAAGAGGCGTCATTCAAAGGGAAAGACCGAACCAACATGACTTTGTGTCGAAATTCTAGAGTATTAATTTATCCTGCTTGCTTGACATCTTTGTGGATATTTGATTTTTTGGAAAATCTTAAGAACAAGGGCTCCACGCTAAGCTGACCCAAATGTTGACTCTACGTATTATACTTACTGTCCACAACACATCTGTTTAGCTTTTAATGAGTGCCGATCCTTACTTTGCCTACATGGCCGGTATTAAATTTCAGGTTCTTGAGAAAAACTAAGTCCAGCGAGATGCGCAATGGACGACGAGGTTGAGAAAGTAGTGCGTATCTAGTAAGTATAACCTATATGTTGTTTTAAGTTAGGTAAGGGCAGGTTAGGTTAGGTTAGTGCACAGCACGAGGGGCTCTGGGAGGGGTGCTAGGTTAGGTCTGTAGAGTTTTGTCATCTTTAGAATAAAGGCTCAACCTCTTATCTTCTTATAGCCAACAAGCTTGGTGACATTGTGGAAACCGGGGTTTTTGGGTGGGGGAGCACACATTTAAGGGAAATATGGCCCCGATAAAGTCTGAACTAGGTAAAATTCCCTAGTTTAGGGATTTTTTGTGGGGGCCATATTTCCATTAGGTGTGTGCTCCCCCACCCCAAAACCCCGGTTTCCCACCATGTCCCCAAGCTTGTTGGCTATAAGAAGAAGATAGGGGGTGGAGCCTTTGTTCTGAAGATTTACCGATTTTTTTTCTTTCTTTTCTTCTTTTTCTTCTTTCTTTTTTCAGTACGGTGTTTAGGGTCGAAGAAATGACTTGGCGTGTGTTCTTTGATGATAATTATAAGTATTATTGATGGTTATTATTATTATGGATAGTATTAAGGATGATTAGTATGTGGTTTAAAGCTGTAGACAAGAGGCTGAGTGTCGAAACTTCAAATAAATGGATCAACCCATGAAAAAAACAATAAAACAAAATAATAACTGATAATAATAATAATTACATAATAATAAATATAAAGAAAAAATATAGATAAATATGTGAAGGTTCTATCTGTGGCATACATTGATCTATGTGAAGCAGATTCGCGTATAGGGAAGTATTTAGACGTGACTAAATGTTAAAGTTGCTGATTAGGATAGTGTGCGATATTTCTCGATGCAATAACATTTCATGTTTTCTTTATTTAAAACTGCATTATATTAGGAAGAAATGCGTTATGAGTATATAGGGAAGGCGACGAGAGAGAGAGAATATGAGACACTGTTCAATACAAATACGAGAGAGAGAGAGATAGAAGATAGATATATGAGACACTGTTCAATACAAATACTTTCCCGAGACGGTACATTTTTTCTCATCTGATACCTATCTATAATAATAATGATAATTCTATTCTCACCCTAAGGCATACAGGAAAAAAACGCAATATACAAACACGAGGGAATGAACTTAAGTATTAAAGCAAATATATAGGTATAGATAATATAATACATGTGGGCAATATAGTTAAAAAAATGAGGAAAAGTGAGGAGTTGGTAGGGCGTGGAAGAGGAGGGGAAAGAATTAAGACAGCGCGCCATAGGTAACGACCACCGCTGTTAGCCTGTCACTGCCTCCTAATCAGCCCTTTGCACGCGTGGTTACCTGACTGACACACACACACAGACACAGACAGACACACAGACATGGGGGAGGTAGCAAGGGAGGAGAGTAGTTATTAAGTCCTGTCCTGTTCTTTCGTGGCACTGATTACGGTCTCTGACACCTTTCTCTCTCTCTCTCTCTCTCTCTCTCTTTTACTGTGTCCTCTCTATTACTGTGTCTGTCAAGAGAGAGAGAGAGAATACTTACTTCTTCCCTTATTCTTCACTTCTACTTTTTCTACTTATTATTTTTCTTTTTATTATTCTTTTTATATTTTTTTTTTTTTGCATCTTTTCCATGAGTGATACCTACACGGGCGAGATGATGTGGGGGGAGTGTCGCTTGTTAAGTGTGTGTGTGTTGGTGGTTGGTTGTGTGTTTGTGTGTGGGTGGTTGGGTGTGGTTGGTTGGTTGGGTGTGGTTGGTTGGTTGGGTGTGTGTGTGTGTTTGGTTGGGTATTGGTGTGTGGTTGGTTGGGTATGTGTGGGTGGTTGGTTGTGCGTGTGTGTGTGGTTGGTTGGGTATGTGTGGGTGGTTGGTTGTGTGTGTGTGTGTGGTTGGTTGGGTATGTGTGGGTGGTTGGTTGGGTGTGTGTGTGTGTGGTTGGTTGGGTATGTGTGGGTGGTTGGTTGGGTGTGTGTGTGTGGGGTTGGTTGGGTATGTGTGTGTGGTTGGTTGGGTGTGTGTGGTTGGTTGGGTATGTGTGGGTGGTTGGTTGGGTGTGTGTGGTTGGTTGGGTGTGTGTGTGGGTGGTTCGGTGTGTGTGTGGGTGGTTGGGTGTGTGTGTGGGTGGTTGGGTATGTGTGGGTGGTTGGTTGGGTGTGTGGGTGTGTGTGTAGGGGAGAAGGCTGAAGGGAAAATATAGTTCGATGTTCTTACCTACCCACCAATATTATAGGTTTATTTTAACTAGTTAATAGGTCAGATAACTTAGCGTTTTGGTCTCATGATTTACGGCACGAGATGTATACATAGGAGATTACGAAACATACTCGGTTATTTATTTGTTTATTATAGTTACATATTGATCCTTCTCTAAGTGTAGCCTACAATACAGAACATTTTTTTTTTTTTTTTTTTTTAAAGTATGGTTTTTAAAATTTTCCTCTTTTTTCAACTTTTTTGGTTCTCTTTCTGTATTTAAAAATTCATACACTTACGATTTGTAAAAAAAAAAAAAATCAGCCAATTTTTGTAATATTTTTTTATATATTTGAATCAACCTGCTCACTGATGGAAAAAATTAAACTGCAGTGGACTGGAGCGGCCGGGTTGTTGGTATAACTTTATAGTTAGCTGGTCGATTTGCAGGGAAGGTCTGATGGCAGGATGGTGGTTGGAGGAAGGGCGCGTGGATGGAGGATGGGCGCGTGGGGTGGGTGGAGGAAGGGCTCGTGGATGGAGGATGGGCGCGTGGGGTGGGTGGAGGAAGGGCGCGTGGGGTGGGTGGAGGAAGGGCAGAGGCGTGGGTGGAGGAAGGGCGGGTGAGGTGGGTGGAGGAAGGGCAGAGGCGTGGGTGGAGGAAGGGCGGGTGGGGTGGGTGGAGGAAGGGCAGAGGCGTGGGTGGAGGAAGGGTGAGTGGGTGGAGGGAGGGCGCGTGGGTAGAGAAAGGGCGGGTGCGTGGATGGAGGAAGGGTGGGTGCGTGGGTGGAAGAAGGACGGAAGGGCAGAGTGGAGCGCGTGGGTGGAGGAAGGGCAGGTGCGTGGGTGGAGGAAGGGCGGGCAGGGTGGAGGAAGGGCAAGCAGGGTTGGTTTTGGATGTGGAGACTTGGCAAGCGGTGAGTGTCTGGCGGGTGTCGCGATAGTGGGTGTGGTTTAGTGCCTCCTGATAGCACTGATATGGGGTCGTTGCTTTCACGGGATTGCAGGGAAGACGGTATAGGCTTTTCTCTCACTGGTTTTCCCCTCTTCCTTAATAGTAGCTGTAGTAGTAGTGGTAGTAGTAGTAGCTGTAGTAGTAATAGTAATGGGTCGCATGTACGGTACCATATACCATGTATATGTAGCTACGATAAAATGATAATGAATAAAAGAAGTTAAAGTTATGCAGGATGTGTTACTGATTACTGCTGCCGTATCTCTCTAATGACATTTATAGTATTTCATTGTCAGGGAAGTGATAATGATAACCAAATTATAGAAGAGCGTGTGACAGTCTGCCTGCTTTACTTTCCTTGACCCTCTCGTCCATAGAACATAAGGAATCGAATACTTTGATAGCTCATTTAATAGTGTATATATGTTTACATCTTGTTTTTCCTCTTAAGGCGAGTCTTCTATCTGGTCTGTTATAATTTCGACCTGCTGCCGTTTTTATATTCTATGGAACCGCCTGTCGCATGCTGTCACTTCCTATGTTTAATTTTTATTTTTTATTTAGACAGTTATTAGTCACACATATGGCTTAAAGGGTAGATAAGTTAAGGCAGTAAATGTTCACGTTGTTATGTGTTGACGCTACCAAAGGAGGATGTGTAACAGGCCGTTCTCTGCATTGTAATATCTGGACGACCTTGGGACGCCGTACGCATATTTATTACGCAGATGAGCAGGCAGCAGAGAAAGTGCGTAGAGCAGACTATGTATTGGGGCACGTAACGAAGGAGACTGTACTACTACTACTACTACTGCTACTACTTACTACTACTAACTACTACTACTACTTACTACTACTACTACTACTTACTACTACTACTTACTACTACTACTACTTCTGCTGCTTCTGCTTCTAGCTTTCTACTTATATGTAGAAGGCTGTATAGTGTATATATTATATAACTACTACTACTACTTTACTACTATAGTCTATTCACTTAAGCTGGATTCCTGGGCTGGGAGCTGCTCGCTGCCTAGCCGAGTTTGTAAGGACGTCGCTGATTGGCTGATAGACTCGGGCTGGGTAGCGATGGTGGTGGTACTTGCCTCGCCGCAACCCAAAACCCTTGCGTTGCCTCAGAAAAATATTCATATTTCTTGGCTTTACTCATCTCTTACACAAGATAGGCCTATTTTGTTTGCATCAGTAAATCAGGCAGTGATTGTTCAACAACAACACGCCTTTCATAACTCAATAGGTTAAAAAATAAAGTCATGACTGACTATCACAAGAGTAGGCGGACTTTTAGGTTTTCAGTGCATTGAAATGTTGTACTCCTACCCGATATAACCAAGCTACCAGATAATAGTTATGAAAGCTGAGCCTACTATCGTGTTCATAATACATTGCTGCATATCATGAGCATAAAAAAATTACAGTAAGACTACACTAATATTAAGATAATTAAAGGAAAGTAAAAGTGTATAAACATTATTTCTTGCTTATTTTGCTTCAACTCGCTCTAACTCCATATGTTTTGGTCACATTCAATTTTCAAGAACTGTTTCAAAATCCTTATACTTTTCCGCTTCCTGTGGTATGTAGCACGTACCAATAAGGAAAAGAGTAGGTGGTCAAAATGGCTAAGAAAGTTAAACTGTTTCAAACTGGTACCGTGACGGGTGGAGCCTCTGATAGCTCTCCCGAAAACAGTCTCTCCTATATAGGGAGCAATGCTCACCCGTCACTGTGCCAGTTTGCAGTAGTAGTTTTAACTTTCTTAGCCATTTTGACCACCTACTCTTTTCCTTATTGGTACGTGCTACATACCACAGGAAGCGGAAAAGTATAAGGATTTTGAAACTGTTCTTGAAAATTGAATGTGACCAAAACTTATGGAGTTAGAGCGAGTTGAAGCAAAATAAGCAAGAAATAATGTTTATACACTCTTTTACTTTCCTTTAATTATCTTAATATTAGTGTAGTCTTACTGTAATTTTTTTATGCTCATGATATGCAGCAATGTATTATGAACACGATGGTAAACTCAGCTTTCATAACTATTATCTGGTAGCTTGGTTATATCGGGTAGGAGTACAACATTTCAATGCACTGAAAACCTAAAAGTCCGCCTACTCTTGTGATAGTCAGTCATGACTTTATTTTTTACCCTATTGAGTTATGAATGGCGTGCTGTTGTTGAACAATCACTGCCTGATTTACTGATGCAAACAAAATAGGCCTATCTTGTGTAAGAGATGAGTAAAGCCAAGAAATATGAATATTTTTCTGAGGCAACGCAAGGGTTTTGGGTTGCGGCGAGGCAAGTACCACCACCATCGCCACCCTGCCCGAGGCTATCAGCCAATCAGCGACGTCGTTACATACTCGCCTAGGCATCGAGCCGCTCCCAGGAATCCAGCTTAAGTGAATAGACTGTAGTACTATTATTAGCCTACTACTACTATTATTAGCCTACTGCTTCTATTTTACTGCTTCTACTTATACTACTTTTTTTGCTGCTTCTACTACTACTACTACTTCTTCTGCTGCTACTGCTTCTACTTATACAACTTGTTTTGCTTCTACTACTATTACTACTATTTCTATACTACTACTACTACTACTACTACTACTACTACTACTACTACTACTACTACTACTACTACTGAAACCACCTACCTACCAACTTATTTTCATCTACAAGAAAAATGATACCCCCTACCCCATGTTTGTATATTTACTTACTTATTTTCCAAACACAAATAGGAGGGCTGTCAATAATTGGACCTCGTATTCAATATTTGCTGTCTGTGGTCTCTCTCTCTCTCTCTCTCTCTCTCTCTCTCTCTCTCTCTCTCTCTCTCTCTCTCTCTCTCTCTCTCCCCTCTCGTCTCTCTCTCTCTCGCTCTCTCTCTCTCTCTCTCTCTCCTCTCTCTCTCTCCTCTCTCTCCTCTCTCTCTCTCTCTCTCTCTCTCTCTCTCTCTCTCTCTCTCTCTCTCTCTCTCTCTCTCTCTCTCTAAGTGGACGGCGGATGCGCATCTCACAGAGTTTCCATGAGTGGTGAAATCGAGTTACACATGTTGACAGTTTTCCTTTATGGCGACGGAATGTGGTTAGTGTTTTGTTTTTTAACCCTTCTATTCTGTATTTCGAGAGGGAGAAAAAACAACAACAACCCAGTCCATTCCAGTAACATTTATCGTAAGAAAATAAAAAAAAGTTATTATCCGTAACATTCATAGGTAGGTTTCGTGCATGCCATAAAAAATAAAAATGGACACTTTATTAGAAGTAAATATATCCCGCTTTGATATTGTGATTCAGGTGTATGTTAGGTGGGTGACTCAGTATCTCTTTATGGTGAGTGACGCATTGCAACAAGATATGTATGTATATTATATATATGTATGTATGTATGTATGTATAAGGAAATATACAGTAAGGGGAAAGAGACGGTAAGGGGCAAAGGGAAAGACAGTAAGGGAAAAGAAACGTAAAGGGGCAAAGGGAAAGACAGTAAGGGGTAAGGGGAAAAAAAGAGACAACTAATGCAGTGTCGTAGCTACGGGGGGCACGTTCCCCTCAGGTGCCCCCCCACTGGCCATGGCTGGGGTATTATGTATAATGCTCTAATACCCACCACTGATTTGATCTTAGAATATGCCCTTATACCTAAGCTTCTATGTGGGATCAGAGTGGCCTCGCTTGCCTTGTAATAATAATAATAATAATACCTTGAAATCTGTGTTGTACGTATATCGATAAGATTGATTGATATAAAGGAAAATAAAGCTTAAAAGAAGAAAAAAGTGGGGAATACTTAAAGAATATGTACACAAAGAAAGTGAAACATGAAAAAATTGAAGAAAAAACGATAAGCTATTGATTACATTAATAAATAAATAAATTGATGGACAAATGAATAATTAAGTATGCTACCTGGCTGACACTTTTATTAGACGACGTGAAATTATTAATACTTGAATAAATTTATCAGTCAAACAAGTAAAATGAATTGAAAAATGAACAAATAAAATCTGATATAGTACAATACTGCCTCATAACATTAGTAAAACACATTGGAAATTAAGTCTAATAAAAATTTTCTTATCACATTACATCAAACCAAATAGTGTAGTGATGTGCAGGAAATTCAGAAATTCAGAACCTCAATTGTTTGTTCCCGGAGATAAATAAAAACATGATTTAAAGACACTATACAAGAGTTAATTTCTTTATTTCTTAATTTTTTTCTCTTCCAATAATATTTTTAATAATTTTGTATTTAACTTTCCATTTGCTTTAACATTATTATTATTATTTGGTATTATTATTATTATTATTATTTAATCCCCCCTTCTCTCTCTCTCTCTCTCTCTCTCTCTCTCTCTCTCTCTCTCTCTCTCTCTCTCTCTCTCTCTCTCTCTCTCTCTCTCTCTCTCTCTCTCTCTCTCTCTCTCTCTCTCTCTCTCTCTCTCTCTCTCTCTCTCTTACATTACACGTGCCCATACTAATAACCTTGTATGTGTTTGGCTATTAATGTGTTGTGCTGTGTGGCTCTGGTGGAAAAAAATTTGTGTAGTGTTGCAGATCTAATAACCCAGTCACTTTGTAGGTTAGGTCCGCCTTTATGTGTGTGTGTGTGTGTGTGTGTACACCTACGATCCAGTTTGATGTAGTAATATTGCTTTTGTGAATTGTATAATAAATGAGATGGTGATTGGTTGTGTGTGCCCCCCCCCCCCCCTCTCTCTCTCTCTCTCTCTCCTCTCTCTCTCTCTCTCTCTCTCTCTCTCTCTCTCTCTCTCTCTCTCTCTCTCTCTCTCTCTCTCTCTCTCTCTCTCTCTCTCTCTCTCTCTCTCTCTCTCTCTCTCTCTCTCTCTCTCTCTCACTCTTACACACACACATACATACATACATACATACATACATACATACATACATACATACATACATACATACATACATACATACATACATACATACATACATACATACATACATATATACATATATAAATTCTTTGCAACTACGATACAACGCAGCTTCAGATTAACACCTTACATCTACACCTAACATCACACTTTGTAGTAGATAAAATAGAAACAGTTAACGTGGGTCTACGTGTAATAATAATAATAATAATAATAATTTTATTCTCTCCCGGAGGCATCTAGACAAAACAAAGTAACAGGAACAAGCCAAGGAGTTAACTTAAGTACTAGAGCAAAAACAAAAACAAGAACATAGTATAGGCACATTAGGGGACATAGTATCAAAGTACATAGAATAAACATACATGGACACCTGTGCTACCCCACATTCTGCACAAACAGCAGACGTTGTCTTAAGGCTGTTGTGTAGAGAGGAGAGGAGAGAAAAGAATAGCTTGGTAGTGGAAGGAAGTGGAAAGACAAAACGGGAGAGAGAGAGAGAGAGAGTTCTAAGAATATTGTTAGTAACTGTAGTATTATTCAAGTAATAAGATGATGGTAATAATGATACTAGTAATGACAGGCAGGAACTCCACAGTAATCGTAATATCATAATAACTCCTATCACGAGCTTCAAGAAACACAGAAAACGTCACGCAAACAAAGCTAAGAATACAAACAAAATAATGGAAACTTAAAAACAATATTGTACTGATAATGACATATTATATGACACTATACTGACATACTAGTAATGACGTGAGGCGCCCTCTTACACTGTCATACACTTGCACTCCGTCTCTCACTCTTTTTATTTTTTTATTTATTTTTTATTATTTTTTGTTAATAATTTTTTTTCGGTGTTGGTCGGGTGAGCTTTGGTTTCACTCCTCACGGCGAGGCGTCGTGAGCGTGGGTCCTCACTGCTTTCTCTTCTCCTTGGCGATCTGATTGGCGGTGCCCTTGGTGTTCTGATTGGAGGTGCCCTTGGTGTTGGGGCTTCTTTTGCCTTCTGGGGCCTCCTCTTGCTCCTCTTCCTCCTTCACCTCCTGCTCCTCTTCCTCCTTCACCTCCTGCTCCTCTTCCTCCTTCACCTCCTGCTCCTCTTCCTCCTTCACCTCCTGCTCCTCCTCTTGCTTTTCCTCCTCCACAGTCTCCTGCTCCTCCAATACTTCTGTACTGTCTCCAATTACTTCTCTCTCTCTCCCATGTATCCAATTACTCTCTCTCTCGTATATGTCTCCTAATTCCTCTCTCGTATTTCTTCTCTCGCACCTTCCTTCCAATATTCTTTGAACTGGTCCGACTATTCAGCTGTATGTCAGGTCTCAAGTCCCTAGCGAATATATCTCTAATTTACTCTCCAATTACTCTCTCTCTTAGCACCTTAAACTTAAATCCCTTTGTTCTACAGCGACACGCCACCTGTGTCTCTGATATTTTTCATATTGTATCGGCTTGACCAAAAGTGTTTTTGGTAGCCACCAGACGGCTAGGAGTGAGTGAGGAGTTGACCTTAGAACATACCAGTCATATTTCGTGCCTGTACTCATTGTACGTCCTTGTGTACGCTAGACTAACACTGTGAATAATATACCAGAACTGGAGGTTGTGTGTATTTCCTGTCCCAACAGTGTAAGAATATTGAACAAGCAATTACAAGGTCCTGAGTCAATTCACGGCACCAAGAACAATACAGAACTACAAACGGTAAGAAGTGTACAAAGAAATAAGGTACACTTCCTCCAGCTCGTCCTGCTCCTCCTCAACCTTCTCCGTCTCCTGAAGGGGAGGGAGCCATTAGTGCCCCTAACGCCGAGGACGGAAGGATAACATTTAAAGGGATATCTTGAATT
>JACEEZ010009866.1:332500-345000 GCA_016584305.1 Chionoecetes opilio | reverse complement strand
GGCCAATTTAGTTCGGGAGGTGTCTTGTTACTCTTCTTTTGAAAAGATTTAAGTCATAGGGAAGTGGAAAAATAGAAACAGGAAGAGAGTTCCAGAGTTTACCAGTGAAAGGGATGAAAGAGTAAAGATACTGATTAACTCTTGCATTAGGAAGATGGACAGAATAGGGATGGGAATGAGTAGAAAGTCTTGTGCAGCGAGGCCGCGGGAGTGGGGGAGGCATGCAGTTAGCAAGTTCAGAAGAGCAGTGAGCATGAAAATAACGGTAGAAGAGAGCAAGAGAAGCAACATTGCGGCGGTGATTTAAAGATTGAAGACAGTCAGTCAGAGGAGAGGAGTTGATGAGACGAAAAGCTTTTGACTCAACCCTGTTTAGGAGAGCTGTATGAGTGGATCCTCCCCAAACATGTGAGACATACTCCATACATGGGCGGATAAGGCCCCTGTAGAGAGCAAGCAATTGGGAGGGAGAAAAAAAAGGACGCAGACGCCACAGCACACCTAACTTCTTAGAAGCTGGTTTAGCAAGAGATGAGATGTGAGATTTCCAGTTCAGATATTTAGTAAAGGATAGTCCTAGAATGTTAATTGTAGAAGAAGGAGACAGTTGAGTGTCATTGAAGAAGAGGGGATAGTTATCTGGTAGGTTTTGTCGAGTAGATAGGTGAAGAAATTGGGTTTTTGAGGCATTGAACAAAACAAGGTTTGCTTTGCCCCAATCAGAAATAATAGAAAGATCAGAAGTTAGGCGCTCGGTGGCGTAGTAGTAGTAGAAGTAGTAGTACTAGTGGTAGTAGTAGTAGTAGTAGTAGTAGTAGAAGTAGATGTGCTCCTTCCTACCCTCTCTCTCTCTCTCTCTCTCTCTCTCTCTCTCTCTCTCTCTCTCTCTCTCTCTCTCTCTCTCTCTCTCTCTCTCTCTCTCTCTCTCTCTCTCTCTCTCTCTCTCTCTCTCTCTCATCTCAAGCAATCTTGAGTTCTGAAGGTCAAACACTGTCTTAGGAGGAGGAGGCTTATGGTTGGACGAGGTCATAGGAGAGGGAGGGATGTGTGTGTGTGTGCGTGTGTATGTGTGTGTGTGTGTGTGCGTGCGTCTGTGTGTGTGTATGTGTGTGGCTCAGGATAAGAGGAAGACAAGGTGGGAGGGACAGTGGAAAGGGATAGAAGTGTATAAATTTAAAGGAAGGAAAAACTAATGAAAAGGGAAATGTGTGAGAGTAATAATAAAGTTTTATTTCCACCGGCAGTGGTTATTCGTTACATACAATTATTTTCAAGATAATAGCTACATAAATTAAATTACACAGTTTTGCATTAAAACATTAAAAATATAAAATTATAAAATTGTAAAATAGAAAAATAATCGATATTAAAATATATATACAGAATATGCTAATAAAAAGTAAAGGAATAAAAGCATTATTAAAAGAAAACAAATATATAAGTAAAATCATTATAAAAGGTACATATATTTCTACCTAAGAATATACTATATACATTAAAAGAAAAAGTTCTATACTAAAATTCATTTCCATCCCGAAGTACAAGTTTGAGTTTAGTTTTGAAAGACTGTAGGGTGTTAGCATCTTTAACTAGCGACGGGAAGCTGTTCCATAACTTGGGGCCCCTTACAGAGAGAGATCTGGCCCCCATGTCTGTGTTGGTCTTAGGGACGTACAGGTGATCTCGCTGTCTGGTGGTGCTAGAGAGAGAGAGAGAGAGAGAGAGAGAGAGAGAGAGAGAGAGAGAGATTAGAAGCTTTGTCATCTCACTCTCTCTCTCTCTCTCCTCTCTCTCTCTCTCTCTCTCTCTCTCTCTTCTCTCTCTCTCTGACAACCTTTCATTCTTATATACCACCAATGCAAAGTCTTTGACCAATGATATATTACTATTGATTTATCCTTTACATTTTTCATGATTTCACATTCCATCATTCTATTCCTTCTTTCTCCTTCCTTATTATTCCTCCTTCTCCTTCTTATTCTTCTTTCTACATTCCACCTTTCTATTCCTTCTTTCTCCTTCCTTATTATTCCTCCTTCTCCTTCTTATTCTTCTTTCGCCTTCCTTATTATTCCTCCTTCTCCTTCTTATTCTTCTTTCTACATCTCATCTTTCTATTCCTTCTTTCTCCTTCCTTATTATTCCTCCTTCTCTTTCTTATTCTTCTTTCTACATCTCATCTCTCTATTCCTCCTTTCTTCCTACGTGATACTTCTTCCCTCTCTCTCAAATACTTCCCAAGACCACGTTATATCACTCCTACTTATTTCCCTCCTTCGCTCTCTCTTATTTCACCTATTATCCTATTATTACCCTATTATTATTTACCTATTTACTTATCACACCTTCTTATTTCCTTCCTTCGCTCCCTCTTGCCTACCTCTATCTCTCCTCCTTCATCATCTTTCTATCTCTTTCTGTCTCTTTCTGTCTCTTTCCCTTCCTCCTCCTCGCCCATTGTTTACATTCTCACCCTGTCGAAGAATCCTCGGGTGTCCGGCGTAGATTTGACAGGTGTGTGTGTGTGTGTGTGTGTGTGTGTGTTTGAGAGAGAAAGAAAAAAACATTCCTTCATTCCCGCATTTTTTTGTCTTCAAGATTTAAGATACATTGGGTTAAGTTACAGCTATTTAGGTTTAATTTAGTGTATGTGTATTTGTGTGTGTGTGTGTGTTTGTGTGTGTGAGAGAGAGAGAGAGAGAGAGAGAGAGAGAGAGATTCTTTCATTCCTGAAATTTTTCTTTTTTCTCAAGATTTAGGATACATCATTGGGTTGTTACATTTATTTAGGTTTAGTTTAGTGTGTGTGTGTGTGTGTGTACGTGCGTGCGTGCGTGCGTGCGTGCGTGCGTGCGTGCGTACCAACTAATGGTCTCCTCGGATGGAGTATTTGTTAAGGCTTAATGGGCTATAGGCTACTTACCTGATAACGCCTTAATTACCAGAGAGGCGCCCACTGCTACTTTCTCTCTCTCTCTCTCTCTCTCTCTCTCTCTCTCTCTCTCTCTCTCTCTCTCTCTCTCTCTCTCTCGCTCTCGCTCTCGCTCTCGCTCTCGCTCTCGCTCTCGTTCTCGCTCTCGCTCTCTCTCTCTCTCTCTCTCTCTCGCTCTCGCTCTCTCGCTCTCTCTCTCGCTCTCTCCTTTCTTCCCATTCCTGTCACCATACATGCATCTCTTTCTTCCCTCTTCCCGGCCACAAAAAAATTGCCACCAAGGGGGATGTTGTGACAGTTAACTATATAGTGATAAGTGGCATAAGGAGCTCGCTAGGTGGTTGGCCCTTTGCCCGAAGACTCAAGCTTGCTCCCTTGTTTCTCCCACTAGTCACGTTTTAGCAATGACTTGTTGAAAGAACACTTGTGGATCTGTTGCTTGCTTGTACTTAAAGAGGAGAGGATGAATGCTTGTAGAGGGTTTGTGACTTTGCAACTTGTGAATTATATTTATTTATTTTGTTTTTACGTTTGAGCCTATAGCGCTTGTAGGCAATTTATCTTCCTTAAGTTTTTTTTTTAAGGGAAATGATTGGAAGGGAGGATGGGAAGTGAGAGAGATGAGAGAGAGAGAGAGAGAGAGAGAGAGAGAGAGAGAGAGAGAGAGAGAGAGAGAGAGAGAGAGAGAGAGAGAGAGAGAGAGAGAAGAGAAGATAGAGAGGAGAGGGTTGGTAAGAAATATTGGTAAATGGGATGGATGTAGGAGAGAGGAGACGGAAAGAAAGAAGGACGGGAGATGAGAGGAAAGAAGAATAGAACGCAAGAAAAGAAAAATAGAAATGAAAATAGAAAATACGATGATAGATTAAAGCTATGAGATATCGCCTCTCTGCCAACTATTTCTTGCAGCTACTTTATTCATATATTTATTTTTCACCTTGGCTAGTCCCTTATGATGTAGAAGAAGAAAAATAATCTGGTTGTGTGTTCGTTCAAAGGAAGCTATGAGAGAGAGAGAGAGAGAGAGAGAGAGAGAACCCAAATTTGGCACACCTTTGTATCCTCTCATTGTGACTTGGTGTTGTTTTTGTGCTCAAGTTCAAGGTCACGAAAGGACGCATCATCATCAGCATCAGCATCTTTAACTATTTCTTTTTTTCTTATTTTTTCCTTTTGTGACTTTTTCCCTTTTCTGCTCCTCTTCGCTCCTTCTCCTCCTCCTCCTCCTTCTCCTTGATAATTTCCGACTGTGAATTTGTTGACGTATTTTCCCACTGCTATAAATTTTTCACTGTTTCCACAGTTTCGTATATGTAAAAGATCCATGCCCTACTTGCCCCTCCTTCCCCTTCCTTCCCTTCCTTCCCTTCCTTCCCTTCCTTCCCTTCCTCTCCTCCTTCTCCACAATTCCCTTATTCTCCCTCTTCTCCACACCTTCCCTTCCTTTCCCCAAAGACCACCCCTCTTCCCTTTCCTTCCCCACCTCCCTTCCTTCCCCAACACCACCCCTCTTCCCTTCCTTCCCACCTCCCTTCCTTCCCCAACACCACCCCTCCTTCCCTTTCCTTCCCCACCATCCCTTCCTTCCCCAACACCACCCCTCCTTCCCTTTCCTTCCCTTCCTTCCCCAACACATCCCCTTATTCCCCCTCCTTCTCCAACACCTTCCCCTTCCTTCCCCAACACCACCCCTCCTTCCCTTTCCTTCCCCACCATCCCTTCCTTCCCCACCATCCCTTCCTTCCCTCCTTCCCCTTCCTCCCTCCTTCCCCTCCTTCCCCCTTCCTTCCCCTCCTTCCCCCTTCCTTCCCTTCATCCCGCGACGCCCTGTAAGCTTGCCAAGGTCGAGGAAGATCTTGGTTGTGACATTCGTGAGGTTAAAATAAAGAATTATTATTATGTTTTCCACCGCGAAGTAAACCGAGCGTGCGCAGGGAAAAATGTATTGAGAGAGAGAGAGAGAGAGAGAGAGAGAGAGAGAGAGAGAGAGAGAGAGAGAGAGAGAGAGAGAGAGAGAGAGACGCACAAGGAGGAGGGTTATGCATTATATTGTACTGAAATAACCGTGGTGAAAGTATGATAATGTAGAATGTTGGTAGTGGCGTGGTGGTGGTGGTGTTGGTGGCGGTGGTAGTGGTAGTGGTAGTGGTAGTGGTATTGGTTAGTGGTGGTAGTAGTGGTGGTAGCGTAGTTTTACAAAAGGCAATCGATGTCAGGCCCGATACAGTCCGTCAAGAGTGGTGGTGTTTTCTTGCAATCTATTTTTTTTATTGTATCGAAAGAATGCATGTGTTTGGTTAGTCGTACCCTGGTTGTCTCCGATGGGTAGTAGTAGTGGTAGTAGTAGTAGGAGGTGGAAAGGGGTTAGTAGTAGTAGTGGTAGTAGTAGTAGTTGTTGTGGTTGTAGTAGTTGTGTAGTGGTAGGAGGAGGTGGAAAGGGGATAGTAGTAGTAGTGGTAGTAGTAGTAGTTGTTGTGGTTGTAGTAGTTGTAGTAGTAGTAGTAGTAGTAGTGGTATGGTAGGAGGAGGTGGAAAGGGGATAGTAGTAGTAGTGGTAGTAGTAGTAGTTGTTGTGGTTTTAGTATGTAGTAGTAGTAGTAGTGGTAGTGGTTGTTGGTAGGTAGGAGGAGGAAGAGGTGTAGTAGTAGAAAAGATGACGAAGAAAGAGTAGAAGAAGGATAAGGATAATTAGGAAAAGGTAGTATATTACTTTAGAAAATATCTGATACTGTATATTTTTAGACTTACTTTTTTTTTTTTTTCTTCTTCTGCTTCTTCATCTATTATTTTCGTCATCGTCTTCTTTATGTCATGCAAGTATCAAAACTGAGGTCTACAACTACTTCTACTGCTACCACTACCACCACTACTACTGCTATTGATAATGATTAATAATGGTAATAGTAATAATAGTGCTGCTGCTGCTGCTTCTAATGCGGGTACAAGTAATATATTTCCTGGTAGCAGCAATAGTCATTACAACCACGACTTATATGTTGCTTGATAGTCACTTGTTTGGGAGGTGAGGATAGAGAAATGGGCCACAAGGGGATAGTACACACACACACACGCACACGCACACGCACACCACACACACACACACACACACACACACACACACACACACACACACACACACACCTGGGTTACTGCCAACCTAATGTGCCAATTGCTGGCAGCGTCCTGATATATTTTTCTCTTATATATGTGTGTGTGTGTGTGTTTGTGTGTGTGTGTGTGCTATAATTCTGTTGTTGTCACCGGAATGTAGTTTCGTAACTCATGTGTTGCAGAAAATTGTATTGCCAGTGTTCTCAAATCACTTAACTCTGATGTGTTATATATATATATATATATGTGTGTGTGTGTGTGTGCGCATGTTAGTGGATGCAGGCACACACATGGTAAGAATATCAAGCACAAATGGCAAGTTAGCAGACAATTTCACGCATTAATGTTCACACAGCAACAGTAACACTAAAACAGCAAATACGAATACAATAGCGACCTAAATCATCCCCGTTATCATTTTGTCACGTACAGGAACCATTCATGTCTAAGAAAAAGAATAGGAAAAGAGGAAAAGGTATTTACAAAGACAATGATGGAAGGGATTACTTTGCCGACAGAGAGATGAGAAAAAGGGAATCTACCTTTTTACTCGCCTTTGTTGAAACATTTATATCTCTTGACAATGCTGCCGCGTGCTAGACAAAGGGCGGCAGCATAACATAGCACTAAACGGGGCCACCCTATAGGGAAGAGAGAGAGAGAGAGAGAGAGAGAGAGAGAGAGAGAGAGAGAGAGAGAGAGAGAGAGAGAGAGAGAGAGAGAGTTGTTAAGGTTTGAATGATCTTACATATTCCTGTAAAGTCAAAGGTAGTCTTCAGTAGTCCAGCTGAAGCTCCTGACTAAAATTTATAATAATTCATCAATAAAGTAAAAAAAAGAGAGAGAGAGAGAGAGAGAGAGAGAGAGAGAGAGAGAGAGAGAGAGAGAGAGAGAGAGAGAGAGAGAGTTCGACCTCGACTTCGACCCTTCGCCTCACCTGCCCGTTATCAATCCGTACTTACCTGTAGTGTCACAAAAACAAGACACAAGTTTCGTGCTTGACTAGCAAACACATGGAACTCAAATCGCCTGTGAAATACAAGTAAATAAATAAATAATAGTGGATTTAAAGGAAGAGAATTTCTTGGCATGCTTTATACTTATGATGCAGCCTTATAGTGTTGTGCCTCGATACAGTAGGGGAGAGCGGGGCAGGTTGCATCGAGGGTAGGTTGCATCATTACCTCTACCTCGCATTAACTTTTTTTATTATTATTATTGTTGTAGTTGTAGTAGTAGTAGTAGTAGTAGTAGTATTAAGACGATGTACGTGTGATAACATGCGAGTTAGAGGCAATGATGCAACTTGCCCCGCTCTCCCCTACCTATGCTGGTTTTGAATTGTTTTTGCATGCATGAAGTGTTACGCCACATTTTGGATACATTTTGGATCATGTAAGAAGTCATGAAAACCAAGTAAAATCGAGTCTGTTTTAGTCTTGTCGTTTAGTTTAATGTTGACCTTAATAGTTGAGAAATTTAACTATCTATAATTTTCTTCAAGCTATTTTTAATTATCATTAATCTCGAAAAATCTCATTAATCTAAATAATTGTCTTAGATACAGGAAAAAAATTGTTTATGGATATATTTAGATGAATTAAACATTATTAGTGTGGATTAAATATGTCTAATCATTTATGCTTAGCTTGGCTCATGTGCTATCAACTTTTTAACTAAATATATAGGACGCTAGTGGAATTAAAATGATTAAGATAATTTTGAATAATCTTCATGAAATTGTAATTAGGAAAAAAATGTGTGCGTGTGTGTGTTATGAGTGGCACGATCATTGCACCCACACACACACACACACACACACACACACACACACACACACACACACACACACACACACTCACTCACTCACTCACTCACTCACCCACTCACCCACACCCACACCCACACACACACACACACACAACTTTCATAGTTTGTTGTGTACGCTGTATAAGTAACTTTTTCTACGTACATGTAATGGTTTAATGATGCCTTGAGTGGCCTAATACGCACATGTTTTGGTTATGTATGAGGCTTATAATTAACTGTGTGCATCATAGCGTCGTGTGTGTGTGTGTGTGTGTGTGTGTGTGTGTGTGTGTGTGTGTGTGTGTGTGAGAGAGAGAGGTACCAGATAAATCTATGTAAAATGTGCCTCTTATTACAAATGAGAGAAAGTGGAGGTGAGAGAGAGAGAGAGAGAGAGAGAGAGAGAGAGAAGAGAGGAGAGAGAGAGAGAGAGAGAGAGAGAGAGAGAGAGAGAGAGAATTATTTAAATTGCCAAGGTTCAGTTTCCATGAAGTTTATCAAAATTAAGCATCGAAAATGTTATTATTATCATCTTATATTACTGAAACGAGATATTGAAAGCGGGGGAATATTGATACAGGAGTACTGGAAAGTTGCTGAGAAATTACAGAAAAGGAGGAGGTGGAGTTGGTAAATATATATCAAAATAGAAAATAAAATAAAATAATTAAAAAAGAAAGGGGAAAAAGACTCACCCAAAAAATATATATAAATAATAATCAAATCTAAAAAAGGGGAGAAAGACCCCCACCCCCCCAAAATAATAATCAAATCTAAAAAAGGGGAGAAAGACCCCCACCCCCCCAAAATAATAATCAAATCTAAAAAAAGGAAAAAAGACCCAACCTAATAAAAAATAGATAATAATGAAATTTAAAGGGGAAAAATGACCCCCCCCCCAAAAAAAAAAAAAAAAAAATGACTATATATATATATAAAATCTAAAAAGGGGAAAAAAGACACCCTAAAAAATAATAATCAAATCTAAAAAAAGGGGAAAATTTTCTAACCCCCCCAAAAAAAATATCACTTAAAAAAGGGGAAAAATGACCCCCCCCCAAAAAAAAAATATATATCAAACATAGAAAAAGGGGGAAAAAAAGACGCCCCACAAAATAGGATGTATATAAAAAAATGAGAAAGTGAATAATAAATGTGTGTGTGGCTAGCGTTCCCTTCATCCCCTGGCCCGCTAAGGTTCTTCCCAAGTCTCGTGAATTATGAGTGAGCAGCGAGTGGCCGAGTGAAGGTCAGGGGCGGGGTAGTAGCGGAGGACGCTGCGTAGTACTTGTGAGAGAGAGAGAGAGAGAGAGAGAGAGAGAGAGAGAGAGAGGATGAGATTTATCTGGTGTGCACGTCCGGTATGTCAATCTCTCTCCTCCTCCTCCTCCTCCTCCTCCTCCTCAGGTCTCCTCCTCCTCCTCCTCCTCTCCCTTTTGTAACTTTGGTGTCACACAAGCACTATATTTTTTATTGTTTTTATTTATATATTTCTTTTATAGGCTCTTTTTTTTTTTTCTTTGCCCCTAAAAAGAAAGATTTGCGAGTCAAAATATCTTATGGTATATATGTTAAGTTAAGCGAGGATAGAAAAAGACCTAAAGAGTATTATGATGTAGTTGAGGAATGTGTGTGTGTGTGTGTGTGTGTGTGTGTGTGTGTGTGTGTGTGTGTGCGTGTGTATGTGTATGTGTATGTGTAATCTGAGTTTGGGAAAGATCAGGTGTCGTTTAATGTTTGTTGTCGTATTTATATCCTCTCAGCCATCCCCTTCCCCTCCTATACCCCCCTAAACCTCCCCTATCCACATATCCACAGCTCCTCCTCCCTCCCCCCTCTCCTTTCCCCGCTCCCCCCTCTCCTTTCCCCCCTCCACATGCAATCTCTCCACCATTCTATTTTTATTTTACATATGCCATTTTTTTATGCCATATGCCTTATTTGTTTCTTCTATGCCACATACAACACACACACACACACACACACACACACACACACACACACACACACACACACACACACACACACACACACACACACACACACACACACACACACACACACACACACACACACACACACACACACACACACACACTTTCATCTCTATCACCTCTTCCTATCTTTACCAAACCTCTCTCTCTCCTATCATCCTAAAATCATCTACTCATCCATTCCTTCCTTTCTCATTCTCTCCCATTATCCTCCCTATCACCCATTCATTCTTTCCTTCTTTCCTTCCTTCCTTTCCTTCCTATTCCTTCTTTCCTTCCTTCCTTTCCTTTATATACCTTCTTTCCTTCCTTTCCTTCCTTCCTTTCCTTCTTACTTTCCTTCTTACTTTCCTACTCCTTTTTTCCTTCCTTCCTATCCATTCCTTCCTTTCTCTCCTTCTCATCCTTCCTCCCCCATCAAGCTACGACAACTCACTACGCACCGCCTGCCAACCTAGTCCAAATATGTTCCTTTATCAAAACTCTCTTTATCCCGCCCTTGGGGACTCCCGCGGCATTCAGGTGTACACAAAAGAACCTTAGGATGTATAGAGTCAGGGAAAAGCCAACTGGTCGTGTTCCCGCGTATTTTTTGAGGCTAGTATGGGTGGTATGGGAAGGTCGTAAGATTGTTGTTGTTGTATGTGTTATGAGGAAGAAAAGAGAGTCGTCAGATGTTTGTTGTTGTATGTGTTATGAAGTAGGAAAGAGAGTCGTAAGTGAGTCATAAGATGTTTGTTGTTGTTGTATGTGTTATGAGGAAGGAAAGAGAATCGTAATATGTTTGTTGTTGATGTATGAGTTCTTATGAAGGAAAGAGAGGCGATAAGGTCGGTTTGTAGGTATGGAAGTGTGGTGAATTGATCCTTATGTGTTAAAAAGAAGGAAAAAGGAGATAAGGTCTATTTCTAGGTATGGAAGTGTGGTAAACTGATCCTTATGTTGTGTTATAATGTAGGAAAGAGAGGCGATAAGGTCTATTTGTAGGTATGGTAGTGTGGTGAATTGATCCTTATGTTGTGTTATAATGTAGGAAAGAGAGGCGATAAGGTCTATTTGTAGGTATGGGAGTGTGGTAAACGGATCCTTAGGTGTGTCTGGAAGGTATTCGATCCCTCTTCTGTTTAGTGTTTGGTTTGTATAAATTTGTGTTTCGTAAATTATTTGGTATACAAAGGCTCACCATTTTTTGTTTTGTTTTCCTATATTTTTTTTATTATTTGGATGAAGAAAGGGGAGCGCTGCAAAAAATACTAGAAGTGTTGTGAAAAATATTGAAAAAAGAACCTTTGAACTCCTCTCTACAAAAAAACATGGAAACACTTCAAAAAAGAAAAAAAATATGTTGGTAGAGAAGCGTTGGAACCAAAACATAAAGTCAACATGTTTTTAAGGTCACGTGATATTCCTCTCTCGAAGGGAGGAGGGAGGAAAAAAGGGAGGGATGGAGGGAAGAAGAGAGATGTAAGAAGAGAGGGAGGGAGGGAGGGAAGAAGGGAGGGATGGAGGGAAGAAGAGAGGGAGGGAAGAAAGGAGGGAGGGAGGGAGGGATGGAGGGAAGAAGGGGGGGATAGAGAGATGGGAGGGAAGGAGAGAAGAAGGGATGGATGGAGAGAAGGGAGGGATGGAAGAAAGGAGGGAGGGAAAAAGGGAGGAAGGGAAGGATGGATGGAGGGAGGGATGGAGAGAGGGAAAATGGGAGGGAGGGACAGAATGGAGGGATAGAGGGAGAGAAGGGAGGGGGAGGGAGAGAAGGAAGGGAGGGCGTCTGTCCATCTCAAGAGTGACATGTGTTGTAATTACGAGTTCCTTCAGTGTCATTCACCGTCACGTCTCAAGACACAGAACCTTGGAGCGTCAATATTATGATAAAGTTTATGAATTTATATATTTCTTCATTTCCTCTTTTATTTTCTTATTGAAACATTTAATAATCACACAGATGGCTTAAGTAGATAAGTTAAGGCAGTAGAGGTTCAGAATCTTGTGTATTTTCTACCTTTTCTTGAGTACATCTTTCTTTCTTGATTCAAAATCTACAATCGTTCATTTCTATTTTTTTTCATATAATTTTTTTCTTATCATTATGTACATTTTTTTTTTATCATTTTATTTTTTATCATTATATCATTTAATTTTTTTTATCATTAGCTATATAATATATTTTTTTCCATTATCAATTAAAAAAAAAATCATTATATCATTATATTTTTTATCATTAGCTACGTATATCATTTCATTTTTTATCATTATATTTTTTTTTTATCATTATCATTTTTTTGTATCATTATCATTTTATTATTTTATCATTGTCATTTTTATTATTATTACTATTTTTTATCATTCCATTCCATTGTGAAAATAAGTGTTTTGTATACGTATTGAAACGGTTGTTTTTTGTTGCAGGTATGTTGTGTGTACGTGGCCTTGCCTCGGGTGGAGCGTGTACGGCCGGCAGGGAGGCAGGTGGGTGCACACACACACACACACACACACACACACACACACACACACACACACACACACACAGACCCCCCCCCCCCCCCACACACACACGGTTTTAGTGCATCGGTATATTTATGTTGTACACATTCCCTACAACGACATTAATGTTTTCGGTCCCCCTACTACTACTACTACTACTACTTTTTCTA
>JACEEZ010009866.1:322500-330000 GCA_016584305.1 Chionoecetes opilio | reverse complement strand
AAGGTTTTTGTGATCGGTGTTTGCTTTTGTCTATTTGTGTCGTTCAGGTCATTTGTAAAAAAAAACCACCAATTGTTGGGACGGAAAACTGCAAAATTAATCGGGTTTTTTTTTGCGTTTTTTTTTTTTGCCATGTCTTATCGCGTCCGTGTGGTGTTTCCGGCGTGATTACGAAGGTGTTTTAACGTCCATTAGCCCGGCGCGCCACACCACTTCCGCCCTCCCTCACAAGGAATGTACCAGAATGTCTCGTGATTACAAGTGATCAGCAGCAGCAACAGTGACAGTCTGATGGAGGGTCTCTCTTATGCATGAATTATGAGTGTCTTGTAGTCTTCCACCTTTCTACCACTTAAATGACCTACTTCAAGACACCTAAAAGTTTCAAGACACCTAAACTAAATTGGCCCACCCTTCTTTCTACAATCTTCTACTATCTGCTTTGTAGGGGCGCAGCTAGTGTACTTTTTGTTATATATTTTTTTTCCCTTGGCCAGTCCTTTATGAGGATTAAAAGGGCTTTGCCGAAAGCTACTCTTGTCGGACTGTCGCCACTGGTGTGTCTGTGTCTGTGTGTGTGTGTCTATGTCTATGTCTCTGTGTGTGTGTGTGTGTGTGACTGTATGTGTGTAAGAAAACGTGATGTAACGAGGGTGTCTACGTAATTGGCCATTCATTATACACGGGAAGGTGATAATTATCGTTCCTTCCTACAGTTGTATTGACGGCACAATGTCGACACACATCAAAACAATGATCGTGATAATATTGAAACACACGCCTTCCTTCCCCCTCACACGCCTTCCTTCCCTCCTCTAGACGCCCCCTCTCCTCACCCCCTTCCCTCAGTAATGCATGTGCGGTGGCGGCATTTCCCCTCACCCTCATACTGTGGGGAGGGGCGGCAATCCTCCTCCTCCTCCTCCTCCTCCTCTTCCTCTTCTTCTTTTGCCTCTAACACGTAGAAATTTTAGTACTAGTAGAAAGTAGTCACACAGGCAGCCTCGTTTGGCCCAGTTTGTCTGTTGCTGTCTGCTCTTCCTTTGTATTCCTCCTCCTGCTTCTCCTCCTCCTGCTTCTCCTCCGTGATTGTTAAACTATTTGAGAAAATATTGCGGGATAAAATAGTGTCTTTTCTCGATGAAAATAACTCAATATTAAACTCGCAGCATGAATTTCGAAATAAGAGATCCTGCTTAACAAACCTACTGGATTTTTTTAATGTCGTTTATTCAAACTGGGACGCTAAAATTCCCTCGGATGTAATATACCTTGATTTTCAGAAAGCCTTCGATACAGTTCCCCATAAGCGACTTTTGACCAAGCTAAGGGCACATGGCTTGGGAGAGCAACTATGTTCATGGATTGGCGATTGACTTTCAAATCGTAAACAACGGGTAGTAATAAATGGTGAGGCATCTGATTGGTTAGATGTCACTAGTGGGGTGCCTCAGGGCTCGGTCTTGGGTCCTACTCTTTTTCTGATATATATCAACGATCTGGACTGCGGACTTGTATCTAAAATATCAAATTTGCAGATACACCAAATTAGTCGGTAAAGCATATTTCTAGAGAAAAACTGCGAACTCATACAAAGGGGATCTCGACAAACTATCAGATTGGAGTGATAAATGGCTATTTAAAAATTTAAATTTCCCATAAATGTAAAGTAATGCATATAGGCAACGATAACCTCAAATTAACTATCAAATGCAAAATAAAACGTTAACTGAAGTACAGCAGGAAAGGATTTGGTTTTCATCATCAGTAATGATCTTAAAACCATTCGCATTGCCTAGCTGCCAGTAAAAAGGCAAATATGTGTTGGGCTTTATTAAACGTAACTTGAACATAAAACTCCGAAAGTAATGACACAATTATACAAGTCCTTGGTTAGGCCCCACTTGGATATTTCCGTTCAATTCTGGTCGCCCTGTTTCGTAAAAGATCAAGCCAAATTGGAATCAGTGCAAAGAAGAGCAACCAAACAAATTCCATCTCTACGAAATTCATCTTATGAAGAGAGACTGCGGAAACTTAATATGTTTTCCTTAAAGGATCGTAGAATCCGTGGGGACTTGATAGAAACCTTTAAGATCCTAAAAGGATTTGATGTCATTAATCAAGAGAACCTATTCGAGCTTTCAACTCAAGTGACAACAAGAAATAATGGTTTAAAACTAAACGGTCAACGTTGCATCATCGATCTCCGTAAAAATTATTTCAATGTTAGAGTTGTTGATCGATGGAACAAGTTATCAGCAAAGTTGTCGGAGCCAACACAATAACTACATTCAAAAACAGACTTGACGCGCACTGTAAAGTAAATGGGTATTGATAGTGCGAATTCGTATCTAGTCCCCCGTATCGATTAGTTGTAGTGGTAGTGGTAGTTGTAGTTAGTATTTTTCATATCCTATCATTCTGCACTATGAAACTTCCATGTTCCTATCCTCTTTAGGGACATGGTATCATTTTCCAACTGTTTTCTTACAAGTAGTTGATAGTTAGTAGTATGTAGTTCAGCAGATACCCTCGCTATGGACCAATAGGTCTCCTGGTGTCTGTTACTCCTATGTAATCCTCCTCCTCCTCCTCCTCCTCCTCCTCCTCCTCCTCCTCCTCCTCCTCCTCCTCCTCCTCCTCCTCCTCCTCCTATCGGTTAACCTCCTCTCCTTCACCTGGTGTTGGCTCTAAAGGTATTCTTGGCCCATCGCCTGAATTCGCACCACTGTCGCCGCCAAGAGTGTAGGAAGGACATTGTTTCGAGCTTTGTGTATGAAAGATTGATGTCAGCAAGGACAAGAAATAGATTCCTGAATTCTCTTGGCCTTGGATGTCAGAGTGTAGCATTACGTGCCTGGTGGCCGCGTCAACACTAAGTATGGAGTGTATGCCGTGTAGGTACTGTACGTGTATGTAATATATGTATGGGTTACTACTGACGCGAATAGGAGAGAGAGAGAGAGAGAGAGAGAGAGAGAGAGAGAGAGAGAGAGAGAGAGAGAGAGAGAGAAAAAAAAAAGAGACCGAAAACTGAAAATGTTGTAGTATCTCAGATGAAATAGACAAGGGAAGAGTTGACAAGTTTGTTAACTAAGGAGACGAAGGTGAAGAGGACCTATGAAGCGATACTAAGCGACAAAGGTCACAAGAAGAAGAAGAAGAGAGATACAAATAGACAATCTGCCAAAGAGAGAAACAAAAGACATTAGGCAGTTTGTATGTAATATGTATGGATTACTGACGCGAATGGGAGAGAAAGAGAGAGAGATACAAAGACAATCTGCCAAAGAAAGAAAGAAAAAAGACATGAGGCAGTTTGGTCCAAGGTCAGGCGTGTTCAAGTGTCGTTTTGGCAATCCCAAGAAGAGGAAGACGTATATTTATAAACCCGCACTTTAATGTATTAGCGTGTCTGAGGTGTGTAAGGCCTCGGGGCGTGGCAACCTTTGATTCAACTGTAGCAGGATTTCCTTTCATTAAACTTCCAAGCTGCTGTTTCCCTCCTGTCTACAAAAAAATAATTAATAATAACGATACAGCGCATAAGTGGTGGTAGCGGCGGGATTTTTTTATATTTACTTATTATTTTTACTTTTTACTTTTTTTCTTTTTTATATTTACTGTACTTGATATGTCTTGCTTTTACAGTATGTGAATGTAGAAGTAGAAAGTGTATAGTAGTAGTAGTAGTATAGTAGTATAGTAGTAAAGTGTAGTAGTAAAGTAGTAGTAGAACTGTATGTGAAGTAGAAATAATAGGTAACTGTGTGGTACTTATTTTTGTGAACTGAAGACATGCATACACGGGAAGGAGAATCGAAAAAGGAGAGAAGGGAACAAAAAAAAAAGAAAAAAAAGGAAGGGAGGAATGAGAAAAAAAGAAAAAAGGAGGAGAGGAAATAGAGAAGGAAGATAAAAAAAAGTGTATGAGGAGGTAAGGAGGATTAGACAGGAAAGGCGATGAGAGAAGTAGGGAGGGAAAAACAAACAAACATTGAGAGCATATATGGGGTATTAAGTGCTTCGGCATCTTCAGGTCTTAAGGTGGTGGTCTCCTGAAGAAGGTATATAGGAACTTGTGTCATTCTGGTAAATTTGATGAATTAGTATCTCTTAGTTCCCTTGGTTTTTTCTCTTATCCATGAGTTACTTTTATTTTGCCCTTGGCCAGTCCTTTCAGATGTAAAAAAATAAAGAGTTCATGCTTTTGTCATTCTGGTAAACTTAAAAAACTTGATGAATTAGTATTTCCATCTTATTTCCCTTGGTTTTGTTTTCTTATCTAGTTTTGTGATCCGGATTATGGGATGTGTTTATTTATAGTTTGATGGACGTGTATGGAACATGCTCTAGAGTTTAATGGTGTTTTAACGTCACTTCTTTAAACCCTTCACGCCCAGATCTTTCCTTTGCTATAAAAAATGTCTGTTGTTAGCCATAATATAACGAAAACTAACTTAAAAATACCAAATTAGTTAGTTCCACCAGTTACTTTTTTTTTGCCAGTCCTTTGAGATGTTAAAAAAAGTTAGTAATCGAAATGAAAAATTACAGTTGGCTTAGATGAAAGGATGTGGTTATGATATCCTCTTAATTGTCTTTACATCCTGTGGCACAAACTGAACACGTAATTCACTCCGGTTTTTTTTCAGGAGGGATGTTTTTTTTTTGTTTTTTTTTAGGACGAGGAGGCTTCCGTTATATTGTTTTTCCTACCCAACCAAAGCTCCTGTTAAATTCATATATAGTAATGCCTTGAAATACAGTTAAACATATTTCCGCCTTTATTTACAGATCATATAAAGGTACTGGTGTATTTTTCCACACGTTTCAAGGCTCCGTGCTTGGATAGGCTGCTTCAAATTGTTCAAAATCTTGTCAAACCTTTTTTGTATCACTCCGCTTTATAGTTTTCATGTTTACGTCGCCGAGAGAGAGAGAGAGAGAGAGAGAGAGAGAGAGAGAGAGAGAGAGAGAGAGAGAGAGAGAGAGAGAGAGAGAGAGAGAGAGAGAGAGAGAGAGAGAGAATGAATGCCTCGCCGTATCTCATGTGTCTCGCTATTTTGCTATACTTATCTGCCGCTGAGAGATCGTATATTTAGGTTACATGAGTGTATATATTTAGGTTAGGTGAGGTTATTCTGAAGGTAAACGTGAAGCTTTATTTAGAGTGTCTGTAGCGGCTAAAACGAGACATATACTTCGTTACGAATGTCACTTGTGGGGCTTAACGAGTTGTGGAGTGTGTGTGTGTGTGCGTGTGCGTGTGTGTGTGTTTTATCTTCTTTAATTTTTTTCTCGCATTTTATTCTGAGAGTAATTCTCTCTCTCTCTCTCTCTCTCTCTCTCTCTCTCTCTCTCTCTCTCTCTCTCCTCTCGCTCTCGCTCTCGCTCTCGCTGTGTGTGAGTCGTAGTTTCGTTGGACTGAAAAATGTATGTTTTTTTCTTCATTTTGACGAGTGATGCATTTTTCTGTTTATTTTGTTCACCGTTGCAGATTTTTGTTTTATTTCTTTCTGAGTGTTGCTTTTTTCTTCTTTTCTTTCTTTTTTTGAGTGTTGCTTTTTTATTTTTATTTTTTTGAGTGTGGCTTTTTTATTTTTTTTATTTTTCTATTTTGGAGTGTTTAATTTTTTTTTTTTTTTTTTTTTTTAAATGTTGCTTTTTTCTTCTTTTTTCTTCTTTTTTTTTTAGTGTGTTGCTTTTTTTGGTTCCGCTTGTCTATTATAAAGGCAGCGCGGTGACATGCAGAGCAGTGGCATTCGTGACATCACTGACATGTCGCTGCGTGTTCCGTCACAGCTGATCCGCGGGAAGATTGGAATGTCGATCAGCGGGAAGAACGGAAAAAAAGATTCTGTTTCGATTGGATTTCGTAGTAAATGTGGATATTTGGTTGCAGTAATCATCAAAAGTGGTATTAGTGTTATTATTGTTATTTTTGTTGTTATTTTCATTACAGTTAAGGATGATGCCAAGGTTACTTAAGGTAATTTTGACACCTGCTCAACGGCTTATATGATTTAGCGTATCTTACTTTCAAGGTGACGGTCAAGCGATTTTCCACTTCGCGATTTTTCAGTTTTCACGATTTGTCACTTCGCGATTTCCCACCATTTTCGCGATTTTCACTGTTCGTGATTTTCACTGTTCGCGATTATTCACTGTTTTCGCGATTTTTCACTGTTTTCACGATTTTTCTGCTTCGCGATTTTTCTATTTCTCGATTTTTCAGTGTGATTTTTCACTGTTCGCGATTTTTCACGGTGCAATTATTCACTGTTTTCGCGATTTTTCACTGTTTTCACAATACATCACCGCAGTATTTCACTATCTACGCGATTTTTCAGTTTTTGCGATTTTTCAATTTTAACGATTTTTTATTTTCGCGATTTTTCGGTATCACGATTTTTCAGTTTTCGCGATTTTTCACTTTTTCACAGTTTTCACGATTTGTCAATGTTTTCGCAATCCTTAGCGCCTCCTTGAACTCCTTAGAATCTGTCCACACGATTTCTTTTACTTGTCCTCAACGACCTTGTTAAATCAATCTTTCCACATTCGTTTGACCTTTGACCTATACGAGGCGGTGGACTCTTACTGCACCTTCACTTTAACATGCCTCGGGTCGTGCAGGTCAGGATAAACTGGTGTATTTTTACTCCTTGTTCTTTTATATCTGTGGGCTTCCTTGGGTCTTTCTGCCTTTCTTCTTTCCTGCCTTCCTTGCCTTCTTACCTTTCCTTCTTTCTTACCTTTCTTCTTTCTTGCCTTTCCTTTGCTTCATATTTTTTCTTTTTTTCTACCTTTCTTTCCTGCCTTCCTTGTCTTCTTTCCTTTCCTTCTTTCCCTTCCTTCTTTCCTGCCTTCCTTTCCTTCTTTCCTTTCCTTCTTTCCCTTCCTTCTTTCTTCTTTCTTGCCTTTTCTTTGCTTCATATTTTTTCTTTTTTTTCTACCTTTCTTTCCTGCCTTCCTTTCCTTCTTACCTTAACCTTCTTTCTTCTTTCCTGCCTTCCTTTGCTTCTTACCTATTCTTCTTTCCTTTCCTTCTTTCCTATCCTTCTTCTTTCCTGCCTTCCTTTGCTTCTTGCCTTTTCTTCTTTCCTTTCTTCTTTTCTTTCCTTCTTTCTTTGCTTCTTACCTTTCCTTCTTTCTTCTTTCTTTTTTCCTTTGCCTCAAGTCGCGTCTTCAGTCACATTATTGCCTAGTCTGATTTCTCTATTTCTTTAACTATTCCCGTTTATTCCTATTGTCATTCCTATTATTATTATTATTATTATTCCTATTAACTATTAACTATCTCTGTATTGCTGTCGTGTTTTCTCTCGTACCTTATTATCCTTCAGCCTTTTACCTTTTTTTTATATTTCATGATTTCCCTTTTTTTCTTTTTCTTTTTCTTTTATTTTAGATTTAATTATTTTCATTTTCATTTCATTTCATTTCATACTTTTTTTTTTCTTTCATTTTATATCTTTATTTTTTCATTATCTC
>JACEEZ010009866.1:317500-320000 GCA_016584305.1 Chionoecetes opilio | reverse complement strand
ACATTTATCGGAATTGAATTTTAATAGCCATTTATCACTCCAGTCTGATAGTTTGTCGAGGTCACTTTGTATGAGTTCGCAGTTTTCTCTAGTATATGCTTTACCGCCTAATTTGGTGTCGTCTGCAAATTTCGATATTTTAGATACAAGTCCGCAGTCCAGATCGTTGATATATATCAGAAAAAGAGTGGGACCCAAGACCGAGCCCTGAGGCACCCCACTAGTAACATCTAACCAATCAGATGTTTCGCCATTTATTACTACCCGTTGTTTACGATTTGAAAGCCAATCGCCAATCCATGAACATAGTTGCTCTCCCAAGCCATGTGCCCTTAGCTTGGTCAAGAGTCGCTTATGGGGAACTGTATCGAAGGCTTTCTGAACATCAAGGTATATTACATCCGAGGGAATTTTAGCGTCCCAGTTTGAATAAATGACATTAGAAAAATCCAGTAGGTTTGTTAAGCAGGATCTCTTATTTCGAAATCCATGCTGCGAGTTTAATATTGAGTTATTTTCATCGAGAAAAGACACTATTTTATCCCGCAATATTTTCTCAAATAGTTTAACAATCACAGACGTTAGACTAATTGGGCGATAATTACTTGCGAGGCTCTTACTCCCTTTCTTGAGTATCGGTGTAACATTAGCTAATTTCCACATACTAGGAACATTTTTGTCCATTAGCGATTTATTGAGGATAATCTTTAGTGGAAGCCAAAGTTGACTGTGACATTCGCGAAGTAATCGCGGCGAAATTTCGTCCACCCCCACGGATTTTGTTGGGTCAAGTTTCTGCAAATACTTTGATACTTCGTCTACTGTTATCTCTCCTATTTCCAATCCATCACTTTCGAGTCCCGCATACATGTTTACTGGTTCTGGTAATGGAGCTTCGTCTTTTTTAATAAATACCGCATTAAAGTAAGCATTGAGTACGACTGCCATGCTCTTATTATCATTTACCAAGATGTTATTTTTATCTTTCAGTGGCCCAATACTAGTTTTGACGTTTTTCTTACTTCGAACGTATTGAAAGAACCTTTTCGGGTTTGATTTGGATTCCTTTGCAATTTTTTCTTCATACTCACGCTTTTTAGTCTTAATTAATCCCTTGCAGCGACGTTTTACGTCATTGTATTCTCTAGAATCGCAGTCCGCATTTGATCGCTTGTAAACTTTATACGCCCGGCGCTTTCTGCCAATGATTTGTTGAATCTCATTAGTCATCCAACTGGGTCTGTTTATGTTATTCAGACGTTTTCCTACCATGGAAACATGTTTTTCAACCACCAATTGGAGTTTATTTGTGAATAAATTACACATGTTTTCCGCATTATTACCGTTTAGTAGGTCAATCCAATCAACTTCGCTTAGTACCCTGCTGATCTTCGTGAAATCCGCTTTATTATAATTGGGAACTAATAACCGATTTTCTGTGATGTCTACATTGCAATTTATGCCGCATCTGATTAACCTGTGATCGCTGTTTGCCAGATGTTCACCTATATCGCAGTAATCAATCAGATCAATGTCGGTAGTGAAAACTAAATCTAGGATACTATTATCCCTTGTAGGCTCACGGACCACCTGATTTAGATATACTTCGTTTACCATATCAAGCAATCGCATACCTTCTCTATCAGCAGAATTATTATTCCAGTTTATACGAGGTAGGTTAAAATCTCCACATATAATTGTATCGTTATTATTGTTGACAACTGACTTTATCTCGTCATAGAGGAGGCAATCGACTTCCGCATTTGATTTGGGAGGACGATATATTGTCCCAATAGTTAGGAATTTACCGTTTAGCTTAATCTTTGCGTAGACTGAGTCATAATGATCTTGATTTACTTTATCGATTTCGATTGCTTGCAAATTATCTTTGATGTAAAGAATGACACCTCCACCTGCTTTATGCGTACGACAATTGAGGAGGAGGAGGAGGAGAAAGAAGAGAAGAAGAAGAAGAAGAAGAAGAAGAAGAAGAGAAGAAGAAGAAGAAAAAGAAGAAGAAAAGGAGGAGGAGGAGGAAGAAGAGAAGAAAATTAGAAGAAGAGGAGAAGGAGGACTCATTTTATATATTTAATTTTTGTCAGAAGGTCTTTGTCAGATTATGAATGGTTCTTAATATAACTGAACCGAGCTCAACAACACTACCTCAGCGCTTGGAAGGGAGGAGGAGCTGAACTGGAAAGAAATCTGGAAAATCAAGGAGTGTTGGACTGGACTAAGCCTGGATGAGTTATAAGAGTCCTGGAAAGGGGCTGAGTTGGACTAGGCTGGAAAGGGGCTGAGTTGGACTAGGCTGGAAAGGGGCTGAGTTGGACTAGGCTGGAAAGGGGCTGGGTTGGACTAGGCTGGAAAGGGGCTGAGTTGGACTAGGCTGGAAAGGGGCTGAGTTGCACTAGGCTGGAAAGGGGCTGAGTTGGACTAGGCTGGAAAGGTGCTGAGTTGGACTAGGCTGGAAAGAATGGGTCAGGGGGAATGGAAAGGC
>JACEEZ010009866.1:272500-312500 GCA_016584305.1 Chionoecetes opilio | reverse complement strand
ACACACCACACACTCTCGTCCCCTTGCTCAAGGGGGACAGTAACCGCCCGAATTTGTCAATGGAAAAATCCCCGGGTATGAGCGGGGCCGGGGATCAAATGCCGGACCACAGAATGGCGCCGGACGCCCTAACCAACTGAGCCGTCCAGACGGTGGGGGGGAGAGGGGATGTGGGCACTGTCACGGCTGTAGGACGTGTAAATATTGGGTTTTTTAGGGTCGCTGGCGTGGGCAGTGAGTGATGAGGGGATTTGGAAGGAAGTGGTGGTGGTGGTGGTGGTGTTATCGACCCGTGGCGTTGGGTGGCTTTTCTTTTTCTTTTTTTTCTTTCTTTACCCTCCCGTCTCTACCCTGTACCCTCCCATTCCCCTCCCTTCCCTCACTGCCTTTCCTGAAGAGCAGTAAGCTTCATTCTGATCTGATTGAATTTAAAGAGATATTTATCAACGAGGTAAAAAAAATACTCATAAACAATAGACGGACAAATTGATATCCTTCCAATTAATTTGATATTAGTTTTTACTCGTGGTTTAGGGTTTACAGGCTTTATTTTTATTTTTGTAGGGTATTGAAAAAAAATGAATACAATGAAAGTTAATTTTGTAATACATTCTTTAAACTCCAAATGTTTGTCTATAAAGTATTATTGATATGATAGTATTAATATTTTAATGATTAAATATTATAAATTACCTATATAACATTAAAGCAGATTCCATAACATCTCTCCTTTATTTATGTACTTTATTGTTTTTTTAATTTATATTCTTTATTTTATGTTATTTCCTCCCTTCTCTATCTCAGTCTTTGTTCCTTCTCTTTCTCCCTCGCTCTCGATCCATCCTTCTCCATTAATTTTCTGTCCATCTCTCTCTCTCTCTCTCTCTCTCTCTCTCTCTCTCTCTCTCTCTCTCTCTCTCTCTCTCTCTCTCTCTCTCTCTCTCTCTTTCCCTCACAAATATCAGCATCACAAAAAAAAATATGAAGGTTTGCGGGGGGAAAAAAGGCCGAGTCGGGTTATCGGCGCTACTCTCGTAAAATTTGCTGCTACTGCCTTTATGAGAGAGAGAGAGAGAGAGAGAGAGATTTGTGGTCTTACATTCCTTCATAAATCAATACCAGCATTCAGTTTCTCTCTCTCTCTCTCTCTCTCTCTCTCTCTCTCTCTCTCTCTCTCTCTCTCTCTCTCTCTCTCTCTCTCTCTCTCTCTCTCTCTCTCTCACGCATATGAATAATTATCTTGTCTGGTTTTGCTTTACCTTCTCAGACGCTTCTCTTAATCATGCCAATTATTTTCTTTTTTTCTTTTTTCTAGTTGTCTATTTTTGTATTAGAGAATCCGGTTTTGTTGCTTACTAGACAAAGGCAACGGATCATCTCCTCCTCCTCCTCCTCCTCCTCCTCCTCCTCCTCTTCCTCCTCTTCCTCCTCTTCCTCCTCCTCCAACTCATACAAAGTGATCTCGACAAACTATCAGATTGGAGTGATAAATGGCTATTAAAATTCAATTCCGATAAATGTAAAGTAATGCATATAGGCAACGATAACCTCAAATATAACTATCAAATGCAAAATAAATCGTTAACTGAAGTACAGCAGGAAAAGGATCTAGGTGTCATCATCAGTAATGATCTGAAAACCAGTTCGCATTGCCTAGCTGCCAGTAAAAAGGCAAATCTGATGTTGGGCTTTATTAAACGTAACTTTGAACATAAAACTCCGAAAGTAATGACACAATTATACACGTCCTTGGTTAGGCTGCACTTGGAATATGCCGTTCAATTCTGGTCGCCCTGTTTCGTAAAAGATCAAGCCAAATTGGAATCAGTGCAAAGAAGAGCAACCAAACAAATTCCATCTCTGCGAAATTCATCTTATGAAGAGAGACTGCGGAAACTTAATATGTTTTCCTTAAAGGATCGTAGAATCCGTGGGGACTTGATAGAAACCTTTAAGATCCTAAAAGGTTTTGATGTCATTAATCAAGAGGACCTATTCGAGCTTTCAACTCAAGTGACAACAAGAAATAATGGTTTAAAACTAAACGGTCAACGTTGCATCACCGATCTCCGTAAAAATTATTTCAATGTTAGAGTCGTTGATCGATGGAACAAGTTACCAGCAAATGTTGTCGGAGCCAACACAATAACTACATTCAAAAACAGACTTGACGCGCACTGTAAAGTAAATGGGTATTGATAGTGCGAATTCGTATCTAGTCCCCCGTATCGATTAGTTGTAGTGGTAGTTGTAGTTAGTATTTTTCATATCCTATCATTCTGCACTATGAAATTTCCATGTTCCTATCCTCTTTAGGGACATGGTATCATTTTCCAACTGTTTTCTTACAAGTAGTTGATAGTTAGTAGTATGTAGTTCAGCAGATACCCTCGCTATGGACCAATAGGTCTCCTGGTGTCTGTTACTCCTATGTAATCCTATGTAATCCTCCTCCTCCTCCTCCTCCTCCTCCTCCTCCTTTATCAACGTATGTTTTGTCTATATTCATCGGGCTGTTTCTTTGCATTTAGTCATACCAATATCTTTTCTAAGTTATATTTTAGTGTTAACATTTCTTTAACGTTCAATCAGCAGTACGAATGTGATAACTTTCCTATACATATAAACATAACGTGGAAGCTTAATTACGTAAATGGATGGAGTCTCAGGTGTTTGAATAAAGAAACAGAAGGAACAAAAGAGGCTAAACGAGAGAAAAGAAAAGAGAAGAAGAAAAAAGAATCAGAAGAGAGAGAAAAGAAAGGGTTAAGTTTGAGTCATTTCCAGAAAAAGTACTGAATGAGACTCAGGAACAAACGCGGTTAGACATAATTCATGAGGTTTTTTTCTCTTTTTCTCTCTCTCTCTCTCTCTCTCTCTCTCTCTCTCTCTCTCTCTCTCTCTCTCTCTCTCTCTCTCTCTCTCTCTCTCTCTCTCTCTCTCTCACACGTCCATCACTCAGCCACCTCTGCGTCTCTATGCGTCTGTGTATGAGAGAAAGAGAAAGAGAGAGAGAGAGAAAGAAAGAAAGATTGATAGAGTAATAGAAAAAAGAGAAAGAAAGCAAGTAAAGAGAGAGAATGAAAGAAAGAAAGATAGATAGAGTAATAGAAAAAAGAGAAGGAAAGCAATAAAGAGAAATAAATAAAGAAAGAAAGAAAGAGTAATAAAAAAAGAGAGAAAGAAAGAAAGAAAGAAAAAGAAAGAGAGACGTACCCAGCGACGTGTGTGGGTAAGAGAGAAAGATAGAGAAAAAGAAAGAAAGATGGAGAGAAAGATAGTAATATAAAAAAAAGAGAGAAAGCAAGCAAGCAAGAAAGAAAGAGAGAGAGGAAAAGAAAGAAAGAGATAAAGAAGGCCGGCGAGGGTCTGGGTGGTCTGGTCTGGGTAATGATTAATGCAATTCAAGATACGAGTCTGGTGGGAAAAAAGGGAAAGTAGTAAGAGAGAGAATTTTTTTTTAGTTTCCAGCGGTTTTATTTGTGGATTCTGTGACCTGTGTTGTATACGAGCTACAGGAGGAAGAAATGATGATGATGATGATGTGTACTGAAATGATGATGATGATGATGTGTACTGAAATGATGATGATGATGATGTGTACTGAAATGATGATGATGATGATGTGTACTGTACTGTAGACGTCAAAATGGGAGGTGGAGGTGGATTACTAAAAATAGATAGAAATGAATAAACAGATTGATAAGTAGAACGAACTGGAATATGAAAGAAGAAGAGATGAAGGAGGAGAATAAATAAGGGACTCAAAAGGAATAAATATGGAAATAGATGGAAAAGTAGAAAGATATGAAAGAGGAAAAAGTGGAGAGAGAAAAAAAAATGGAAAAATGTTCGTTTTTTATTCATTTTGAAATTATTAACCCCTTCACGCCCAGATCTTTCCTTTGCTATATAAAATTGTCTGTTGGTTAGCCATAAAACTCCGAAAAAGTCACTGAATATACCACATTAGTTAGTGGACAAGGATACAAAACAGGTCATAGCTATAAAATGTTGCTTATAGTCACTAAAAATCGTCTAATGGTAGTCAAATTGCAATAGAAATTACGTTCTGGGCTTCAAGGGGTTAATGAGTGGATAATCTTACTATAAATTTGAATACTATAGCAACCTTATCCATTCTAAGATTCTAGAAAGGATGAGGTATATTTGCTCGTTTTGTATTTGTCTCGTAATGAGAGGATAATCTTACTATAAAGAGGAAAACTATCAATAACCTTATCCAATTTAAGCTTCTAGAGAGGAGGTATTTGTATTATTATTATTTGTGTGTGAGTGTGTGTGTTTGTGTGAGTGAGTGTGATGTGAGTGTGAGTGTGAGTGTGTGAGTGTGTGTGTGTGTGTGTGTGTGTGTGTGTGTGTGTGTGTGTTGTGATGAGTGGTATGCCTGCAGCCTCGTGTTGGTTATTCAGTTATTCGTAGTTGGTATTCTGGCCTCGGAAGGTTAGGTTGGGTCTGGAGGAGAACACTGTACAGTTTTCACGGAGCCCGCAGCGGAGGAGTGGCTAAAAGGACAGACGGGTAGGAGAGCTGCCTCGGGTCCTCCATCACATTTGTGTTCCTGGAGTGTAGCGGGACTGAAAGGTGGAATGCAGTTTCTCTCTCTCTCTCTCTCTCTCTCTCTCTCTCTCTCTCTCTCTCTCTCTCCTCTCTCTCTCTCTCTCTCTCTCTCCTCACTCCTCCACTCTCATCCCTCTCATCTCACTCATCACTCTCTCTCTCTCTCTCACTCATCATCTCTCTCTCCTCTCTCTCTCTCTCTCTCTCTCTCTCTCTCTCTCTCTCTCTCTCTCTCTCTCTCTCTCTCTCTCTCTCTCTCTCTCTCTCTCTCTCTCTCTCTCTCTCTCTCTCTCTCTCTCTCTCTCTCTCTCATCCATTCACTCACTCACTCACTCACTCACTCATTCACTCACTCACTCACTCCTCACTCACTCACTCACTTCACTCACCATCACTCCTCACTCCTCCTCACTCACTCACTCCTCATCTCCTTTCTCCTCCTCTCCTCTATCTCCCCCATCTTCCTCTCTCTCTCTCCTCTCTCTCTCTCTCTCTCTCTCTCTCTCTCTCTCTCTCTCTCTCTCTCTCTCTCTCTATCCATTCACTCCCTCCCATCCCTCTCCCTTCCTTTTCCACAATTTTCCACAATTCGCTCCATTAATAATAGTATAACACCCCATAGCTTTCTCTCTCTCTCTCTCTCTCTCTCTCTCTCTCTCTCTCTCTCTCTCTCTCTCTCTCTCTCTCTCTCTCTCTTCTCTCTCTCCTCTCTCTCTCTCTCTCTCCTCTCTCTCTCTCTCTCTCCTCTGGTGGTGGGAAGATTGTTAATGAATAAGATGAACCATATCGAAGGGACAGACAGACAGCTGTAATGGACCAAGAGTAACAGCTGACGCACTTACATACATACATAAACAAACATGTGTAGATGAGTGTCAGTGATGATTATGAGGCTGGTGGTGATGAGGCTGATGAATAGTAGTGATGAGTAATGATGAGGACGATGATGTAATGATGCGGGAAGTGGGGAAGGGTTATGAATAATAGATAAATAAGAAAATAGATAATAATAGATATAATAATAGATATATAAATAAGTGAAGATAATAACAGCACTTAGCTCCCCTCTGTTAACTATGATGATGATGATGATGATGATGTTATAAAATATAGGAAGAGAGGTAAAGCAATATTGATAATACTGCTAACTTCAATTAATCTAAGTCTATAATTTCGTCTACTTATGAGAGGAAGTTTATGAGAGGCACAGCTGTTCTCTCTCTCTCTCTCTCTCTCTCTCTCTCTCTCTCTCTCTCTCTCTCTCTCTCTCTCTCTCTCTCTCTCTCTCTCTCTCTCTCTCTCTCTCTCTCTCTCTCTCTCCATCACCACCACCCACCATCACTACCATCACCACCACCACCACCACCACCACCACCACCACCACCACCCACGCACCACCACCACCACCACCACCCACGCACCACCCACCACCACCACCACCCACGCACCAGCACCACCACTAATGACGCCAGAAGTAAGCTCTCTCTGTGACGCCTGATAACCTGCTCACCCCTTGCATCCCACGTCCAGGGAGGAGCTGAGGGGATTTTTTCTGAGGGTTTTTCTCCGTTGAAAGTGTATGAAAGTCTTCTGTACAGCAGTGTGTCTATTGCCCACATGTATGTATTTTATTATATTTGCTTTAGTACTTAAGTTCACTCCCTCTTGTCTGTTTGTTCTGTATTTTTTCCTGTATGCCTAAGGGTGAAAATGAAATTATTATTATTGTTATTATTATTATTATTATTATTATTATTATTATTATTATTATTATTATTTAACGAAAATATTGCTGACCTGGTTTTCCACCTGTCCAAAATAATGACCTTTCGCTTCCTCCTCTTCCTTCTCCTTATGTGCTGAAGATGAATGATTTTTTACACAAGCATAAGAGAGAGAGAGAGAGAGAGAGAGAGAGAGAGAGAGAGAGAGTCCCACGTGTGGTTTCAGTAACTTTTGAGTCGCGTTTACAACTGCATTAATCTTACTGGTTGGCATATCTCTCTCTCTCCTCTCTCTTCTCTCTTCTCTTCTCTCTCTCTCTCTCTCTTTTCTCCTCTTCTCTCTCTCTCTCTCTCTCTCTCTCTCTCTCTCTCTCTCTCTCTCTCTCTCTCTCTCTCTCTCTCTCTCTTATGATAAGGATGTACAAAATTTAGTAACAATAAACTCTTTGAACTTTAGTCTATTCAACACTTTCACTTTCTCATAGTAGTAAGAAATAAGATGGTGTGTGATGCAAGAGTGTAATAGTGTTCCCTTCACAGGTGAGTCAGGCGGGGAGAGGTGCCGCGATACCTGGGTCAAGGGAGGGGACTGAGGGGAAAGGAAGAGGGGAAGGAGAGGAAGTGAGGGGAAAGGAAAGGAAGGTCAAGTTCAGTGGTATAGGAGAGAGAGAGAGAGAGAGAGAGAGAGAGAGAGAGAGAGAGAGAGAGAGAGAGAGAGAGAGAGAGAGAGAGAGAGTTATAGGGTCTCTTATAAAGGTACTCTACACATGATACTACTATTACGTACCCTTACTACTACTACTACTACTACTACTACTACTACTACTACTACTACTATTACTATTACTGCTACTACTGCTACTGCTACTACTACTACTACTACTACTACTACTACTACTACTACTACTACTACTACTACTGCACCTACTACCACCACCCTGCCACTATCCCTCCTCCCATTCCTTCGGCGCCTCCAGCCAATAATCTAGCGGAGCGGGCGAGGGAAGGGAAGGTGCGGCCTCGAGGGGAGGAAGTGTTGGCTGGACGGCTGACGTTTATTGGTGTGTGTGTCTGTCTGTCTGTCTGGCTTCCTGTACTGTACCACCACCATCACCACTAACTACTACTAATACTACTACTAATAATAATACTAATACTACTAATACTAATACTACTACGACTTCCACCACTGCCACTACTACAACTACCATCGTATAGTGTAATGGTACTGTGTGTGATGGTTTGCAATTTACTGTAAAATTTTATTGTGCTGTAGTAGTAGTAGCTGTAGTAGTAGTAGTAGTAGTAGTAGTAGTGGTAGTGGTGGTGGTGGTGGTAGACAGTAGTTAGTAGTAGTAGTAGTAGTAGTATAGTAGTAGTAGTAGTAGTAGTAGGGGTGGAAGTAGTAGTAGGAGTAGTAGGGATAGGGGTAGTGGTAGTAGTAGTAGTGTATATAGTAGTAGTAGTAGTAGGAGGAGGAGGAGTAATGGTGGAAGTAGTACTAGTAGTAGTAGTAGTAGTAGTAGTAGTGGAAGTAGTAGTAGTAGTAGTAGTAGTAGTAGGGGTGGTTGTAGTAGTAGCAATAGTAGTAGTAGAAGTAGTAGTTTTTTTATGGTTTGTTTTAAACATTTTGCGCCTGTATCAGTACTAGTTTATAGACTCCATCCTTCCTTCCTTCCCTCCGAAGAAAAGAAAAATCATGATCAGAATAGTAAAAAAATAATCTATAATAGCCTTTTATCGTATACAATCCCACTAATGAACGTTGGGCATGTATCGCGCCACCTAATAATTACTGCCAAGGCCAATAATTATATAACATGTACTAAACGTGTTCTCGTCTCCCATCCTTCCTGAATTATTAACGACTAGCTAAGACCAACTTTTTTTTTTGTAAGATTATTTTATTATTTTTTTTTTTTTTTTTACCATCACAAAGAACTGACCAAGGTAAAAACAAAAAGAGGTAACAAAAAGTAACTCCTACAACCCATCTACTGCTACTACTACTACTACTACTACTACTACTACTACTACTACTACTACTACTACTACTACTACTACTATTACTACCCTCACTCCACTTAAAACCCCCCCGATCAAATTTAGATACGTTGATAACCTCAATATCGTGACGTGTCTTAACCCCTTCGCGCCCAGATCTTTCTTTTGCTATACAAAATCGTATGTTGTCGAGCCATAAAATTACGAAAAGTAACTGAATATACCAAAATAGTTAGTCGTCAAGGATACTAAACTGGTCATATCTAGAAAATATTGCTTATATTCACAAAAAATAATCTAATAGTAGCCAAATTACAATGGAAATTACGTTCTGGGTCTGAAGGGGTTAAACAGGTTAATTTAGGGACAACATAGGGGTGATACCGTTGCCCTGACATTGAGTAAAACCAGGGGATTCAGGGTGAGTGAGTGCCGTGCCAGGGTGACTGATTTCAGGGTATTAGGGTTTGGCGTAACAAGTCGGGTTATTGGCAGGGAGAGGCAGGGAGGACAAGGGGGCTGCCGCAAGGGTCATACATTCCTAGGCCATCGCAGCCCCCCCCAGCCCCCCAGCCCCCCCAGCCCCCTCACACCTCAGTCTTTGTGTTCAGGGGCACTGAGAGGCGTCAATCCAGTGCTGATGGAGTGTTGCCGATGGGGCGAGGACGGGGAGAATGAGGAGGAGGAAGAGAAGGGAGAGGAGGAGGAGGTGGCGGTGAGAATAAGGAGAGAAGGAGGAGGAGGTGAGAATGAGGGAAGGAGATGAAGAAGGAGATAGAGAGAGAGAGAGAGAGTAGTGATGGAAGGTTGAGAAGAGGCTGAGTGCATAAGAAGGAGGAAAATTTAATGTAGGGAGAAGAGGAGGATAGTAGTGGTAGAAGGTTGGGTGCATAAGAAGGAAATGTAGGGAGAGGAGGAGAAAAGATGAGACAAGAGGTAGAAGAGTTTGAAGATAAGGAGGAGAACGAGAACGAGTGATGGAGGGTTGAGAATAGGTTAGGTTAGGTTGGGTAAGGTTAGGTTAGGTTAGGCTAGACTAGGCTAGGTTAGGTTAAGTTAGGCTAGGTTAGGTTAGGTTGGGTAAGGTTAGATTAGGTTAGGCTAGGCTAGGCTAGGCTAGGCTAGGCTAGGCTAGGCTAGGCTAACACCGGTGTGTGTACGTGTGCGTGTGTGTGTGTGTGTGTGTGTGTGTGTGTGTGTGTGTGTGTGTGTGTGTGTGTGTGTGCGCGTGTTTACCAGTAGATGAAAGAAGACTCTGATTATGATGATTCTCACTCAATTCGCTGACGCCACAATTACGATCAACAGTGAGCGTGTGAGAGAGAGCACAGGTGTGTGTGTGTGTGTGTGTGTGTGTGTGTCTGTGTGTGTGTCTATGTGTGTGTCTGTCTGTCTGTCTGTGTGCGTGTGTCTGTGTCTGTGTCTGTGTGTGTGTGTGTGTGTGCGTGTGTGTCTGTCTCTGTGTGTGTGCGTATGTGTGTGTGCGTGTGTTGGCAGGTGTCTGGTCCCCGGCGGCTTGATTGGAAGCATTACAGGCAATTTCCGTAACAAATTGGGTTTCAAAAGTCCATTACAAACCTATAGAATATATATAAAACTATACCATTTGTAATCAGCTTAGGGAATTGCTAATATTTATTTTTATAGTCCACAAAGATGGTTTTCTTTGCTTGCCTTGTAATTATATAGTTTTTCTATATGTATGTGTGTCTGTGTGTGTGTGTGTGTGTGTGTGTGTGTGTGTGTGTGTGTGTGTGTGTGTGTGTGTGTGTGTGTGTCTAGTATACAGTATACATTTGACATTTTTTTTTCTTCTCTTTAGTATTATTTTTCTGTTCATGTAAACTCGGTTATAGTATGTAACATTTCTTTACGTTTTTCTTGACCCCAACTTTTCTTTGCGTCTTTATTCGAAATTATATGTTCATCTATTTATCTTTTTTTCTTCAATTATTTCATTTTGTTTTATTTACTCATTTATTTATCTATATATTTTTACTGGCAATGGTAATGCTCGTTACCCGCCATGGGAGGTGTGGGCGGGGGTGCATAAAGATTGTGTGCATGGGCGAGGGACAGGGAGTGAGGTGTGCATTCCGGCCATTCCTGAGCCGTGGCAAGGAAGGCGTGAGGGCTGGGTGGCTAGGTTGGCTGTGTGAGTGTTAAGGCATGCTTTTTGATTGATTGATTGAGTTTATTGCCAAAATGTTACAAGTTAACATAATTCATACATATTTACAAAAATCAGTTAGTGGCATTAGTCCGCTGAGCATCTACTCCCTAGCGGACAGAACAATAAATTATAATTTATACAGCTATGCAAATATATCGAGGGCGGCAATATATTAACAAATTATATCCTAAATATTCCTTAGTATGATATATACCCAAGCAATAAATTTTTCCTATACACTAGCCATAACAAATCACAAAATACGAAATACTATTACACAAATATATTTACATATATTATTCCCTGCTATTTTGACTTTGAAAATTATATAAATATCTTTTAAGCTTAACTTTGAATGTATTGACATTAGTAATTGCCTTCAAATCATTAGGTATTGCATTAAAAAATTGTGGCCCAACACAGTGTAAAGAAAATTTATATAGTGTTGTACGTGCTTGTGGAAAAATCAGAGCAATATTATTTCCCCTTGTACCTTGACTGTGGTGGAAAACTGTAAATATTTTACTGTTTTGATCTCTGTTATTTATATCATTAAAAATAGTTAGTAACAAAAAGTATTTCCTAACGAGATCAAATTTTAGCAGCCCTAAATCATTAAATAACATATCAGTAGAATCATATTTACCTCTAAAACAAATTGTTCTGATGAATTTCTTTTGAGACACAAAAACATCTTTTATGATTGTAGGCCAAGTACATCCTCAGATAGATACACAATATATAATGTAAGGGTAGCAAAGAGAATAATAAATGTTCCGTAATGCCTCAATCGTTAGGTTGTGTCGAATTTTGTATATGATTCCACACATTTGGGGGTACGACGGTAGTGTTGGACTGGAGTGAACTTTGAGACAGCTTGTGTAGCCTATGTGAGTATATAAGAGTGCCTTGACATTCTTATTTTACCTCGTTGGCCTTTATGACGTGGTCTGTTTATATCCTATGAGGAACTTTCTGAAAAGCTCACGCCACCAGATGTCTCTAGCGCTGTCACTTCTTCTGCACTTTGAGCCTGAATGCTCTATCAATTACCGTAAATTCCCTGTGCTTCTTCGGGGCATATCAGAATTACACTTCAATATAACAACTGAAACAGTTCTTAATAAAAATGTAGTTTAGTGTTTAGTGTAGTTTAGTCAAAGTGTAAAAGAAGTGACAGTGCTAGAAACATTGGTGGCGTTAGCTTTGTAAGGACCCCATTGGTTATGCTTCCCACTTCTTCGCTTGGCAATTCGTCTCATCACTGACTCCCCCAGACTTGATGGGTACGCGTACAGTACCTTCCCCCGAGTGACATTTTAAGATCAATCAGCTGACTACCTTCCCTCCGAGGACTCCCCCGATGATTGAGTCCAAGGTCAAATCTTTATTCTTAGCACAGATGCATTGTCTGGCTTCACTATTCCCCAAGTGTTTTAGGTTTTGTCTCGCCAGGGGACGTTCGTTGGTTCGAAGTTCACGAGACCATTGATTCGTGAGGCTTAACCCCTTGAGACCAAGAACGTAATTTTCATTGTAATTTGGGTACCTTTAGACGATTTCTAGTGAATATAAGCAATGTTTTATAGATATGACCTGTTTCGTATCCTTGTGCACTAACTAATTTGGTATATTCAGTTACTTTTCGTAATTTTATGACTGACAACATACGATTTTTTATATAGCAAAGGAAAGATCTGGGCGCGAAGGGGTTAATTCTGCTGGTTTTATTACTTACTAAATGTATTTGGATAGAGACTTTATTACGGGTGATAAAGAACTGTAATTGTGATATGAATAGATAGATGCATTCATTAATATGGTAATCCAAAAATGAACACGTACGGTAATGAACATAAATTAAGAAACACTACCATATTTTTTTTCTTCTTCAATTTTTAAAGAGTTGAACGAGGGAAGTATTATGATTCTTCTGGTGCCAATTTAAGCGTACCTTTTTGAAGGTATCTTATCATAGGTAGAGTAAAAAATATATACTGTACTTAAATAAACTCTAAAAAAGGGAAAAAATAGGATAGATATAGTGATCCAAACCATATTCACCAAACCCCTTGACAATTTTTTATGTTTTTTTCGTTTTTTTCCCTATTCATCAAAGACGTGCCGAAGTAATTCCTCAAATTGGCTGGAAGGAGAGGCCATATTCACCTTTCACAAACAAACACACAAACAAACAAAAATACCGAAAGAAGTGATAGCTATATTTTTTTCTACTTTTTTTTCAACTTTCTGTGGAACCAAAAATATACAATTTAACTTTTACCTTTTCATAAGTAAAATATATTTCCGTATGTTTTTATTCTTTTCCTTTTTTTATACCTTTTCAGAAGTAAAATATGTTTCGTGGTTTTTTTCCCCCTTTTTTTCCACCTTTTCAGAAATAAAATATCTTTCGTATCTTTTTTTTTCTTTCTTTTTAATCTTTTCAGAAATAAAATATCTTTCGTATGGTTTTTTTTCTTTCTTTTTTAATCTTTTCAGAAGTAAAATATCTGTCGTATGGTTTTTTTTTTCCTTTTCAGAAGTAAAATATCTTTCGTATGGGTTTTTTTCTTTTTTTTTTTTTTTTTTTTTTTACCTTTTCAGAAGTAAAATATCTTTCGTATGGTTTTTTTCCCCCCGCTTCGAGTCAGGTTCAGCAACTCGGTCGTGGCATTACGGTGAAGTGGAATGTCAAATAGTAAAAGAATAAGTGATGTGGAAATTTACAAGTTACATTTGCAACCAGAGTGGTAAAAAGGATGGATAGAGGGAGAGATAGGAGAGAGGAAGGGATAAACGGTAGATAGGAGAGGGGAAGGGATAAACGGTAGATAGGTAGGAGAGAGGAAGGGATAAACGGTAGATAGGAGAGGGGAAGGGATAAACGGTAGATAGGTAGGAGAGAGGAAGGGATAAACGGTAGATAGGTAGGAGAGAGGAAGGGATAAACGGTAGATAGATAGGAGAGAGGAAGGGATAAACGGTAGATAGATAGGAGACAGGAAGGGATAAACGGTAGATAGATAGGAGACAGGAAGGGATAAACGGTAGATAGATAGGAGACAGGAAGGGATAAACGGTAGATAGGTAGGAGAGGGGAAGGGATAAACGGTAGATAGGTAGGAGAAACATTTGAAACATTGAAACATTTGAAACATTTTATTATGCCTTAACAGTACATCTTATATATTATCTATACAATAATTTGTAGCATTAAGGCAGCCCATAGGAAGCAAGCTTTTCGGGCAATAATTGATCAATTATGGTATAAATTGAATCTAGTATGTAACATAAATATAACATTAAACAAGTACGAGAACACTCCCAACCCCTCCATCATTGTGACTGTCAACAACAGGTTGTTGGCACAACTCACGAAACAACAAATAACTGACATAGCATCACAAAATTTTAATCATTTGTGACGTGTAGTTAGTATTTATTCAGCATGTATTTTTTAAGATGTTTCTTAAAAGAATATAGTGAAGGAAGAACTTTTACGTCATCTGGAAGAGCATTCCATGTTTTAGGGCCAAGATAAGAGAGTGAATGTTGGAACATTGTTAGGCTATGTATTGGAATACGGATGTTATGTTGGGTGCGTGTAGGATAATTGTGATGTGGTTGTTGCAGTAATGCATTATTTTCACTGTTAATAGTTTTAAACATATAGATTGCAATTTCTAATTTGTTGATATCAAAAAGTTTTAATGTGTGTAATTGTTTAAAAAGGGGTTGTGTATGTGCGTAGAAGTCACTGTCAGTAATAATCCTAATTAGTCGTTTCTGCATTCTTAATAGAGGCAGTAAATGCGTGGGGTAAGTGGTGCACCAGATTGGTGTACAGTAATGGAAATGTGGTAAGACATGGGCATCGTAAAGCGTTTTCATTATATAGTCGGGTACAAAATCTTTTACTCTGTATAGAAGGGATATAGTTCTTGATAATTTCAGTATGAGGTTTGTTATATGAGGTTTGAATGTCATTTTATCATCCAGTGTTACACCCAAGAGTGTGTGTGTCTCAGTTCTTTTAATGATGGAGTTGTTATATATTAATGGTGGAAGCAAGTTTAGTGGCCTATTGGTAAATAACATGTAGAAAGTTTTACTTAAATTTATAATCAATCTGTTACTTAGACACCATTTTTTAAGAATTTGGAGCTCAGAATTGGCAGTGTGTATCATGTTGACTGGATTTGTATCTGTAATGTAGAGGGTTGAGTCGTCAGCGAAGAGTATGGTTTTAAGGTTGTTAAAGATAAGGGAAATATCATTTATATAGAGGAAGGAATAAACGGTAGGGAGATAGGAGAGAGGAAGGGATAAACGGTAGGTAGATAGGAGACAGGAAGGGATAAACGGTAGGTAGATAGGAGAGGGGAAGGGATAAACGGTAGATAGATAGGAGAGGGGAAGGGATAAACGGTAGATAGGTAGGAGAGGGGAAGGGATAAACGGTAACAAGATAGAACGAGAAAGGAGAAAAATGGAAACAGGGAGTAATGGAAAGCGATACACAGACGCTGAAACAAGAAAAAGGAAGAAATGTTTAGGGTGGAAGGGATAGAATAAACGAGAGGGAGAAAGAAACGAGGGATGGAGAGAATGGAAGAATGGTGTCTGTTGATTCCATAGCTTTAAATTGGGTGATGTATAGGCGTCCAGGCAATAAGTCATCATTACTAAAGAGTCTTAAAGGCCCCTAACACTCAGACACCTATTCTTATACCTTTCCACGAAGCCTACATCCATCACAGTTACAGGCAGTGGATGCCGATCCTCCCATTGACGAAACCGCACCCTCTCTTGACGAAGTCAGAGAGGCTGTAGCAAAGTTGAAGGGTGAAAAGGCAGCTGGTGTTTGTAATATCAGTGCGGAGCTCCTCAAAGCTGGGGGTGAGGCCATGATCCGCGGGTTGCATGCTGTCCTGACTGCCGTGTGGCAATCAGGTACCATTCCTCCTGACTGGAAAAGGGGGCTGGTCGTCCCTATCTGGAAAGGGAAAGGGGACCGTCAGGACTGCAACAATTACCGCGGTATTACACTGCTCAGCGTACCAGGCAAGGTGCTTGCCCATCTATTGCTGACACGAATTCGCAGTCATCTGGTGAAGCATCAGAGACCTCAGCAGTCTGGGTTCACGCCTGGTAAGTCAACAACGGACCGTATCCTAGCGCTTCGTGTCCTGGTGGAACGCCGAGGTGAGTTTCAACAGGGGATGCTTGCAGCCTATGTTGATCTCAAGAAGGCGTTTGACTCAGTGCATCGTGAGTCACTCTGGGATCTTCTGCGACTTCGAGGGATTCCTGCAAGGACTATTGGTTTGATAACTGGTCTGTATTCTGGGACTGAGAGTGCTGTAAAGTGTGGGGCAGGTGTATCCAGCTTCTTTCCTGTGAATACAGGAGTGAGGCAAGGGTGCGTCCTTGCCCCATCACTTTTCCACGCTTGTATGGACTGGGTATTGGACAAGGTTGTAGATCAAAGTGATTGTGGAGCATCCGTCGGCAACACCAAGATCACTGATCTTGTTTTTGCCGATGATGCAGTAATCTTTGCTGAGTCGCTGGAGGTCCTGGTGATGGCTCTCGAGGCGCTGCACGAGGAGGCAAAGCCTTTGGGACTTGAGGTCTCCTGGCTCAAGACCAAGGTCCAGGTATTTGGAGACTTACTAGATGAAGCAGTACAGTCTGTTCATGCGTGTGGCGAGGACATTGAGATCTTGGAAAGTTTTACATACCTTGGTAGCGCAGTCCATAATGACGGCGGGTCACGTCAAGAAGTCTTACGACGGATTGGCATAGCCCACGGTGTTATGGACTCGCTCAGCGGGAGTATTTGGCGTTGTCGGTACCTGTGCAGGAGGACAAAGATCCGGATCTTCAAGTCGCTTGTGATCCGTCTTACTCTATGGTTGTGAGACATGGACACTAAATAGTAACTTGAAGAGACGAATCAATGCCTTTGGTAATAAGTGTCTTCGCAGAATCATGGGGTATCGCTGGGATGATTACGTGTCAAATCAGCGATTGCACCGTGAGACTGAATCGAGGCCTATTACCTGCATAGTCCGTCAGCGCCAACTTCGGCTATATGGGCATGTGGCACGCTACCCTGAAACCGATCCTTCCCATCGGGTTGTATCTGTAAGAGACAATCCGGCGTGGAGGAGGCCAAGGGGGCGCCCACAAGGCTCGTGGCTGGGGCAAGTTGATGTTTCTTGTCGAGAGCTGCTTGGTATGGGAAAGGAGCCTGCATGGGAACTCGCGCGTGGTGACCCCCGAGAGTGGCGTCGTAGGGTGGGCGAGGCGACGCGCCCCCCGGCGTATGCCCCCAATGATTGATTTATACATCCATCCACAATCCACCTATCCTCCTATCCACTAAACTAGCCCTTAAATCAGCCCTATAATTCTTAACCCCTTGAGACCCAGAACGTAATTTCCATTGTAATTTGACCACCATTAGACATTTTTTAGTGACTATATGTAATATTTTATAGATATGACCTGTTTAGTATACTTGTCCACTGGTTAATTTGGTATATTCAGTTACTTTTCGTTATTTTATGGCTCCACAACAGTCAATTTTTTTATAGTAAAGGAAAGATCTGGGCGTGAAGGGCTTACAGTTCCACTCAGACATCTCATCTTATACCTTTACCACGTAGCCTACATCCATCCACATCCATCCACAATCCACCTATCCACCAAACCAGCCCTTAAATCAGCCCTATAACTCTTAAGCCTGGTCTGTATGTCCTTAGCTTCATCCTGTCTCCCAGCCCTAACTCACGCCCGCGCTCGGTAAGCCTAACGCAGCTGTAATCTGGGTCTCAACGCACCCATTTAAACCGTAATTTTATTTGGGTTTAGGACAGTCCCCGAAATGGCCCCGGCTCAGTCCCTGTCGAGGCTTTATCTAAATCCCCTCTTTCTTCCCCCTCACGTTCTTATTCTCTCTCTCTCTCTCTCTCTCCTCTCTCTCTCTCTCTCTCTCTCTCTCTCTCTCTCTCTCCTCTCTCTCCTCTCTCTCTCTCTCTCTCTCTCTCTCTCTTCTCTCTCTCTCTCTCTCTCTCTCTCTTTTCTATTCTATTCTGACCTTTATCTCCCTCTATTCATTGTCCTGCTCTCTCTCTCTCTCTCTCCTCTCTCTCTCTCTCCTCTCTCTCTCTCTCTCTCTCATCTCTCTCTCTCTCTCTCTCTCTCTCTCTCCTCTCTCTCTCTCTCTCTCTCTCTCTCTCTCTCTCTCTCTCTCTCTCTCTCTCTCTCTCTCTCCTGCTTTCATCTCGTCTTCCTTTGGTATGTATTCCTCGCTTTGACGATTTTTGTATTTGTATTTTTCTGGCATTTATTTTTATGTATGTATTTATAAGTTGCCTTTGATACTCACTGCTCACTAAAATGGCCCCTCCTTTTTTTTCTCCTCAATATTTGCCTTTTTTGTTTGTTACATATTTTTTTCTGTACTGTTCTCATTTTCTTTCGTTTTGTGTGAATATCAGTTTGCATTTTTTTTTAGCTTTTATTGTAAATTTTGTTTGTTAGTTTGTCCCTGCAGTATATATTTTTATCATCTCATATTGTCCCTATAAACTCAACCTTCTATATTACCATTATTATTATTATTATTATTATTATTATTATTATTATTATTATTATTATTATTATTATTATTATGACTTATCAATTTCCTTGTGTTCCTGTATTTGGCCTTTCATATCGTCCATGAAAATGAACGACACCCACCCACCCACCCACCCACCCACACCCACACCACACACACACACACACACACACACACACACACACACACACAACACACACACACACACACACACACACACACACACACTTCATCTCTGTTTCTTTCCCCCTAACACTTGTAATCGTATTTTCTCCTACACGTCTGTCACTCCTTTATTCGCTCCTTTTCCTCTATTACTCTATTCTACTCCTCTACTCCTCTATTCCTTTATTACTCCTTTTTCTGCCTCCAGCAATACCTTGGAATGTACGGTTCTCTCCTTTGTTTTGCAATTCTATGAGCGTCGTCTTCCTCTTCTCCTCGTTTGAAATTCCATTTTTCTGTCTTTATTATCATAACTTTGCATCTCTCTGATTGATATGTAGATTTTGCACAAGTTTTAGGTTCTCTCTCTCTCTCTCTCTCTCTCTCTCTCTCTCTCTCTCTCTCTCTCTCTCTCTCTCTCTCTCTCTCTTTCTCTCTCTCTAACTCTCTATTGCAGGGCCGTTTCAAGCCTTTTGGGGGCCTTAAGCGAAATGCTGTTTGGGGGTCCTATTTTGTAAAACTATGGTGGGGGGATTCCAAGCCCTCTAAGGTGGTCCAGGGGCACGCCTTTACTATTTAAATGCATCAGTCTGGTGTACATTAATAGGAAAAGAAGCTAGATTCGTGAAAAACTCTGAACTCTCTAAATATCCAGAATGAGTGAGTAAGGGCGATGAGGAATGTACTGAGTTAGCGAAACAAGGGCAGATAGGGCACATCAGAGAGAGAGAGAGAGAGAGAGAGAGAGAGAGAGAGAGAGAGAGAGAGAGAGAGAGAGAGAGAGAGAGAGTGTTATTCACTCACTCATTGTTCTCCAACCTTCGTTCAATGAGTAAGTACCCTGCGGCTCGACTACCTTGAAAGTAATACACATCTCTCTCTCTCTTTTTTTCTCTCTTTCTCTCTTTTAATGGACGTAGATAGTTTACATGAATTAAGTTTTATGTATACCTTAGGTATGTACGTAGTTTTTCCTACATAAAGCGAGCCGTCGTTTTATTGTGGTAGACTGCAGGTGGTGGTGATTGTGCTGCTGCTGGTGGTGAGGAGTCGTGTGCTGGTGGTGGTGCTGAGTTATGTGATGGTGGTGGGGGTTGTGAGGGGTGGTGGTGGTGGGGTTCGTGAGGGGTGGGGGTCAGTAGGGGAGGGGGAGGAGGAGCAGTGAAGGTCAAGGATAAAGGTATTGAGGATGAGAAGGCAAAGTATTTATTTCCACCTCTCGATACTCTCAGATGATTTTAGTAGAGGGGAAAGGAAGAGAAAGGGATAGATGACGGTTAGAGAAGACACTTATAACACCTTTGATGATTGAAAAGAGAACTTGAGTCAATTAGTTTATACTTTTACTCGGTATAGTACTTTGATTCTTAGAGTTTACGAAGATGAGAACACCAGTACTTGTATAAGGTTAAATAGGACACCTGTAACACTAGTTCTAATGGGAAGAGTAATTAAGTAGTACACTAATAATCGGCACTTCTCTATACCTGGTGTAAATTGCTATTTGACTTAGCTGATAAAGAGCTTGTGGTTATAAGGGACAGCAAGTGTGTTTATACCTCGTTAACAGTGACACCTGGTGAAGAGTGAGCAAACAGTGTGTAGTAGTTAAGTAAATAGTCGGATTCCTCAAGCCAGGTCCTCTGAAACACACATAGTCATCGCACCATGATGGGAAAAATCCGCCTGTTGTTGTGTGTCTGTGAAGGAAGAGACTCGTGACCGTGGCTGAGGGACGCTATCAGTACCAAGGTCTTTCACATGTGCATAGAAAAGACCTCTCTGTAAAAGACCTTGATTACTACCTTTCCCAAGCCTTTGATAGTGACGGTATATAAGGTAATTTCGGGTCACTACAGGCCACGGACGCGAGCTGGTATGGCTACAGTGCTACTCGAAATTACCCTTTTGTGCTGTGAAAATTAGTGTATGTATGTGTATGTGTGTGGGGGGGGAGGGGGGGGGGAACGCGCTATTTCCTGTATTAAAACTATTTCAAAACGTTCGCTAAAAAAGTTGTAAATGCTTTCATACATACATACATACAGACTCATACTGGTTGTAATTGCAGGATATAATTTTTTGTTACCAACCCCGTTTCCTCTCGCCCCCTACCCCCTTAACCTCTTCTGCCGCCCATCCACACCATCCTCCACTTATCCCTCCACTCCCTAGCATCCACTCGACCCCTCCCCTACCTCTGCCACCCCTGTCAGGCCTCTAAATATCCCCTGCCAGACCTAACTCCCCCCTGCCCTCCCCTTCCATGCCCTCTTACACGTCCCCCTCCTAGAAAAAACCCCAACCTCTCACCCCCTCATCCCAGCCCCAATACGGCCTCTAAGAATGCTCTCCCATGTTGCAATCAACCCCCCCCCACACTATACACCATCCCCCAACACAGTCCTGCCCTCAGACTTCCCTCTTACCCCCAACTTATGTCTCCCCTCCCCCACCTACCTTCTAGCCCCGCCACAACCCCCCCCCCCCCATGTACGCCATCCCCCCAACACAGTCCTACCCACAGACTTGCCTCTTAACCCCAACTTATGTCTCCCTCCCCCACCTATCTTCTAGCCCCGCCACAACCCCCCCTCCCCCCCTGTCAGCACTCAGCCGCCGGAAATGTATTATTCATAAGTTTCCTATGTAGGTATTTTTTTGTCAACTTCAATTGCATCCGGAATTAATTTGGTTTCTGTGACATAAAAAGATTAGTCGTAGTGAAAAGATTATATTCAGAGCTTTTACGTCGCCCTTGATGAAGCCTTTGCCGAGGATGAGGAGGAGGAAGAAGAGGAGGAGGAGGAGGAATAGGCGACGACGATAACCCTCTGAAGTGAAGGTCGTTTAGATGACGTGGCTGTGGAAACTTGCATCGTGTGTGTGTGTGTGTGTGTGTGTGTCTGTGTGTGTGAGTTGAGTGTGAGTGTGAGTGTGAGTGTGATGTGAGTGAGTATGAGTATGAGTATGAGTATGAGTATGAGTATGAGTTGTTGAGTTGAGTTGAGTGTGAGTGTGAGTGTGGTGTGTGTGTGTGTGTGTGTGTGTGTGTGTGTGTGTGTGTGTGTGTTTGGTGTGGTTGTGATTGTGGCGCAGTGTCATCGTCTGCTGTGTGTGTGTGTGTGTGTGGTGGTGTGTGGGTGTGTGTTGTAAGTCGTCCTTGTAGTGTAGTGTCTGTTCAGCTCGTGTTTGTGTTGTGTACTGTTTCGTTGTTGTGTTTTGTGTGTTTGTGTTGTGTTGTGTGTGTGTTGTGTGTGTGTGTTGTGTGTTGTGTCTGTGTGCTGTTTGTTTGTGTTTGTGTTTGATGTGTGTAGTGTGTGTTGTTGTGTTGTGTGTTGTGTTGTGTTGTGTGTTTGTGTGTTTGTGTGTGTGTGTGTGTGTGTGTTGTTTGTTTTTGTTGTTGTTGTGTGTGTTGTTGTGTTTGTGTGTGTGTGTTTTGTCATGTGTCGTGTTTGTTGTGGGTGTGTGTATTTGTTGTGTGGTTGGGCTATTAATATTGAGCAGTGTCCTGCGCAATCAATTGTATGAGTGGGCGGTGAAGGAAGCGGGTATTTTCTAAACATCCCTCTTACATTACTCACACACCACCCACCACCCACACCCAACACCACCCACCCTACACATATACCATTCACCATACTCTACTTACATACTTACACCTCATACATTATTTTATTTTTGCATCCTTCGTAATGTTATTTTATTTGTTGCACTTTCTAGCTATTTTTATTTTTTTTGCATCTTCGTAGTTATTTTTATTTTTTTTGCATCTTCGTAGTGTTATTTTTTTGGCTTTGCATCTCGTAGTGTGATTTATTTGTTGGTATTCTTCGTCAGTGTACTTTTTATTTTTTTATCATCCTGTCAGTGTTTATTATCATGGACAGTGGTACCTAACCATTTGTCTCAGTGGTAGGTGTCCTTTATCATCATCAGGTTTTGACGAATAAATTTGAGTGGCAGCAGAGTGAAGGGCCGCATTTACCAAACATACTTACATACATTCATTCATACATACATACATACATACATACATACATACACAGATACATACATACATACATACATACATACATAAGCCCGCCTACATCCTGCCTCTCACCGCTTCGGGAATGAATAATTTAAGTCATGTCACCAAATTTCCTATAGCTGATATTATCTGGTTGTCGTAATTCAAATGAGCGCGTTTTGGCCTGGTTGTTAATCTAGTAGGCCTATAGAAAAGCGGCTAGGTGGGTTGGTGGGGGTGTCAGTGCCTGGTTTGCGTGGCCCTTTAATCCTCAAGGTGTTTAGAAGGGCACCGGTACACAGCCATTTGATCCAGGTGGGTGTGGGCAGCTTGGGTATGTGAGTGAGTGATCATGTTTTCCTCAATGGCAGGTGTAAGGATTGAAAGAAGGAAAGGACGTTATGGTCTCTGTAGGGGTATACGGAGAGCTCCTGAGAGGGTTGCGGGGGTGTTGGAGGGTCTGGTTCATTATGGTCTCTGTATAGGGGGTACGGGGAACTCCTGCGGGGGTTGGGGGTGTGTGTTGGAGGGTTGGGGGGTGTTGGAAGGTATGGGGTGCATGAGGGGAGGGGGTGTTGCAGGGTTGGGGGGGTTGGAGGGCGCCTGGTTCGTTGTCATCGCGTAACCTCCAAATGTCAGAGGTGGCAAGCAACATTCCCGCCGCCCCGCAGGACTGTGTGTAAAGTCCTGCCAGCCAGCCAGACCCTCTTAACTTACTTGCCTTAACCCTTACTACTACTGGCCTTTCCCCTTAACTTACTGCCCTTAACTCTTAACTTACTGCTCTTAACTCTTAACTTACTGCCCTTAACCCTTAACTTACTGCCCTTAACCCTTAACTTACTGCCCTTAACTCTTAACTTACTGCCCTTAATCCTTAACTTACTGCCCTTAACTCTTAACTTACTGCCCTTAACCCTTAACTTACTGCCCTTAACCCTTAACTTACTGCCCTTAACTCTTAACTTACTGCCCTTAACCCTTACTACTACTTGCCTTACTACTTCTTGCTTTTCCCCTTAACTTACTGCCCTTAACTCCTCTTAACTTACTTGCCTTACACCACCATCACCACCAGCACCAGCACCAGCACCACCACCACCACCACCACCACCACCAGCACCATCACCATCACCATCACCATCACCACCACCACCACCACCACCATCACCACCACCACCACCACCACCGCCTCTTCTTCTACAGGATAATCCGAGCTTTAGGTTTGCTGCCATCGTGGTGTTAAAGTAAAGCCTGGTGATTACCGCCCTCACTGGCTGGTAAACTAAAGGTTCGAGGTCCAAATTATGGCCCTGTCAACCTCAACCTTCCCTAACTATTCTGGTGTTGTGGGGTAAGGGGGGGGGGTTACTGGTTAGAGACTAGAGTTAGAGTTAGAGAGACTGGTTATAGTGAGACAGGGTGGTTGGGTATATAGTGATGCTTCCTCCTCCACCTCCTCTGTGTTGTGTGTGTGTGTGTGTGTGTTGTGTGTGTTGTGTGTGTGTGTGTGTGGTGTGTGTGTGTGGTGTGTGGTGTGTGTGTGTGTGTGTGTGTGTGTGTGTGTGTGTGTGTGGTGTGTGTGTTGTGTTTTGTGTGGGTGTGTGTGTGTGTGTGTGTGTGTGTGTTTCATCTAGTTGTGTATTCATCTAGTTGTATTCATCTAGTTGTATTCATCTAGTTGTATTCATCTAGTTGTATTCATCTAGTTGTATTTTACAGGGCCAGAGCAATGCTCGTGTGGCCCTGTCTCCATATCAACATTTTTATCATTCATCCTTAGTGCTTTGTGTTGGCCGAAGCCAGCACCCCGGAGAGCAGGTCACAGACCCCGGCTAACACCCGGCACCCATTCACTGCTGGGTGGACAGGGGCTCGGGTTTTAAGGAAACAACCCATCTGTTTCCGCTCCGCCCGGGGATCGAACCCGGGACTTCTCGGTTGTGAACCGAGCGTGCTTCCCCTACACCACGGAGTACCCTGTGTGTGTGTGTGTGTTTGTGTGTGTGTGTGTTTACTTTGTTTATTGATTCATCTGAAATTCTTTGTACATTTTGGTTTTTATTTAGTTCTATTGAGTTTTATTGAGTTAGTAACTATTTTATTGAGTTTCCTTGTAAACACTGTGGTCAATAAAGGGATCACCTGAAGATCCGTCACCCCAGAGTTTGGCAGGGTGACGGATCTTCAGGTGGGATATCCTGGGGTGACGGTTCTTCAGGTGGCAACACCTGGGGTGTCAGTTCTTCAGGTGGGGTCAAGACCTGACCTGACTTCACCTTCCAAGTGAGGTCAGGTCAAATGGGTAAAAGGGAGGAGTCAGGACCCTAGCTCCAGTCAAGTAAGAGGACTATATAAAAGTAAGTGGGCTAAAAATAATAAAGTCATAGGAGTCAGTGGACCCTGGCACGCAATACCTTCCAAACTATAGCGTCCTACCACTGCTGTGTGATGATTCCACTATAGTTATTCGGTGGCTTCAACAAAACAGACTTTTAAAGCGTGAAGTTAAGTGTGTTACTTGTGATAACTGGATGAATTGGACAAAATACTCCAGATCGAAGGATGGTTTTCTGTGGAAATGGCAAACAAAAGACTCCCTGAAGTATAAATCCACGAAATAAATGTACTACTGTATTTTGGAATACTGAGTAAAGTATAATGTATTTTGTATTTTGGAACGCTGTATATTACTCTTAATTTTTCTTTAAACTTTCACAAAAAGATGCATAACACAAAGGAATATATTTGTTATCCTAATTTTATATATTACATTCACTGTGGGCTGGGGTGACGGATCTTCAGGTGGGATATCCTGGGGTGACGGATCTTCAGGTGGGATATCCTGGGGTGACTGATCTTCAGGTGGACATTCTGGGGTGACGGATCTTCAGGTGATCCCAATAAAGCATCTATCTATCTGTGTGTGTGTGTGTGTGTGTGTGTGTGTGTGTGTGTGTGTGTGTGTGTACTGTGTGTGTGTGTTTATGACTGTGTGCGGGTGTGTGTGTGTACTGTGTGTGTGTGTTTATGACTGTGTGTGGGTGTGTGGGTGTGGAAATAATCACAGTTAGCCTGCCTGCCTGCCTGCCTGCCTGCCTGCCTGCCTGCCTGCCTGCCTGCCTGCCTGCCTGCCTGCCTGCCTGCCTGCCTGCCTGCCTGCCTGCCTGCCTGCCTGCCTGCCTGCCTGCCTGCCTGCCTGCCTGCCTGCCTGCCTCGGCCTGTAACAGAGGCTCGCGGGAAAGGTCAGGGCCGGAGGCAGGGTCGTCCTCAGGGATTATAATGCGGCCAATTCCGGACCAATTTATTCGTCTCCTTCCTTTCATCAAAGGCCTAAACTGGGTCACTCACGCCCTTACTCTCTCTCTCTCTCTCTCTCTCTCTCTCTCTCTCCTCTCTCTCTCTCTCTCTCTCTCTCTCTCTCTCTCTCTCTCTCTCTCTCTCTCTCTCTCTCTCTCTCTCTCTCTCTCTCTCTCTCTCTCTCTCTCTCTCTCTCTCTCTCTCTCTCTCTCTCTCTCTCTCTCTCTCTCTCTCTCTCTCTCTCTCTCTTTTTTTTTTTTCCTGTGCTATTCTCTTCATATTTTTATCCATTACATCACGTCTGTCTTTCCTCTCGCCTTATTTTTTCTCCCCTTCTTAACGTTGTTTTTATGCTTTGTCTTTATCTGCATTTCTTCTTAAGTGGCGTGTTAATCCCCTTTTCCTTCCTTTCCTCCCCTTTCTCTTTATTTTTAAGGCGAAAGTAAAATAAGAATAGAAGATGAGGAAAAGAGCGAGGAGAATGATAAGAAGAGAGAAGAGAAGATAAAGAGAGAAGAAGAGAAGATAGATGAAGAAGGAGAAGGAAGTTAACTCATCACAAAAATGTTTACAATTATTTATCTTAAACATTCTCGTGAAATTCCGGCTGGTGGGATGTGAGGGTAATGGGCGGAGGGGAGAGTGGTGTGCTGTTGCCAGGCCCCCGGGATACTATATACCCGGGGGCCCTTGGGGTTGTTGGCAAGGAGTGGCCATGGCCTTGAGAACGTCAGTCACGCCCGGGCCAGAGGGGCGGCCCGGGGTGGTGTGGCCCTAGTGACACGCTGACACACGACACTCGGCTTGCACGCCCATTACAACTGTCTTTGTCGTTGTTGTTATTGTCGTCGAAGTTGTAGTAGTAGTAGTAGTAGTAGTAGTAGTAGTAGTAGTAATAGTAGTAGTAGTAGTAAAACCCTCACATCGCATCACCACCCATTCCCTTCTCCTCCCTTCAGCAGTAAGGTCTGAGGGGGAAACACTCATTGTCTGTATTCAAATGAACACCCGATTAAAGGCCATTAGGGTTCAGTTGTCTTGTGGTAGAGTTTGCAGCAGCCACCTATCTGGAGCTGTGTGTATGTCTGGCCGCAAGATGTTTAATGAGACGTCAATCCTGTGTGCCTGGATAGCAGGTTACCCAGAGGAGGCGACTGATAGCCCACCCTCGTGAGAGATAGATGGATGGTTCTTGATTACACGGGGCGACGTGATGAAGAGATCTGCATCGATGTGGAGCGTCCGTCACCAGCTCATTGTCCTCCTCCTCACTGCCACTGTAAACAGCCGAGTCCCTTGATACATGAGAAGGGGAACGTTGTAGGGGAGAGCGGGGCAGGTTGCATCGAGGGTAGGTTGCATCATTGCCTCTAACTCGCATGTTATCACACGTACATCGTCTTAATACTACTACTACTACTACTACTACTACTACTACTATAATAATAATAAAAAAAGTTAATGCGAGTTAGAGGCAATGATGCAACCTACCCTCGATGCAACCTGCCCCGCTCTCCCCTATGTACTGGACTGGGAAGCTGCCGTTTAGCTGTAATCTCCGTAAGCTTCTGGCGAGACCTACATACCCGGATCAAAATCAAACTATGATTATGCGATATATTGATTTCCTTCAGTGAATGGACAATTTATGTAGATACATTAATGCATCTTGCAGCCTCGGATTGTTGGTTTATCAGTATACCACAACATTGATCTGCTGCTTCACATAATTCTTGCTATGAAAGTAACTTTTCATTCCGCAAATGTGGCGGAAAACACGAAAAACGATCATGATAGGAAATGGTTCCCAGACTGAATGTGCATTTAGTTTCATTGTTCATTTGTGTTTTGTATGTGAATGTTGGCTTGTTTGTTGTGGCCGGCGGTAGTGTTGCAGTGCCCTCGCCTGCCTCCGAGAGTAGGGGCCGGGACAGTGTCATGGGGTGTTATGAAACGCGAGACTCTCCCGCACTGTTGGAGAGGCAAGGTCGCCTAAGGTTACACACAGGAATGTCACTACAGACTTAGACAGGAATGCACCACAGACAGAGAAGCTTTACTCATGAAAATGTTGTTTATCCTTCATCCACATAACTGTGTCGCACTCAGACTAGCCATGTATAGGACACGTCCCTGGTGCGCCACACTCTCGGCAATGTGCGGCAATCGTTATGAACTTATGGATATATCAACCTGCAGATGTGCGTGCCAGCAGCCACACATTATTGCAACAGTTGTATCTCATGTGTCTTGCCGCTGATGTCACCTGATGGCTTTGTCCTCGCTGGGCGGGGTGCATATTCTCGTTCTCTATGCCAGTATGTGGTTTCCGAGTGAAGACGCTTGGCTGTAGCTCCGAAACTAACCATAGGAATTTCTCGAAAATACCCTCATTGTGATTCCCACACAAAGTTACTTAAGACCCAGTATGCAATTTAACCTATCCTATCCGGAACCTAACGTAACCTAACCTGACGTGTTCAAGAGTAAACGCCACATACTCTTCCAGAAAATGGGACTATGCGGGCGGGGCTCCGGTCAGTTTTGAGTTTGTGGTTGAAACTCCAACGCCGTTAACGAATCTATTCACTTCAAAATATCATCATCACCATCATCTTCAAGCTTTGCAAGTCACAGGTCCTTCATCAGTCACGGCTCTGTGCCAAGTCATGCATCAGTCACGGTCAATCACGGCTCTGTGCTAAGTTTTGCATCAGTCACGGCTCTGTGCTAAATCATGCATCAGTCACGGTCACTCACGGCTCTGTGCTAAGTCATGCATCAGTCACGGCTCTGTGCTAAGTCATGCATCAGTCACGGTCACTCACGGCTCCGTGCTAAGTCATGCATCAGTCACGGCTCTGTGCTAAGTCATGCATCAGTCACGGCTCTGTGCTAAGTCATGCATCAGTCACGGCTCTGCGCTAAGTCATGCATCAGTCACGGCTCTGCGCTAAGTCATGCATCAGTCACGGCTCTGCGCTAAGTCATGCATCAGTCACGGCTCTGTGCTAAGTCATGCATCAGTCACGGCTCTGTGCTAAGTCATGCATCAGTCACGGCCTCCTGTTGCTAAGTCATGCATCAGTCACGGCTCTGTGCTAAGTCATTGCATCAGTCCACGGCTCTGCGCTAAGTCATGCATCAGTCACGGCTCTCTGCGCTAAGTCATGCATCAGTCACGGCTCTGTGCTAAGTCATGCATCAGTCACGGCTCTGTGCTAAGTCATGCATCAGTCACGGCTCTGTGCTAAGTCATGCATCAGTCACGGCTCTGTGCTAAGTCATGCATCAGTCACGGCTCTGTGCTAAGTCATGCATGGACACACTTGTCAGCCTTATCTCTCTACTTCCTGTCTGGGCACTCAACTCCGCCGACCATCTATAAGGAGACAATGGATCACACTTGTAACCCTTTGCTGGTGATTCTCTCTCTCTCTCTCTCTCTCTCTCTCTCTCTCTCTCTCTCTCTCTCTCTCTCTCTCTCTCTCCTCTCTCTCTCTCTCTCTCCTCTCCTCTCTCCTCTCTCTCTCTCTCTCTCTCTCTCTCTCTCTCTCTCTCTCTCTCTCTCTCTCTCTCTCTCTCTCTCTCTCCTCTCTCTCTCTCTCTCTCTCTCTCTCTCTCTCTATATATTATATATATATATATATATATATATATATCCCTTTCCCTGTTCTTTGTCCTGCTTTCATCTAGTCTTTCTTTTGTATTCCTCGCTTTTACGATTTTTTTGTCCTGCTTGTCCCTCGTATTTTCTCTCTATCTCTATCTATCTATCTATCTATCTATCCTATCTATCTATCTATCTCCTCCCCACCCTTCCCTGACTGTTCCTCCCGTCCCTCATGACTACTCACCACCTGGCTGCCGCGCCTCATACTTCCTTTGTGAGATGAGAAAGGGCGAAAAAACGAGGCAGTGAAAGCACACTCAACAGTTGATGATGCACTAGAGCGGCTGACAGGGAGAGAGAGGAAAAAAGGGTTTGGCATCATCAACCAAGACGAGGCATTTGGCAAGGGATTATAGCAAGGTGCATAGTGAGGCAGAGAGGAATACAAAGGAAGAACAAACAGAGAGGGGGTCTTGGGGGGAACAGACAAGGAATACATAGGAATAACAGACACCAAGAGACCTATTGGTCCATAACTAGGGTATCTGCTGAACTACGTACTACTAACTATCAACTACATATAAGAGGACAGTTGGAAAATGATACCATGTCCTTAAAGAAGATAGGAACATGGAATTTCGTAATGAAGAATGATGGTTATGAAGTATGCTAACTACAACTACCACTAACACTAATCGATCTGGGGGACTATAATATAAATTCGCAGGGCAATATCAAAACCCATTTACTTTACAGTGCGCGTCAAGTCTGTTTTTAAATGAAGTTATTGTGCTGGCTTCAACAACATTTGCTGGTAATTTGCTCCATCGATCAACAACTCTAACAATGAAATAATTGTTACGGAGATCTGTGATGCAAGGTGACCATTCAGTTTTAAACCGTTGTTTCTTGTTGTCACTAGAGGAGAAAGCTCGAATAGGTTCTCTTGATTAATGACATCAAATCCTTTAAGGAGGAGGAGGAAGAGGTGTGACTGTGACAGGAGAGGAGGAATACAAAGGAATACAAAGGAAGAACAGACGGGGAGGGGGTCTTAGGGGGAACAGACAAGGAGGAGGAAGTGGAGGAGGAGGAGGAGGAGGAGGCGGTGGAGGCGGAGGAGGTGGAGGCAGAGGTGTGACAGGGGAGGTTACAGAAGGGCATTGGCGCCACAGAGTCGCCTCGAAATATATAGCAATTATGAAGCAATGCGATCTTCGGCTATAAAAAGAGGAACCCTCCCTGAGTCGTCTTCCCTCGGTACCTTGTCTCCAGTAGGACCAGTTTTTGCGGCGATTTCTATAATGGAGGTACAGCGATGATGCGTCTGGCCCGTCACTATCACCCGGTGGAGTTGATGGAGATGAGGGGGCGGTGGCCGCGTGACGGACTGATTTAATTATGTTTAGAATGAAGTTAGGGTCTGTAGGGTAAGGGAAGTCTAGGATACGCCACTCTAAGGTGCATATGCTCAGCTGTATGCCTACTAACTGTTCAAATAAATAATATATAAAAAAAATCTCCCTCTCTCTGAGCTGGAGGTTGTGAGGGAGTTGTGATCGCGTGAGTGACTGATTTGATGACTGATTTAATTATGTTTAGAGTGAAGTCACGGTCAGTAGGGTAAGGGAAGTCTAGAACACTATAAGGTAGGTAAGCATCTTCCTCTTTTTTTTTCCATTGCGTTCCCTTAATTAAATACCAAGCCTCTAATATCCCCTCAATAGGAGGTCTTTTCTATCAACTATCTCTAAGTCTAAGGGTCTGTAGGGCAAGAGAAGTCTAGGATACGCCACTCTAAGGTACATTAAGGTCATTACTAAGGTACTTACATATGCTTATCTACGTCTTCCTGAGCATTGTGACGGGTTTTCAACGAGCATTTGTTTGTGACGAGCATTTTCTGAGCATTGTGTGCTAAATCGAACCTAAATGGATTTTCTAACAACTGGTTTTATGGTCACGCATTTTGTATTATAAACTACCTTGTTTACGTTTGGACTACAGTTTCACTTAACGTTTTGATTTACATTTATTTTCTTGACAAATTATTTCATGTTCATGTAATGTTCTGCAAAATTGTGGTCAATAAACAATCTGAATCTGTGTTGGGTGAAGGTCTCAAACATACCCTCGGCTCACATCAGTATATTATCTTGTTTTCTTCAAGTCACAGCTCACCGATACCATGTGTTTGAAAGTTTGATTTGTTCCCGGACAGGCAGGTGTGTATGGGAACAGGTGTGTACAGGGCTGTGATGCCTGTTTTATTTATTTATTTATTATTAGTATTTGTTATTGAGGGGATTTTTTTGGGGGGTTGGGGAAGAAGGTGAGGAGATTAGGGCATGAAAGGGATAGGTAGAGAAGGAGGGGAAGGGAGTGAGGGGTGTTGGAGGGGAGGAAGGAGGGTATAGAAGCGAGGAGGAAGGAAATAATATGAAGCTTCTTAGGTGTGCAGACTACTCCTCCTCCTCCTCCTCCTCCTCCTTCCCTCCCTCCTCCTCCTTCCCTCCCTCCTCCTCCTTCCCTCCCTCCTCCTCCTTCCCTCCCTCCTCCTCCTCCTCCGTTATCTTATCTCTCCGCTACCCGTGACGTTGGGAGGCTGTGATAAGATAGTCGAGTGCAGAAACTGACCGTCGCTCCTCTAATGCGGGTTGAGGGTTGAGTAAACGGGTTGCAGGGCGTTCGTTTGTGTGAGGCTGATGGTTGAACGCGGGCGAAATCGAGTGAACATTATCCCACTCAGGGTCAAGGTGTTTATTTATTTATTTTATTTAAACTGTTATTAATCACAGTTACACAACAGTTACAGATGGCTGAAAAAGTAGATGAATTAAGGCAGTAAATGTTCAGTGTTCTGTCAGGCTCCTGTCATTCTGTCTGTGTGTGTGTGTGTGTGTTATGTCTGTGTGTATGCGTGTGTGTGTGTGTGCCTGACCCTGGCCTCGGCGTGAGTGGCACTTCATACAACCTCTGCGTCACTCTGCTCCTCTTCTCCCTATTTGGCCGCGTCCTTTGAGCCGCCCGTCCTGCCTTCCCGTCACCCCGTCACCTCGTCACCTCGTCAGCCCGTCACCTGCGCGTCTCACACCTGCGGGAGCCAAGGTGAACGCGTCGTGGTGCAAATGTTTGAAGTGACGTGTAATGTAATGTAAAGTCTTAACCCCTTCACGCCCACATCTTTCCTTTTCTATAAAAAAAATTGTCTGTTAGCCATAAAATTACGAACAGTAACTGCATATACGAAATTAGTTAGTAGACAAGGATACTAAACAGGTTATATCTATAAAATATTGCTTATATTCACTAAAAATCGTCAAATGGTAGACAAATTAAATGGAAATTACGCTCTGGGCCTCAAGAGGTTAAAAGCGTCCGTTGTGTAAGTAAATCTTGTCGTAAGAATTGAGATAGATTTTTATAATGATCATTACCCTATTTTTTTATAATGATCATTAATCTATTTTTTATACTGTTAATTTCCCTTTTTTTTATAATGATCATTACCCTATTTTTAATAATGATCATCACCCTATTTTTTATAATGATCATTACCCTATTTTTTATAATGATCATTACCCTATTTTTTATAATGATCATTACCCTATTTTTGTTATAATCATAGTTCGGATAAGAATGGTGCCAGGGCGATGAGGGACTGATTACTGAGACATGGGGTGGTGTAGGAAGGGGTGTAGGAAGGGGTGTAGGAAGGGGCACGGCAAGCATATGTACACCACCCTATTGCAACACCATCTATTTACACACACACACACACACACACACACACCACACACACACACATCTTCACAGTCATGATAATTTTGGTTCTTATGGAGTGTTATCGGGTGAAAATAAACTTATTATTATTATTATTATTATTATTATTATTATTATTATTTTATTATTATTATTATTATTATTATTATTATTATTATTATTATTATTATTAACTCTCCTTGTTTTCTTTCCCCTACAGGTGAGAGTGGTGCGAGGGTGGACAGGTGCGGCAGGGCAGGTGAGATCAGCTTCAAGGGTGGGAAGGTCCAGCTAAACTTCAGGTAACATGGTGCTGGCATAAGAACATAAGAACATAAGGAAGCTACAAGAGGCTGTGAGACCTACACGTGGTAGTTCCTGTTACTTAATACTACCTACATCCACCTTTTATCCCCATCTATGAAACTCTAGCCTCCTCTTGAAACTCCCTATTGACTCCGCACTAACTACCCCATGACTGAGCCCATTCCTATCATCTACTACCCTATTAAACTACCCTTACACGCTCGTCTGCTGTTTCCAGAGATTTTATCATTCTTTGGCCTATGTTTAAGTTATCTTTTGGTATATTTACACTCACTGAAGAAACACGTGGCGTTATTTCACGTATTGGCCATGCAAGACATACAAATTGTCTATCCATTTAATACTTGCGACAACTTATTTTAGCTGTGTTTACTCATGTTAGGTTATCTTTTGGTATATTTACACTCACTTAAAAAACATGTGGCGTTATTTCTCGTATATACCCTTTAAGAAATACAAATTGGCTCTCCATTTCATACTCGCCACGACTCATTATAGCTGTGTTTACATATTTTTCTTTCCTGGTCAGACTGGTTGCATTGTGTACCCGTGATGGTAACCCTGGGTATTATAACCTAACTTAAAGTAACCTAAAATATACCTAAAATAACCTAAAACAAAGTCAAATAACCCTTCCCCTCCCCTTACACCTCTCCCCCTCCCCCTCCCCCTCATCTCTAGAATAAACCTAAAATAACTTAAAATAACCTAAAATAAACCTAAAATAAACCTAAAATAACCTAAAATATACCTGAAATAACCGAAAATGACCTAAAATAACCTAAAATATACCTGAAATAACCTAATATATACCTGAAATAACCTAAAAAACCTAAAATAACCTAAAATAAACCTAAGATAACCAAACCTAACCCCACTACATAACCACTGTGCCCACTACACTCCTATACACTATCTCCTATATACTCCTACACTCCTATACACACTACACTGTAGCTCGATAACCCCTACAGGTGTTGGCAAAAGCTACCATTATACATTGTGTCCTGTCAAGGCTTTTACACATATTGCTGGATATAGAATGAGACAAGCGGAAAGGAGGCTACATAAACCATGCTATTTTTATCTCTAATGTTTCAACACAGTCTTTATCTCTCCGTTGAAATGTAAGAGACTATAATATTTCTGCATCAGTTAATGTTTTCCTACCATCACTTTATTATTCCCTTTGTTCTCTTAATTAAGGTTCAGTCAAAGTGAAGTAATTACATGGATACGAGGTTTAATTTGGCTTTAGATGTAATGAGGAAATGAGTCAAACAGTAAAAGTAGAGGTAGTTAGAGTAGCTCAATAGAATAAAGTAGTTCAGGTATTGCCAAGGTAGTTCAATAGCTAAAGTAGTTCAATAGAATAGAGTAGTTTAGGTATATGAGTTGCAATTCACACGCGAAAAAAGAATATGTGTCAATTTTCAAGGCCATTAATTACATAGATGCAAGGTTTAATTTAGCTTTAGATGAAATTAGTAAAATTAGGATGAGGTGAACAGTAGAAAGAGTCTGTTCAGTTATATGAGCTGCCATTCACACACGGGAAAGAAAATATAACTGTCAATTTTCAAGGTTATTAATTACGTAAATGCAAGGATTAATTTGGCTTTAGATGAAATGAGGAGATGAGGTGAGCAGTAGAAAGAGTCTGTTCAGATATATGAGCTGCCATTCACACGCGAAAAAAGAATGTGTCAATTTTCAAGGCCATTAATTACATAGATGCAAGGTTTAATTTGGCTTTAGATGAAATTAGTAAAATTAGGATGAGGTGAACAGTAGAAAGAGTCTGTTCAGTTATATGAGCTGCCATTCACACGCAAAAAAACGAATATATGTCAATTTTCAAGGCCATTAAAGGCGATCAATGGGTGATGCGAGGATTGGCTAAGAACCTCGCATGAAGGGCTTTGTAGAGCGATGAATCTATACGCCGGCAAATTTGCACAGCATGATGCATTGAATATAAAAAATTCGTCACTGCAACATGATGGTACTTACAATAAAGTTATATTCGCTTCAATATCATAAAACAAAAAGAATGATGTTGTTGTATACATATCGAGTAACAATATACATACACAGTTGTTACATTGGTAGACAGTAAACGCAGAGTAGGTATACTGCTTTTATTTATAGAGTTTTGTATGTAGTAAAGTTTAAACTGTTTGTGTGTTATGTCGTTTTAGTGCTGAAACCGTACATACACATTTTTACCATCCAAATCGCTTTTTATTATTATTACTATTTTTTTTTTTTTTTTTTTTTTTTTTTTTTTTTTTTTTTTTATTATTATTATTATTTTTTTTTTAAGTCCGCCTCACCTGTACCTATCTGACACCTTCACCTGAACACCTATACCTGGTAACGAGATTAAGTAAAAATGTATATTCATAAGGAATCACAACAGAACAGATATAACCTTGCATTGTAGTAACCGATAAGTAAATAGATAAAAAATGACCTTACACTGTATTGAAAAATTCACACCGTCTCACCCACGGAATGTTGTTAATCCACTATTTTCAAGGTAACTATCGCCCTTATGCTCCTTCTTCCTCTAGTTAGTTAGTTGGTTTATTGACAAAAATATAAATTACAGTAATAAACATAGGTTAATAGGTTACATTATTGTTTTGGGTCCAAATAATAATCTACTACATGCTCACCAGGAATGAAGTCAAGCTGCAGCAGGAAATATTTACTCCATTGGCAAGCCTCCCTGAAGTAATGTATCTTGTCGCCTCACGCACCGCCCTCAGACACACGACTCCCGGGGGTTTTGGGGTTTTCCAAGATTGATAGAGTACTCTAGATCCTGGGGTTTTCTTGCCGTGCCTCGATCTCGCCTTCACGTGTCCGATGGGGTCATGATGAAGGCACCAACAAGCACGCACGCACGCGCGCACACGCACACGCACGCACGCACGCACACACACACACACACACACACACACACACACACACACACACACACACACACACACACACACACACACACACACACACACACACACACACACACACACACCACACACAAACGCACGCACGCACGCACACGCACACGCACAGACACAGACACAGACACAGACACACCACACACACACACACACACACACACACACACACACACACACACACACACGTCGTGGTTTCCTTTACTCTTCGTATTGTTTTCGTATATATTCGTATATCAGTAAAATTTGAGTCAGTGGATATTTGGACTTGATTAGATATTTTCAGTTCAAATTTTATTTTTTATGGAGACATTAATTTCTGGTAATTCTTTGTTATTCTTGAGACCTATTCCTTCTACATAAGTTATTTTCTCATGGAGATATTCTTCATATAAACAAAAGTGCTTCTCTTCCACACAAATCCTCTTGTTACTGCATTCCCTAAAATCGAATTGTGTCCTGAAACAAAAACGAGAACCAGTCACCTTTCTAGCCTCTCCCTGCATCACCCCTTCCTGTACACGGCAATAAAAGGCAGCTGCTTGTGTTCCTTTTCCTGATGGAGGGAGAACACCAGTGGACGGGAGGGAGGGAAGGCGACACACACGGGAGGCATATTCGCGTTTACGTATGCATACGGAACAGTATGTCGGGCTTACTATTGAACACGTCAGGCTAGGTTACGTTAAGTTACGGTTAAGTTAAGTTAGGTTTTCATACCGTCTCACAGGAAATTTTGATGTGGGAAACACAATGAGGATATTTTCGAGAAAATCCTATGGTTAGTTTCGGAGCTACAGCCAAGCGTCTTCACCCGGAGTCCACATACTTACATAGAGTTGGGGAATATGCAGGCGGGACAGACACATGCAGGGAGGAGATGTCGGGGCAGCGTGGCGGCGGACACCTTATGCGCCTGTCCCTGCCTGAGACACACACCTGTGCAGGCAATCAGTTAAGTAGAAGCGGCGCACAGGTGGGCAGACAGCCAGTCCGGTGCTGAATGAAATGTCCCGACCCGCGCCTTGCTTTAGAGTGTAGCATGCTAATCAGGCCGAGTGTTCGACGCCCGTGATGGAATGACTGGTTTATGGGAGTCTTACGCGATTACTTCTTTACTTTCTCGCCTCGCACTGTTTATATAGTATATATATTTATTTTATTTATTTATTATTATTATTTTTTTTATGGTTGAGCCTATAGCGCTTGTAGGCTATCTTCCTATAACTATGCTATGTCTCACTATCTTCCTTCCTTAGGTTTTTATCTTCTTGTTCTTCTTCTTTTATCTTCCTGTTCATGTTACTTACATGTTGCTGGTCCAATTGAAGGTTTGAGTCATTTTTGCGTAGTTTCCTGTTTGTCCTCATTGGTGTTCTTCAGGGCAGGTGCTGAAATTGAAGCCTTGATAATGTGTGATGTGCATGTGTCGAAGAAGAATCGATCTCTTCCTGTGTTATTGATGTGCTATTTATAGTTATGTGAAGTAGTTATTGGCTCTGACTCATGTATATCTATTTCAAATAATAATAGAAGATTTTCATTGAGGGTAATAATTCTTGACAAAAAAAATTATTGTTTGAAAGAAAGGAATTGAACTCCGCAGTGATGAACGAAGCGTAAGAGAGGAGACCGGTGGATTTAGTGTGCAGGTGGAGGTGGGAAACAGCTGATTGGAGGGAAGGAAACCATGCAGAAGAGGGGGAAATGTGTGGTGGGAATGCAAGGTAACGAAGCGAGGGGAAAAAATTGTGGGTTGAGGCGAAAGAGGAAGATGAAATAGACAGGAACATTAAATTAGGTGTTGATTTTTTGTTGTGTGTGAGATAAAATATGGTATTTAGATAAGGGAAAGAGTTGATATAATGATAATAATAAAAATAATAATATTGTTACGCTCGTTACCAAAATAATTCGCGGTAAAAACATTGGAATGTGTGAGAAAAGTGAGAAATAAACAGCAATTTGTGAAGAAAAGGAAGAGAGGAAGGATAATAAAGAGGAATTGAAGGGAATAGAAAAGTAAAATATGCTCTAATCAAAATACTATATATATTCTCTCTCTCTCTCTCTCTCTCTCTCTCTCTCTCTCTCTCTCTCTCTCTCTCTCTCTCTCTCTCTCTCTCTCTCTCTCTCTCTCTCTCTCTCTCTCTCTCTCTCTTATTAATTATTCCTCATTTAATTAACTCCTCAAGCCACGCTCACGGTTTCTCCTTTGATAATTACCCACACTGTACCTTTAAACCCTCTCCCTCTCTCGCTTTTCCCTTGTTACTTAGTGTTATATTCCTCCTTCATTTCCTTTCTTCATCTCGATTTCATTTCCGTCTCTTGTAGCCTCTTGTAGCTTCCTTATTTTCTTATGTTCGTATGTTCCCCCCTCTCTCTCTCTCTCTCTCTCTCTCTCTCTCTCCTCTCTCTCTCTCTCTCTCTCTCTCTCCTCTCTCTCTCTCTCTCTCTTCTCTCTCTCTCTCTCTCTCTCTCTCTCTCTCTCTCTCTCTCTCTCTCTCTCTCTCTCTCTCTCTCTCTCTCCTCCTCTCTCTCCTCCTCTCTCTCTCTCTCTCTCCTGTTTCCTTCTACCTGTACTAACTTAGCTCTATGTTTCCCTTTCCTCCCATCTCTTGCTCCTGACGTCATGTTTACCTGCGGATCAGAATTATCGGGTGCGGAGAGGGACTGAGCTGGCATGTAAGGAGGAAGGAAGGAAGGAAGGAAGGGAGGGAGAGGAGGGAAGGGAAGGGAAGGGAGAGAGGGAAGGGAGGGACAGTAGGAAAGGAAGGGACAGTAGGAAAGGAAGGAAGGGAAGGAATGAAGGAAGGGAGAGGAATGAAGGAAGGGAGAGGAGGGAAGGAAGGAAGGAAGGGAAGGAAGGAAGGAAGGAAGGAAGGAAGAGGAAGGAAGGAAGGAAGGAAGGAAGGAAGGAAGGAAGGAAGGAAGGAAGGAAGGAAGGAAGGAAGGAAGGAAGGAAGGAAGGAAGGAAGGAAGGAAGGAAGGAAGGAAGGAAGGAAGGAAGGAAAGGAAAGGAAGGAAGGAAAGTTTAGCGAACAAAGGGAATGAATACTGTGTGTTAGTTTGTTTACATAGGCGTTGGTGTATGTATGAGAGAGAGAGAGAGAGAGAGAGAGAGAGAGAGAGAGAGAGAGAGAGAGAGAGAGAGAGAGAGAGAGAGAGAGAGAGAATTAAAGTAAGAAAGAATTAAAGTAGGAAAGAAAGAAAGTATAAGGAAATAGAATGGGTCCTGTGGTCTCTCTCTTTACTCACTGAAATCCTTAGAGATATGTTGACCCGCTTCTCTTATTTTCATCCTCCTTAATGCTTGTTTTATCCTATCGCTTCTCTTTCTTTCCAACTCCCTTTCTCCTCAATATTTCTTCGCTCTTTTACTATGTTCCTATCCCTTGATTTCTACCTTTTATTTATATTTTCCGTCTCGTAATCTACTTTTTTTTTCCCTTATCTCTCTTATTCCGACTCTCTTTCATTTCAATATAATTTTTCTTCCCTCTTTTACTATGTTCATATCCCTTCATCAGTGTATTTCGTTAATTTTGTATCTTATCGTATCCATTGATTGTTACCTTTTATATTTTCTGTCTCGTCTACTTTTTCCCTATCTCTCATTCCAACTCCCTTTTTCTCCCCTTTCTCTTCGCTCTTTTACTATTTGCATATCCCTTATTTCGTTAATGTTGTATCTTATCGTAGCCTTATTCTATAGACCTTTTATATTTTCCCTG